>CM012457.1:900000-1391222 GCA_003999625.1 Oryzias javanicus
TTTACTCTAATATTTTATTTTTTTTGCTTTGTTAGTTGGTAAATGTTAAAGACATGTATATTCAAGCACTGGAAGCTGACGTCATCGTCACTCTCTGTTTGGAGGGCTAAATGAAGGGGAAGGGAGAATTGGGCCTTACTTACCCCTATGTGTTGCTTAAGTGTTCTCTACAGCCCGCAGCATACCCGTAGGAAAAACTGCATAAGTATATTCTCTCTACGAATTCCTTTAGTAAGTAAATATTTATTTCTATTGCACCTTTCCCAGATAAAAATCCCAAAGTGCTTCACAAAGAAGATAGAATAAAATTACAGCCAATCATACACAGATTGCAGATAGAAAAACATAAAAGACAAAAACAAATGACTTAAAAGCTCTTCTGAACAAAGACCCGTCTTTTAAAACTCAGATTTTATCTGTCGTACTGACGACAGGAGGTCGTTCCAAAGACGAGGAGCGACAGCTTGAAAGGCAACGTCTCTTCTGGTTTCATAGCGGACTGAAGAGTAGGGGGTCAAAAGGTCAGCAATGTATTTGGAAGTTTGTCTCTAAAAACTAGGAGGAACGTTTTAAAATCAATTCTAAATTGGGAGCCGATGTAAAGAGGACAGTAAAAGGAGTTTATTGGCTCCTGCTAAAAGCAGAACGAGTTTTAGACGTTTTTAAGAGCTTTTGCTAAAAAAAAAGGAAAAAGTGAATTACAATTATCTAATCGTGAAGATCTAAAAGCATGGATAATCATCTCCAGGTCAGGTGTTATGGGGTCAAATCAGGATCAGCTTAAAGTGAATGAAAAAAACAGATTGAAAACTTGAAAAAAAAAAAAAGATATTGTAACTGAAAAAAAAAATGAACATTTGAAAAAAAACCTGAAAATACATACATATATATCTACGAATCTTCACTTTCAACCCTCTGTTTTCAGTTTTAATTCTGATTTTCGACTTTTCGCTGCCAAGCTGAGCCAAATTTTACACGGGGGCGGGGCTTTCAGCCCATTGGCTACCAGGACGAGACTGGAGTCGAGTGACAGAGCTCATCATTTCTCCGGAGGAGGAGAAACTCGAAGACGGCGCCAAGACTGACGCGGAAAGGAACGGAAATGATGTCGCCGTGAGCTCTGTCACTAGACTCCAGTCTCGTCCTGGTAGCCAATGGGCTAAAAGCCCCGCCCCCGAGTAAAATTTGGCTCAGCTCGGCAGCGAAAACTCGAAAATCAGAATTGAAACTGAAAACAGAGGGCTGAAAGAGAAGATTCGTAGATACATACATTTTTTTTTTGAAATTTTCAATTTTTTTTTCAAGTTTTCCGTTTTTTCTTTCAAATTTTCCGTTTTTTTTCCCAAATGTTCAGTTTTTTCAATATCTTTTATTCAAGTTTTCAATCTGTTTTTTTCATTCACTAAGCTGATCCTGATTTGACCCCATAAGGTGTACATAAGATGTTTTTGACTTTTGCTACACTCTTCAGGTGATACAAACAATTTTTGACAATTTGTTTAGCGTCAAAGAACCTCAGGGAGCTTTGATGGAAGGGATTTTGTTGTCTGGGGTAAAACTCACCGTTTCTGTCTTTAAGTGTAAGTGGTTATTAGATAACCATGACTTAATGGCAGATAAACAAACTAGTCAAGACATCAAAGTCTGTTTCAGGGAAGGAGCAAAATAGTTGAATGTCATCTGCATAGAGACGGTAGGAAATGTGGCTGAATTTACCAATTAGTTCCCCAAGAGGGATCATATATTAAATGGGTGGAATAGGGCCCAGAAGTGATCCCTGAGGTACACCACAAGATATATTTTCCGTTTTAGAGGATTATGAACCTATAGAGATGTTAAAAGTTCTTCTGCTGAAGACAAACCAATCTAAACCAGATCATAGTCATCCTGAATCAGAATGTTGTAAACAACACTATCAAATGCGGATTTGAGGTCCAGAAGCACCAAAAAAGTAAACCGTCCAGAGTCTGCTGCCATGAGTACGTCATCAGAGACCTTGTTGTTTCGGTAGAATGATTCTTAAGCGATCTGCAACCTTGATAGATTTCATGTGGGTCACCTGCACGTCCCGTACGGATCGGTCGCCCGCAGACAGATCGTATCCACAGTTGGAACAAAGGCTTAAAGACGAATCCGCGGATCCACAGAGAGGCAATCACACGCACATAATCGCACAAACGCACACTTCTTGTTGTGTAAAGAGGGAGCTGGAGCATAATAAGTCTCCCGAACCTGTTATCAATCAAAGCAGAGGGATTACAATGGATTTCAGTTAAGCTTCTGATTTCCATAGACGGGACTTGAATGCAGTCGCTCTTCACGAGGAGAGGCCCTCCGAATGGGCAGGACGACGGCGCAGCTTCAGGCCTGCAGTGGACACGCTTCACCACGGAGGGCAGAGCGGCTCCTTAAAGGATCATTATTCTACGGGAGGAAACAAAACAAAGCTGTCAACCTCAAATCCTGCGTTGTCGTCTACGACGCTCAGATACGAGGAAACATTTAATCCTGGCCACCTCAGTGATGTTCAAGAGTTTGATCCAGCCGGTCCAGACTGTTTCTGATCAATCCAGGATTATTATCCAGGATATAATCCAGGATTATTATACAATCCAGGTAGTATTATTAGAAACTCGAATTTGCATGTCAGCACTTTAAAATTCTATAAGTCTTGCTTGTTAAATACTCATTGTTAAAATGTTTAACAATTTTCTTTGTTTGGTTCCATCTTGAAAGGTTCACTTGTTCAACCTTGGCGGTTTGTTTAATTAAATATTTTGGCCAACTGTGTATTTGAGTTTGACACCCTGCTATATAAGTTATGGTTTTACATTTTTAAAAATGTAGTTTTAGAGCGTTCATAAATGTTTATCCTGTTCGGCCCGCGACCTAAGATGTGTTTTGGATTTTGGCCCCTTGAGGGATTGGGTTTGACACTCCTGTTTTAAAGGATTTCAAAATCATCTTTTGGATCTGAACATCAGAGCACAAACAAACTTAATGAGACATTTTTTTCTCCAAATTTCTTTTTATAGAGATAAATCCTCTTGGATCAGTTATGAAACCTGCTGAATTGTTGGAGTGTATGCGCTCGTCTGTGCATGTGTGGGGTTTTTGATTATTTCTGTCCTTGCTTTAATGCCGTTAGCATGACTTGGACGAGTGTCTCTGCAGAGATCAAGCTGAACTCACGAGCTCCAACTGTGCAGCTTATTCAGATTCCCGACACACTCGCCCAGCTCGCGATGCGCAACAATTATTCTAATTCCAATCCCTCCCCTGATGGATGAGCGAGCTTCAAAGACTTCCAGGTATTTTTGTTTTGCTGCGTGACAGGAAGAAAGGATTGCACGCTCCGTAACCTTTTCAGCACTGTACTCTGTACACTGCCATCAAATCCAAATTATTATGTTTCTTTTCAGCGATAAAGAAAATATCATCAGTAATGAAGGGTATTCTGGAGGAGAGTCCCAGAGCTGTTTTTAAAGGAGGTGTGGATCCTTCAGTAAAAGATGCCCCGATCTTTCATCTATGAAGGCAGAGGAGGTAATTCCATCTTTCCAAGCTTTCTCCAGCCGTGTCATTCATTCTAGGACACCACAGACGAGGGATGTCCCGATCAGGTTTTCTTGGGCCCGATCCGATTCAGAGTCATTGGAGTTTGTGGATTTGCCGATTCCGAGTCCCGATCCGATACTTTTGTAACACATTTAAAACAATAACAAATTGAATAAATACATTTGTCTTGTCCATTATTTATATTTCATTAACATTATTTTATCATTAAAAACTTAAATAGAACACTTCAGTGACGTAGCTTTAATAAACAAGTAAAAATAGAGCAAATATAAACTAGAAAAAAAAATCATATTTTCTTGTTCTATAAGTGATAATTAGTCATGTGAGAAAGTTTAGTTACTTTAGCTTTAATATCTTTAGAGCTATTGAACATTTTTGACCAAATTCATTCATTCATTCATTTTATTTATTTCATTTTCAAAGCACACAAAAGGAGTTTTACAGTAATCTAGGTTTCTGAAAAAAAAATGAAAATGAAAAGGGACAGAAAGAAGTAAAACTTATTAACTCTGCCCCATTTAACCAAGTCAGTAAATAATTTCAGTCAACAAACAAAATTATGCAACAGATACAGCAAGTGGTAAGAAAAAACAAACACCAAAAATAATAGGGAAAAAAGTAGTATTTTTCTTTTTCATTTATTTTTTGAATGTGATTCCTGTCCTCATTTAAAATTCTTAAAAATAAATTATGACTGTTTTAGCATGAATGTGATGAATGTTCATGACTAGCTCTGATCATTATTCATTTTCATTTATTAGTTTTTTGTTAATTTTTTAAGATTATGTGCTTCTTTTCAAGTTCTTAAAACATCACATTTTAGTTTTATTATCAGAGGAGTTCATTTTCTTAACTTTTATTCCTCTTTCAGATAAATAAAACAGGCATATCAAAGGACAGCTCGGGTCCTAAGGAGTTAAATCACGGCGCTAGCATGTAGCAGTTAGCAGCTGCTGTTAGCCATTCGTCTATCTGGAGCACGAAGAGTTTAACATTAAAAAGAAAACAAAACTCTGTCTTTTTCTGTTGAAATGTCTTCAGAGGTTGTTGTTTAGAGACACTAGCTGTCAGTTTAAAGCGTTTTTAAAAGAGTTATTGATCCCGGAAGTCTGAATCTGTGATCGGCTAGCTAGCTAACTTTACATCAGTCTTCTGCTGGAACTGTTGACGTTTTCTGCTTCGTTTTCCGGGAATAACATTTTTTCATCCGTTCGTGACATGCAGACTTCTAGTGGAGGATTTTTCTGGAAAAATAAGATTGAAATATAAAACGCTGATCAGAATAAGAATAAATGAAATATCCGATCCTGATCGGACAACGGAGCCCGATTCCGATCGAGTCTTTAAACACGTGATCGGGCCCGATTTCCGATCTCGTGATCGGATCGGGACATCCCTACCACAGACGAATGTTTTCTAAACCACGTGAACACAATCAGAATTCATCTTAAATCGGGGGTCGGCAACCTTTTACAACTAAAGAGCCATTTGGGCCGATTAGGCCAATAGGAGCCACACCTTTACAAAAATAAGATTTTGTATTTATGTTATTGTTATTTGAATGATAAATATAAATAAACTATTATTTTTTGGCATAAATAAAAAAAAACTTTAAGAGATTTATTTCCCCCAAATCTGAAACAGTTTATACTTTCTAACAGAGGTTGACAAGATTCCCTTTCAAAATAAAAGACTTCCTGTGTCACATAGGATCATCTCGACGGAGGAAATCTAGTGGTAGGTAGCGTAATTCTATGAAAACGAATTTTTCTTTTAATATTCGTGGTGCTTCTTGACCAGAAATTCATAAATGTAACTTTCTAAAATTAAAACAGAGTTCAGTAACTGTATTTTTTTGACCATGAGGCACACTTGAAACACTGAAATTTATCAAAATGTTTAGTTGAGCTTACAAAGCTTTAAGTTATTTTACTTTTTTTTTTTTTTTTTAAACCTGTACTTTACAGTTACTTTTTTTTAAAGCAAAAAGCTTTATATTTTTCTTTAACCAGAGAGCCACAATGGAGGGATAGATGTGGCTCTGGATCCGCAGGTTGCAGACCCCCGTCTTAAATCATCTGTAATGTTCTCATCATTCTTATTGTGCTGGGATTCTTTAATCTGACTGCTTAAGCATCATTTCTGTTGTGAAATTGGAGCATCCCCGGCCGCCAAACACATGAGCTTTATTTAACTAAAAAAAATAACAATCTGAGATTCCTGCAGAGAGCAACGAAAAGCGTTTTCAAAGAAAATTACGATCCGAAAGTTGGATTTTGTTTGACATTTCTAGTTTGAATTCCATGTGCAGCAAAAACAGGCAGGATTTCTATGAAAGTATTTTAAGATTCAAAGGGTTTTTTGTCATAATGCAAAATTCTCACCCATGAAATAAAATTCTTGCTTTGGAAACGTACAAGAAGTCAAATTAAGGAATTTATATCACAAACTGAAAAAAGCAATAAGAATAATCAAGAACACACAAATAATCTGTTTGCTGAATCAAATTTTCAGATTTAGTTGGGGCAGTAAATGTAAGCCATAGAACGAGACAGAATAGGGAGGGGGTAGAAATGTAAAGTAAAATGTTGCTTTCTTGTTTTTGTTTAGAAAAAAGGAACAGATTATATAAGAATTGTTTTCTTCAATCTGTTCCAGTTGTTCAAGCCCAAAGTATGTCTAATGGATGTTTCCTTGTAAAAAAAAAAAAAAGGCATAAACAATAAACCATATACACATACATATATATATATATATATATATATACATATATATATATAATATATATATATATATATATATATATATATATATATAATCTGCTTTACTGAATCTATGATCTGCAGATCTAAATATGTTCTCTATGAAACATGATTTTGTTCCATGAAGCAAACATTCCATGTTGAGAATTTCTGTGTTTTTTTTTTTTTTTTTTTAAATTAATGCAGAAATCTCATATTTTTCAAACCCTTAAAATAAAAGAAAATGTTTTTATAACGTGACAAACTCAATTCAAACATGACAATCTGAAAACACAAAAGTAAAAATGTGACAACATGTAGAAAGTCTGTCAAAGGGAGAGTGAAGTATACAGAGGATCATATATAATGATGTATGTTGGTAATCAATCAACAGGAAACAGCTGAGTAAGAGTTCTCAGGTGTGTTTGATCATGACAAAAAATCTGAACAAGAAGATGAGCTATAGAAAAGAAAAATACATTAAAAAAAACATCTTTTTTGTTTTTTTTTTTATCTTCTACCATCGCTGCTGCACGGGGGATTTATTTGCAGCACCTCAGTACTGCAGCTGATTCCAGCTCACCTGCTAAATAGTGAGATTTCTGACAGTTTTAAGGTTTCCTGCGTCGCGTTTTTCAGACTAAGAAAACGTAAAAGAAATCTGCTTCCTGGAGGATGAGGAGTCACAACAAACTTGATTTCTGATTATCACTGATGCAAAAAAGAGTTTAACAGACGGCAGATGAAAACTCAGCTTGACCTACTTTTTTGACGTCGTTAAAGGAGCTAAATTCACAAAATTGTGTATGTTTAAAAAAACGAATCATAAGAAACTTGACAAAAGGATTTTTAGCATCTTTCCATGAGATGATCCTTGGAAAGTTTTGCTTAACTTGTAATGTTTAAACTTTCTTTTTAGATGTAATACTGTTCTGCATTATCAGCTGTTTAAAACCTATTTTTACCAATTTGTGTCAAACAAAAGTTTTATGAATCTTTTATCTCAACAAGTTATCAGTTTCCAGAAACATCTGGTATTGCAGCTTGAGCGACTGTTTTAAGTAAAAACAATGACTTTTATATGAAACAATGTAAGTTTATGCGCAGCATCACCTTCCACTTGTTTTTTGGGTGGATTTTCAACCAAATTTGACCATTTGTGACCTTTTTGGAGGGATAAAATGAAGTAAAATAAGGAACTAAGAGATGAATTTCAATCGGATGCTCATGGGGGACGCTGCAGATTCACACACGTTCCATTTATATCTAACATACATTGAGGCAAATACGTATTTTGCAAGTTCTCCCCTTAGAAATTATGAAGGGGTCTAACATTTTCAGCCTAAATCCACTGTGAAAGACGTAATAAATAAATATATATGCTACTAAAGCTAATAGTGGGGCAGATAACAAGACCTATTCTGCAAAATGTGATACAAGCATGAAATTTGGCATGGTGGTTTTCTATGGGGTACTTGTTAAATCTGCTCGACTGGCCATTTGAAAATCCAAGATGGCGGCCATCTTCAAAAATGGCCGCCATCTTGGATTTTCAAATGGCCAGTCGAGCAGATTTGACAAGTACCCCATAGAGAACCACAATGCCAAATTTCATGCTTGTATCACATTTTGCAGAATACCTCTGAAAAATTGATGTTATCTGCCCCACTATAAAGTCTTGAGTGTGGTTTATAGATAAGTCACAACAATTAAAGTCAGAGTACAGATTCCCGCCTGTGCATCAACAGTTTGGTCAAAGTTACATGTAAAAGTGAAAAACTGGGTCATGACTAATGTAGAGGTGGACGTAAACAGTCCTCTAAAATGTAAAGGAGCTGCTGAAAATGCAAGAATGCAGAATTCTGTTGAATATTAACCTTTAGAAACTCTATGACCAAATACTTATTTTCCACTATAATTTACAAATCAATTCTTGAAAAATGTGATTTTCCAGATTTTTTTTCTCATTTTGTCTCTCATATTAGAGGATGAAAATGTCAGACTGTTCTCCTAACCCTAACTTGGTCAGTTCTACAAACTTTTCTCAACTGCATTTTTTCCTCTGATACTAATTCAAAAAGATTTGAGTAAAGAAATAGTCAGAAGAACCATTTAATCAAAATGTATTTCTATTTATGCTTGAGTGAAGGCCTAGAATCATCTAAAAAGAAGTGATAATATATAAATATATATTTTAGATCCTTCCAAGTGTTCTGTAAGCGTTTCTCACAGCCCTACACCCGGATGTTCTGCTGTCAGACTGTTATTTCTCTATGAAAGTTTCCAACCAATCAGATTTTATCCCTCGCTTGTTGCTAGGCTCATTAAAATCTGCCTTACGCTTCCACAGTCACTTCCGGTCTTTGTGGTAGCTTTCCATAAAAAACCCTGCTGGTTAAACGTTTAAGTTGATCCAATCAATCAGAATTTCAGTCTCTGTAGCTCCATTAGGGCGGGAAATGACGTTCGCCTCTGATTGGATGGTCAACGCTCGCGCTGCCAAAGGCTAACTTCTGTTTCTGCCCGCTGCTCTTCATTTTTGTTTGAATTATTTGCTGTTTTGGAGTTAACAATAGAAGAAGTTGATTTAGTTGCTGATTTTTAAAAAAAATTTATTTAACCTTTATTTTACCAGGAAATCCCGTTGAGACTTACATCTCTTTTTCAAGGGAGACCTGGGCCAAAAGGCATCAACACAATAGAATAAAATACAGTTAAAACAATTAAAATAGAAATAAAATACAATAACAATAAAATACAATTAAAACAATTGAAATAATAACAACAGGACAATGGATAAAAGGTTAATTGAGAGTGGTTTGGATAAGTCAAGAGTGACATTTGCATATTTCTTTTAAAACCTCAGAAAGTTTATTGCGTAAGGTTCAAAAGCGGGCTGAAAATGTGGCCCTAATCGAGTTTGTCCGCATTTCTGCGGTTACCCCACCTGTGTTTACCTGCACTGGTAAGTGGGTAGGCTCGCTACGCTAGGCAGCCGCCCAGTTGACAGCGAAGCTAGCTTGATCGCTACAGCAGACCTCGCTAGCCCACTGTAGCTAGCACGTATACGGATGAAGTTCATCCTTAAATAAATTGGATTTAAACAAAAACTCTTTAAATAAAAATGCTTATTTTCAAGTTTAATGAGTTGTCCTTTGATGTTTGTTGCAGCTGCAGTGGGAGGAGTTTGTTTTTACAATCCTATTATTTGATCAATTTATGATGGAATTGCTCCATAAGATAATGTTCATATATATAGGTGTTAGAAACATAAAATAGTTCATAATAACGAGGAAGGTTTTGGTGCTCGTGTAACAGGTGTTTGTTTTGTTTATTTAATTCCACCAAATTCATTGTAAATAGTTTTTATTAACATTTTTACCTGGGTGTTCGTCTGTCCGAGGGTACTTGAACTCACCACAGTGACGCAGCAGAGAGTGCCGCGCATGCGTACTCAGACTGCTGCGGGCTGTGGCTGAGGTAAGACGTGCTCCTCCTTGTGTCCGTTTTTTGTAATTATTTATTTGCTTAAACTGTGTTTTTTTGTTTGTTTTATCTGGATGTAGTAAAAGTGGCAAGTGTTCTGCATTAATTTTCTTTCGTTTGTGATATATTATATTTGTTTTGAGCTATTTTAAATGAGCCGATGTGCCACTTTCGCGCCATTTTTCATATATTTTTATATTGACTTTTCTTTCTTTTTCATGTAATTTTCAGCCGTTGGGGGAAAGCATTGATGAAAATCCTCGGCAGAAATATAATGTGTTTTTCTGTTAACCAGGTATGATGTTAGTTTCTCATTTTATTATGTTCTTTACATGTTTTATTTCACGTGCTGTGGGGGGGAGGTGCATGCGCACTCAGACTGCTGCGGGCTGTGGCTGAGCCGTTGGGGGAAAGCATTGATGAAAATCCTCGGCAGAAATATAATGTGTTTTTCTGTTAACCAGAATAAAAGAGAATTAATCAACGTTGGAGCCTGATCCTTATTCACCCACCCATGAACACAACGCAGACCAACTGAGACAGACCAGTTACATTGGTGCCGTGACCACTTGGATTCCAGAAGCATCGACGTCATCTCGATCACCGGGAAGATCATCTCATCACAGCTTTTCAAGGTTTAGTGTAAAGTGTGAATAGAAAATTCGGTATTTGTACTTTCAGATTTAGTTTAGCGACTTTGAACATATGATAAATAGTGAATATTTTGAATTTCACAGTATTTAATTTTTTTCATCCGACCCGTTTTATTTTTGTTTCTCACCATGTTTACAACAGCTGATTCTGATGTTGATGGATGTGTTTCTGAAGGGGCAGTTAGCTCAAATGTGGGTTTTGGGAGGGGATGGTTTAAAGATGATGTTCAGTCTCCTCAGGTGGGGATGTTGAGAACTCCGAGGTTGAGCTCTACTCGTTTAAGCCCCCCTTCACGTATTGTAAACTCACGACACACAGATAATATTGAGCTTAGCACTTTAGTATCTGACTTGGCTAATCAGATTGGTCAGTCTATTGCTGCTCAGATTCAGAACAGTGTAGGAAATGCTAACTCACAGTCTAACAGCAGTTTTCAGACAGCTCAAAGTCCTCCTGAGCTGAACCTGTCTGGTGTCAAACTTGTCATGCAGTCTGATGTTAAGGAACCACCAATATACAGAGGTGATGGGAGTGATAAATGCTCTGTCTATGAGTGGGTTGAGATGGTAGAGCTGTTTCTGTCTAAGAAAGCATTTCCAGTGCAGCAACAGAAATCCGAGGTTTTAGCTAAGTTGTTAGGAAAAGCTAGAGACGTAGTGACAGTGACTTTACGCAATCTCCCCCTGACTGTTGACTCCCAAACACCCGCTGTTATATTTGACATACTGAAGCAGCACTTTGGTGAGCTAGCCTACTCTGCTATGCCCATGGCTGACTTCTATGACACCAAGCCACTTTCCAATGAAAGTGTGATGGACTACTGGATCAGGCTGAACAAGGCTATTGATGTTGCTGATGAATGCCTGCGGAGACAAGGTAGAGGTGTGGTGGACCCAGGCCGGGAGGTGTCAATGATGTTCATTAAGTACTGCCCCGACCCAGTCCTTGCTAACAGGCTGAGTTTTAAATCTGCAGAAGAATGGACAACTAGTGAGGTTCAGGAGCGCATCACCGTATTCCAGCGGGAAAGCAGGGCCAGCAGCCGCCAGTTCCCCACCTCATCAAGAGTCTTGACTAGTCTTCCTCAGTCTGCTGCTGGTGAGCATGCATGTGGAGCAACGGAAAAGCGAAACACCCTGTCCAGTGCTCAACCGGTGAGCATGCAGCCCCCGCAGCATTCAGTGCCTTTGCTGCCGTCATCCGCCATTCTCCAACCGCAGTTTTCTTCTGCCCCAGCAATGACTGCTTCTACCCCTCTCTTGACCCAACCTTCAGATTTGGAGGGTGTACGCTCTTTGACACAGTTATTAGACTGTTTGGTCGCTCGCTACAACACACCCTCATCAAGTTCAGCTCAGCATGCAGCTCCTGATCGCTTCCCAAGATCCTGTAAAATTTGTGGTGATCCGGCTCACTCAACTCTTTCACACTGTAGAAGAAACAATCTCTGTCTGTCATGCTTCTCTCCTGGACACTGGAAAAAGAACTGCCCGAGACGAAGCCAACTGCCGTCACAGAGCCGCACTCAGGACCGTGCTAATCAGACCCAGTCTTCGGGAAACTAGGCCACTCACGCTCGGAGAGGGGCAGTGTGAGTGATGTGCAGAAAACCCTCATCTCTGAACCAGATCTTGAGCTCATCTATGTCAACGCATGTTCTGCTGCTCCAGAGGGATACCAAGTTGTAGTTCAAGGGACAACAGAGGTTCCAGCCTTTAGTGAGTTATTCTACGCCCAGGTTCAGGTTGATAATGTTGAGCTGAGAGGCATGATTGACTCAGGGTCCATGGCTTGCACGCTGAGTGAAGAAGCGGTACACAAATTGTTGGAGGCAGGAGCCAAGATTGGAGATCCAAAGTCAGCAGAGCGTGTCCTTCTAGTCGGTTGTGGTGGTAAGCAGACTCACCCAAAGTGTATTTATGACCTGACGCTCGCTATCTATGGAATGAGGTGCACTGTTCCTGTCCTAGTGGTTCCTGGCCAGAGAGATGACCTTATAGTTGGTTCAAACGTCCTAAAGAAGTTGATGAGCGTTCTTAAGCATGACAGTGATTATTGGAAACACATTTCTGACGACTGCAAACATTCTCTTCCTGACTATGAACATTTTCTTGACATGATGTCTTGCTCAGTCAGATGGAGGGGAGCAGACACACCTACCACTATTGGAACTGTGAGTTGGCCTCGCTGCAGTTACGCTTCTTCCACAGACAGAAACATGGTTGGTCTGTGGGAAAAACAAGCAGCTCTCCAGTGTCCCCTGGCAGCACCATCCTGGTGGAGCCCTCTTCTTCTAGAGCAAGACCCAGAAACATGTTGGTGGGGCGGCTGGTCACCTCCATGTACGGGGACAGATGGATTCCTATGAAGATTACTAACCCTCTTAACAGACCAGTCACCCTCAGGCGGAATTCAAAAGTTGCAGATGTGTCAACGTGTGTTGCCATTGAGGATTTCAGCCTGAGCCAGAACCACTGTGGCAGGGAGGATCGAGAGTCTGTCACCCAACCCCGATCATCTGTCTCACGAAATGATCTTAAAGCCAAGCTTGAAGATTTGGGGCTAAGTGATCTTGATGTCGACTCCTGTCAGGCTAGCTTTCATTCCAGAGAGAAACTCGTGGCGATGATTGAGCAGTATGAAGACATCTTTTCACGTCACCCTCTTGACTGCGGTGAGGCACAGGGTTTTGTTCATCGCATCCACCTGACAGACGAACGACCATTTCGGATGCCATATCGCAGAGTGCCCCCTGCTCATTATCAAAAGCTGCGCCAGGTTCTGACAGACATGGAAGAGAGAGGAATCATACGCAAGTCAGTTAGCGAATATGCATCTCCTCTAGTCATGGTCTGGAAGAAGGATGGAAATTTGAGGATCTGCACAGATTTCAGATGGCTGAATGCACGGACACTGAAGGACGCACACCCGCTCCCTCACCAGGCTGATTGCCTCGCAGCTCTTGGCGGCAACATGTTTTTTAGCACAATGGATTTAACATCAGGGTTTTTAACATCCCCATGTGTGAAGAGGACAAGCGCTACACGCCGCCTTCACTACTCCTGTTGGTCTATACGAGTACAACAGAATGCCCCAAGGACTCTGTAACAGCCCTGCATCGTTCATGCGCATGATGTTGAATATCTTTGGAGACCTCAACTTCACCAGTCTACTCTCTGCTACTTGGATGATCTGCTAGTTTTTTGCTCCTACTGAGGAGGAAGCTCTTCAAAGACTGCATGTTGTCTTCCAGAAGCTGAGGGATAACCATCTCAAGCTGAGTCCAAAAAAGTGCCACTTTCTGCGCAGATCTGTCAAGTTCTTGGGACATTTTATTGACCAGCATGGAGTGTCAGTAGATCCTTCCAGAGTGGCCATGATCTCCAATATGCCCAAGGAGTCTCTGATGGATGTGGATGGTTCTACCCCCTCTGTGAAAAAACTGAAGTCCTTCTTAGGGATGGTGTTCTTCTATCAGAGCTTCATTCCTCGGTGTTCAGCCATCGCAAAACCTCTGTTCGCTCTCACAGCTGGACAGAAACAGAAAGGCAGACACTCACAAGTAAGAAGAGAGAACCGGAACATTCAGGAAACTGACTGAAGCGGATTGGACTCCAGCTTGTGATGAGGCCTTTGAGAAGCTAAAGAGTGAACTCCTGAACTGTGCTGTGATGGCCCATCCAGATTTCAACAGGCCTTTCATTCTTCTCAGTTGATGCATCTTTGGATGGCCTCGGGTGCAGTTTTATCGCAGCTCCCTGTTGGCGAAGAAAAAGCTCGTCCAGTTGCATTTGCAAGTAAAACCTTAAGCAAATCACAACAGCGATACCCTGCTCACCGTCTCGAGTTCATGGCCTTGAAATGGAGCATCACAGAAAAATTTAGCCACTGGCTTAAGGGACACAAATTCACAGTGTGGACGATAACAACCCCTTGGTTCACATACTCACCAAACCAAAGTTGGATGCCTATGAACAACGGTGGGTGGCTAAGCTCTCAGCCTATGATTTCGACCTAAAATACATCCCAGGTCCCAAGAACGTTGTGGCTGATGCTTTGAGCCGTGAACCTTTCGCTTCACCCATCAGTGACAGACTTTTGAAGGAACCGTACAGCAAATTGGTCCAGGAAGCTGATGGGGCTGAAGTTAATATGGTGCATGACGCTTTTCGACTTGGTCTCCAACATAACCAAGCAGTTCAGCTCCTGCATCATACCATTCACACTCCAAGCTCTGTTAGTTCTCCAGAGATCAGAGCAGTTTTCCAAAACCTTGATCACTGGCAAAGAGGCATTGAAACTCAAGCTGTTTGTCTTCTTCAACAAGTGCAATCTCTGCAGCCCACAGAACCTGAGCCCCTGCCATCTTTCACTTTGAGTGAATTGGAGGACAGTCAAAAACAGGATGTCACTGTCTCAAAGCTGCTGCCATTTGTCATCCGCAAAGTGCGCCCGTCAAGACGTGAAAGGTCTGGATTTACCTCCAGTCAGCTCACTCTGTTGAAATCCTGGGAGAGACTCAAAGTCAGAGATGGACTACTATATAGGGAAACCAAAGACCCAGTGACAAAAATGAAGAGGCTCCAGTTTGTTCTGCCAGCTAGCCTCAGGAACAGAGCCCTCGAAGGTGTCCATGATTTAGCCGGTCACCAAGGTCAAGCAAGGACTCTTCATCTCACTCGGCAGCGGTTTTTCTGGCCTTATATGGAACGAGATGTCTCTGAATATGTCAGGTGTTGCTCACGTTGTGTCCTTGCAAAAACTCCAGAACCAGCTGCTCGTGCCCCGCTAGAGAGCATAAAGACTACTGCTCCTATGGAACTTGTTTGTATAGACTTTTGGTCAGCAGAGGACAAGAACAAGCGCTCTGTGGAAGTGTTAGTGATGACAGATCACTTCACAAAGATGGCCCATGCTTTCCCTTGTCGCAACCAGTCAGCAAAACAAGTTGCCAAAAGCTCTGGGACAATGTGTTTTGCATATATGGCTTCCCTGAACGTATTCATTCTGACCAGGGGGCCAATTTTGAAAGCGAGCTATTGTCTGAACTCCTGCGCCTGTCAGGTGTGGCCAAGTCTCATACCACCGCCTACCACCCTATGGGCAACGGAGGAACAGAGCGTTTTAACCGCACCTTAGGTAACATGATCAGGGCGCTCCCCTTGAGAACAAAGCAAGATTGGCCTCAGCAAATCCAGACATTGACTTTTGCCTATAATGCCACCGTTCACGAGACCACAGGCTTCGCTCCTTTTTACCTGATGTTTGGTCGTGTTCCTCGGCTTCCAGTTGATGTACTGTTCCGGACAGTTCTTAATGACTCTGATGTGACTGATTTCAGCAGCTATTCAGCCATGCTTCTTACAAACCTTGCAGATGCAGCAAAAGTGGCCCAGCAGCATGCCACTCATCAGCAAGAACACCAGGCTAAGGGGTACAATAAGAAAGTCAAGGGTGTTGCCCTCCAGATTGGCGACAGAGTGCTCCTAGCCAATAGAGGTGAACGTGGCAAGAAGAAACTGGCTGACAAATGGGAACCTACAGTCTACACAGTTGTGGACAAACAGCCTCAAATTCATGTCTACAAAATAAAAGATTCAGATGGACGTTGCAAGATTGTCC
The DNA here is from genome assembly GCA_003999625.1 of Oryzias javanicus. Classification (NCBI taxonomy): domain Eukaryota; kingdom Metazoa; phylum Chordata; class Actinopteri; order Beloniformes; family Adrianichthyidae; genus Oryzias; species Oryzias javanicus. Next base: position 916,083 of record CM012457.1, read on the forward strand.
ACAGAAATTTGCTTCTTGATGTCAACTTCCTTCCTGTTACTGAATCACAGATTCGTGGTGTTGGAGAAACTTTGGAGGGGTGTGACACAGAGAGTATGGACTTGAGTGACCCAAACAGCCTTCAAATGGACTGTCCAGAAGAGCGAACCGCTACATGGGTCTCGTCTGGACGTGACAACAGCGTTGATGGTGGTTCAGTGAGATCTAGTCTGGGATTGGATGTGTCTGGTTCCCCCAGTGTGGTGGATCAAGAAGAGGATGTTGCCCCTGATCTCCTACAAGTCTCTGTCGGTGCTGACTGTGACTCACAAAGAGATGACTTCAACATGACTAGTCCTCTGACTGACATTGCCCCCTTACCTGACTCAAGACACACAAGATCAACAAGTGACCGTAGAGCTGTACCTTCAGTGACTGCAGTCCAAGTTCAGGACTCTTATTTCTAGAGCAGGTCGTGTAATTAAACCTGTGGCCAGACTTATAGAGACAATGGTACAGGAAACCAGTGTGGGTGTAAACAGCAGTTTATGTGGTTATTTTGTTCTTTTCTACTGCTAAAGTTGTGTTTTATGATAGATTTTGACCAGTGTGATTAGGGATGTAGGCTGCATCTCCGGATTCTGAAAGGGTTAACAGACTTGTATCAACCTGTTTGCTTCTTTTAATCTGCTCAGTGGATAGTTTTTTTATACTGATTCAAAATTTGATTCTTGTATATACTGGGTATTTTGTTTCTTTGCAGAAATTTTTTTTTTTTATGTCAATGTGATGTGGTAATTTGGTGGAATTCCAGGAGGGGTGAATGTAACAGGTGTTTGTTTTGTTTATTTAATTCCACCAAATTCATTGTAAATAGTTTTTATTAACATTTTTACCTGGGTGTTCGTCTGTCCGAGGGTACTTGAACTCACCACAGTGACGCAGCAGAGAGTGCCGCGCATGCGTACTCAGACTGCTGCGGGCTGTGGCTGAGGTAAGACGTGCTCCTCCTTGTGTCCGTTTTTTGTAATTATTTATTTGCTTAAACTGTGTTTTTTTTGTTTATTATCTGGATGTAGTAAAAGTGGCAAGTGTTCTGCATTAATTTTCTTTCGTTTGTGATATATTTATTTTGTTTTGAGCTATTTTAAATGAGCCGATGTGCCACTTTCGCGCCATTTTTCATATATTTTTATATTGACTTTTCTTTCTTTTTCATGTAATTTTCAGCCGTTGGGGGAAAGCATTGATGAAAATCCTCGGCAGAAATATAATGTGTTTTTCTGTTAACCAGGTATGATGTTAGTTTCTCATTTATTATGTTCTTTACATGTTTTATTTCACGTGCTGGGGGGGGGTGCATGCGCACTCAGACTGCTGCGGGCTGTGGCTGAGCCGTTGGGGGAAAGCATTGATGAAAATCCTCGGCAGAAATATAATGTGTTTTTCTGTTAACCAGAATAAAAGAGAATTAATCAACGTTGGAGCCTGATCCTTATTCACCCACCCATGAACACAACGCAGACCAACTGAGACAGACCAGTTACACTCGGACTGCTGCTGATTTTCCTCAAAGTGGGTCTTTAAACGCTTTAAGATGTAAATATTACTAAAAAATTAACTGACAGTTCTAAAACCTGACAGCAGAAATGCGGGACAATCTTTTTAAAAGTTGAGCCCCCTTCGACCTGATCTAAAAACGACGACCCAAAACCCTCTTTGCAGATCAATCCGAGTCAGATGGAATCAGAACCATCAAAGCTCTTTGTCAAAGCGGTTTATTTCTCCGTGGAATCTGCGGCAGAATGAAAGCAGAAGCGGTTTGATCCTGATCCTCCGAGTTTATTAAAAAGAAAAATCACGGCCGGTAAATGTAAGTGGACCCCAAGCTGCTTTAATTGAAGCGTTTCTGACCTTTTTTTTTAAAACTCGCTTAAATACAAGCAGAGGAGAGGCAAAATTTTAAAACATTCTTTATCTTCCTAAGCTTTTAAAAACATGTAGCATACGTGAGTGAAAAGGATTTGCTCCTGAGATTCATCGTCAATCACTTCACCTCTTAACGAAGCGGTCCCTTCTGGACTTTTGTTTCGGCCGCTCCGTCTTTTCTCATGCGGGGCAGGGTTATTTCTAAATTCCGAGTGAGTGGATTTGGACTTTTTGTGAATCCGTACAAGAAAAGCAGAAGTCTCCACAGGAAAGCGTGGTATTAATATTAAACCTACCAAAGCCAATTTGACCTCTGCGATTCTTCATGTTCAGAATTCTGACGGATACGACGAAAAAAATCCTCGTATTTTCTGCGCTGAAGCAAGAGCTTTTCACAGTTTCTACAAAAAAAAAAGGAAATCTTACAATCTTTCTCAGCTCCCTGATGTTTTTGATTGTCAGCAATGAAGAGAAGCAATTTGACCTCCTTCTATGTTGAAGAATAACTCAGCGATCTGTAGAGATGGAGCTCTGATTTTCCACTTCATACATTTAATGACACGTTCAATGAGAACGTCCCATTGATCTCAACTGACCGTTGATCAAACCAATAACTAGAAAAAAAAAAAAAAGCTATGTATAGGATTATCTTTATACGACGGAGTATTAGGGCTGCTTTGTAAAGAAAAATTTTTCTTTTTTAAATTACGACTTTAAATCTCGTAAATTTACGAGAAAAAAGTTGTAGCCGTTAAATTACAAAAATAAATTTGTATATTTATGACTTTAAAAGTCTTAGGCTCAATTCACGACTTTTAAAGTCGTAAATTTACGAGAAAAAAACGTGTAAATCTACGAGATTAAAAGTCGTAATTTAATGAGAAAAGAACCAAAGTTGTCTGTTTATCAGAGCCGTGCTTGAAGATGAAAGACGTGGAGAATCTGGTGTAGATTATGTCCAGATCGGTGTTAAAAACAGAGAAATTCTGAACCTTTTGGAGATTCAAAATCAAATTATTTCCAGGTTTGGTGTTGGTAGTGCGGAGTTTTATATGTAAAATAAAGAGCTCGGAGATACATGTTCATTTTATTACGCCTTTCATTTCCCAGAAGCCCTTTCACCACTTTACGTCACGTCTCTGTCATGCTGAGAAACCAAAAGAGAATGTAAACAGAGCTCCGGACGCCTCCTTCTCCAAATGAAACGTCCCGTCTCGACACAAAACAACATTGAGAAATGACAATAGTCTGTTACGTTAGCACAGGGGTCTGCAACCTTATCTCTCCATGGTGGCTCTCTGGCTGAAGAAAAATAAAATAATTGTAAATTAAAAAAAAAAAAAAATAGAAAATTAGCTATTATTTTAGAAACATACGCCAACATTTTTGGCTTATGTGTTCTGGAGTTTTTAGACTAATTTAGAATTTTAGCATCTATTTTAGCAACATGCTAACGTTTTTGGCTAAGTTTTCTCAGAAATTTTATGCTAATTTGGAGTTTAGCTAATATTTTAGTAAAATGCTAATGTTTTCAGTTAATCTGTTATCTACTGATTTTTTTTTTTTTTTTGATAATTTAGAATTTAGCTTCTATTTTAGCAACAACGTTTTTGACTAATTTATTTCTCTGAGGAATTTTAGGCTATTTTGGAGTTCAGCTAGTAATTAATAATTAAGTAACAAGCTAGCTTTTTTTTGGTGGCAGATTTGGCCTCTAATTATTTTTTATGCTAATTTAGAGTTTAGCTAATATTTTAGCAATATGCTAACATTTTTAGCTAATTTGTTATCTACTGGGGGTTTTAGGCTAATTTTGAGTTTAGCTTTTTTTTCAGCAACATGCTAAAATTTTTGGCTGATTTAATTTACAGAGAAATGTTATGCTAATTTGAAGCTCAGCTAGTAATTAGGCATCGCGAGCTTGCGTTTTTTGCTACTAAAGTTAAAAACTTTAAAACATACCTTTTTGAGAGATGCTAGTTTCTTTTTTATATATTTTTGCTTTTGTTCGTGCTAAAAATAGACACTAATTACATTTATTAGAAAAAAAAACAAAAAGAAGGTTATGAATGCAAATCCAAATTTCTTAAAGACTAACGTAAGTCATTGCAGCTCCTTCTAGGGAGATTAAAAGTCGTAAAAATACGAGGAAAAAACTCGTAGTATTACTTTTTTTTTTTTTTTCCGGTGGCACTAATACTCCGCCGTATCTTTAGAACCATCAGACTGGATGGATTTTACAGAAGATTAGGAGGTTCCGGGAAATGGAAGCAAATCGGATGAAACCGAAACAGACACCGTTGGGCCCCTTAGAACCAGCTGAGGATGGTTCCAACCCAACAGCCCACCTGAGCATCGCTGCTGACTGCGACCATCTGTCTTCTGATGCTCTAAGGCGCCATGTCACAAAGCTGGAATCATCTGAGACGGGTGTCAGTGAGTTCCACTGGACTCTAATGACCTCCGCGCTCACCAGAACCCAATAGAACCTTTGGGAAGTGTTGGAACGGGCGGTCGGCATCGTGGATGTTCAGCTGACAAATCTGCAGCAACTGATGCTGAGGAATGTTTTCAGGATCTTGTTGAGTCTATACCACCAAGGATTAAGGCGGTTCTGAAAGCAGAAGAGGTCCGAATGAGAAAAATAAGACCAGTATTATAACATGAAATATGCTATCGATCAACGATGCTTGTAAAGACCATAAAAGGTGATCTGTGATCTTTAAGTACTCAAGTATTTGTAACTTTGTATTTGATAGTAATGTAGTGTTTTTTAAGAGTCTAAAACGTCCTCCCACCACTGCAGGAACAGATGAAAGTAATATCAGACCGAGCTCCAGATCGTTTTCCGGGAACTTTGTTTGTCCCTAAAGACCAATTCCGTCTGCAATATTAGGTCAGCAAGATGAAAACAAACACATCACTCCTCAGTGATTAGGCAGTTTGTCAGTCTGGGGGGGTTGTGTGTTGTCCTTCAGGTGTGGAGCGGCCTCTGCAGTCCATCGCACGGGCCAGAGCAGCAGTTTAAGGTCAAACAGGGTGTGAGCAAGTCTGCCTCACCAGGGAAGTTCATTCTAAACAGTTTTTGCCCTGAATTTTACTTTAATTTGGGCCACAAAATAGGAATGACGACGGCAGCGGAGTTTTAGTTTGTCCAAAATGTTTTGAAAAAATGATAAGAAATGTAAACGGAATGGAATCAGAATTCTTCCCCTACCCCAGAGGTCGGCAACCTTTAAGAGTAAAAGAGCTATTTGGGCTCATTTTCTACTGATCAAAACCTAGAAGGAGCCGCGTTGACTTATGTTAGCCTTTAAGAAATTTAGATTTGCATTCATAACCTTCTTTTTGTTTTAAATAAATATGAATAATGTCTATTTTTGGCACAAACAAAAGCAAAAAATATATATAAAAAGAAACTAGCATCTCTCAAAATGGGATTTTTTTTGTTTTTAACTTTAGTAGCAAAAAAGCTAGCTTGTAGCTTAATTACTAGCTGAACTTGAAATTAGCATAACATTTCTCTGTAAATTAAATCAGCCAAAAATTTTAGCATGTTGCTGAAATAAAAGCTAAACTCAAAATTATCCCAAAACCCCTAGTAGATAACAAATTAGCTAAAAATGTTAGCATATTGCTAAAATATTAGCTAAACTCTAAATTAGCATAAAAAATAATTAGAGGCCAAATCTGCCAAAAAAAAAGCTAGCTCGTTACTTAATTACTAGCTGAACTCAAAATTAGCCTAAAATTCCTCATAAAACAAACTTAATCAAAAACGTTAGCATGTTGCTAAAATATTAGCTAAACTCCAAATTAGCATAACAGTTCTCAGAAAATGTATCCAAAAACGTTAGCATGTTGCTAAAATAGAAGCTAAAATTCTAAATTAGTCTAAAAACTCCAGTAGGTAACACATTAGCCAAAAACGTTAGTATGTACTTATATAATAGCTAATCAATTTTTCTTGATCCAGAGAGCCACTATGGAGAGATTAAAGAGCCACATGTGGATCTGGAGCCACAGGTTGCTGACCTCTGACCTACCCCTACGTCTGACCCTCCAAACAGAGACCCAATCGGAATTCTTCCCTCCGTTTTAAGGGGCATTTTTAGTGCAAAAGTGTCCAGGAAATGTACGTTTTAAATCCGACCCTCCAGGCGGAGGGCTATAAAGTCTCCATCGCGACAGTTTCTTCACGTGGATGTTCTCTGAAACACAGATGTTTACATTTAAATGTAAGGAATGACTTTTTGTTGTAGCATGACCTTTTTTTCAGTTATAAAACTATTTTTATGTATATTCAAGCGCTGGAAGCTCCGCGCTAACGGTAGCGGACCAGCAATGTCATTGAAGGAAAGTGGTTTGATGGTTAGCCTTTGAGAGAATTATTTCAGACACCCCTACCACTCCAAATGCCCCTACGATTGGAGGGGTAGGGAGAAGACCTGGGAGTAGGGAAAAAAAAAATTCACATTTGGCTTTAATGTCAGTTTTGAAGTTTTCGAAACAAATAAAGATCTTTTTTTGTCAAAAATCTGGATCTTAAAAACCAGAGATGCTCCGTTTTCTGGCTGGTTGGACACTATAATCCGGGGGTTACTTTGGGCCGTATGGGGTTCCATTTGTACCAAAACTATGGACCAACTACTTTGGTCCATTGAGCAGGTTTATTGAACATTTGTTCATGTCTATGAATTACTATCTTCCGCGTGTCCTTTGAGCTAACGACGCTAGCAACTGTTGCTAAGGACTTCTCTGAGATCCAATGACAAAAGAAAAGTTTTAAATAGTAAAGCTAGCTGAAACATCATCAAAGAAGTGTGGATATGGAGAAGATATTGCTTAGTAGACAATGAACTTTCATATTAAGGGTAATAAATATCGACTTGGGGGCCGCAGATGGCCCGCGGGCCGCCAGTTTGTGACCCCTGCTATAATCAATAGGAATGATCGATCGGCTCTGCATCTGCTCTAAAATACCCACTCCAATCACCTTTTGACTTACTGTCAATGCGCTACCAGTTTTTTTTTAATTATGATATATATGCTAACATTAATATATGATAATAATATATGAAAAATTGCCATTTTTAGCCAAAATCAAAAGTCTGTCAGCTGTAAAAGAAAGAAATTTACAGCTGAGTTGAGGGCGGGACTTTTGCCACAGAGTAAGCCTGCACTGATTTCCCATCATCCATTTGTTTACACTAGCTTACATCCCTCAAAACTCCAAAATAACATTAACGTTGTAACAAAAATAGCCAGCAACATCTGAGCTAAAGTTTTGATTCAAATTCCAGCTCAGATGAGGAAAACAAAGACGTTCATGGATCTATTTGTCTGCAGGTGGATGCATCAGAATGGAGTGGAGGAGAGATTTGCACATATGAGGTTTTTTCAAACAGTATTTTTGTTTTCTTCTCCTGATTCACCACAATTTAAATAAAGAAATTGTCAGAAATGCAGTTTTCATCTTAATTCTCTTTATAAATGTTTACATGTGTATCAACATCCAGGGTCAGTAAGGGGTCACAGTCACTAAACTAATGACTAGTATGACTGCATCCCCCATACGTCATGAGAGTGGTACGTTCCATTCAGATAAGGTGCTTTGTGCTTTTCTCTTAACAAAATCCTCATATTTTACTGCCCATTTCACCCACTAAAGATCCACATTCCAGGTTTACGTCTTCGTTGCATCTATGAGGAGGACACCATCCCACCTCTGTCCCTGATGGTCTCCCTGAAAACAAGAAATATAGAAAAAAATTATCGTTAGAAACAGAAAACGTGTCACTATTTCAGAAGGAATACATACGACTGCGAGAGCTGCTACTTGTGCCGACCTTAAGTAGTCCTGCTCCCCAAAAACGTCTGACATAATCTGCAATTTCACCATCTAAATCTTGAAAAGCTCCCACCGTGGTCTTCCTCACAAAGCAGGAGACGAGATTTTAATGGAAGCCAAGAAAAGACTGTCTGCTGTTGACCGGCCTCGTGAAGCAGAATTAGCTCTTGAAGTCCCTCGTGTTGTAAAAATACATGCGTGTTCTCACGTTGTGACTCTGAGATCCTTTAAATCAGGGGTGTCAAACTCAATCGCACAAGGGGCCGGAATCCAAAACACACCTTTGGTCGCGGGCCACACTCTAAAACTGCATTTTTAAACTTTTTAACATAATTATGAATTAGATATACAGCATTACCTCAATAAATGCTAGTGTGAATGCTGTAAGCTGAATTTGGCCACTGAAGATGCCAATGATGATAGTTGAAGATGCTGAAATAGCTGAAAACGATGAGACTAATAGCCAGCTAAAATATTATTTAAATATATTTTAAAAAGTAGATTAGCCAAAACAGCTAGCATGTAGCTGAAAAAAATAGCTAAACTTAAAAATAGACAAAAAAACTTAAAAGCCCTAAATTAGCCAAATAGCTACCATATAGCTGAAATATAAGCTAAACTCTAAAATAGCTTAAAAAAATCTTAGTAGATGCCGAAATAGTCCAAAAAGCTGAACAATTTTAAAGCAGTAACATTTTAACATAATTATAAATAATAAAAAGGCAGGAAGATTATTTTATTATTATTTATTTTATAGTTTATTGTCAATTTATAAAAGTTAGAAATAAACGCAGGATAACATCAGGTCATCAATAACAATAAAATAAAATAATCTGGAGGGCCGGATCCGGCCCCCGGGCCTTGACTTTGACACATGTGCTTTAAATGAACTGAAAAAAGATCTGGAGTGATGCTTTGAGGGGACTCGTCACCGATAGGACCGTAAAAATAACCAGTTCACCCGCAAGGAGAAAAGAAAAAAACAACTTTCCTGACCTTAAACAAAACCTTCCACAGCAGATTTCAAAACCTGTGAGGCTATTAAAGGAACCTAAACAACAGAGGTCAGAGGTCAGATTCTTTCCCAAACAGGATCAACCAGCAGGAAAAAAAAATCTTCATTTAATCAAACTTTATATTTAATAAAGTCATATTAGTTTGTACTTTCAGTCAATCAGCAATAAAAAACATGTTTTTTTAATTTCTCTTAATTGAAAATAACTGTATTTTTGTATTTTTGAACCTTTAACATCTTCATTCATGTTTTCCTTTTTAAAAAACTGTTTCTGTAGAAGACTTCAAACACAAAATTCGTCAGCCATCTTTTTATAATCAGTAAATAGAAAGGCCACATAAAAAAAGAGATGAATAGATTAATTAAATGTGATTTTATCAAGACTCTTTTCTGAATCGAGGCGTTTTTACACAAACTATTATTTTTTGAGAACATTTGAGCCGAAACGACTAAAATTATGGATCTTAGGTAAAACTTAATTCTAAGTAATTAATAGAAATTCTACTTGTAACCTTCAGCTAAATATGAACATCTGACCAAATACGCAGAAAATTCTAAATAACAAATTGTTACTCTCTTAATTTTAGGATTATAACTTAAATTTAATGAAACAATAAACCAATTGTTGGGAATCTGCTTTTCACTGGTGGTTTTTAAGCCGGATGCTCTTCCTGACACAACCCTGGACATTAATGAATGAACAGGAGGATCCAGACTGGAGCCCCCTTGTGGCTGCACAGTCACACAGCAGCACGAAGGGTCGGACCCACTGGAAGAAGTTAATCGCTCCCTCTGGGAATCTAACCCTGGTATAAACAATAAAACCATTAATTAAATATAAAATTAAATTATAAAGTGTTCATAACAAAAAAATAACTTTTAAAAGGGTATTTTGGTTCATACGATGGATTAATAGTTGATCAAGAACTAATCATTTCAGTTCCTTTTCTATGAACAGTTTAGTCTTGCATACTAAGCACTAACCATTTAGCCCTAGACTTTTATGTTAATAATAAATGTATTATGTTATTATTTATTTAAGAAAAGTTAAATAAGTTATCTTTATTGTGAAATTCCAAAACAATATTTTTCATTAGAAAAAAGTAGAAACTATGGAGGACCCTGGAGGAACGCAGAGGTAAAAGATTTTGTACAGGTTTGTCTAAATACTTTCTCGTGCCCACCAGATACTTTCTTGTACACAACAAATACCTTCTAGTAATCCAGTTAGTTTCTCATGCACACCAGATACTTTCTTGTGCACACCAGTCAGCTTCTCGTCATGCACACCAGTTTGTTGTCTGTTCACATCAGAAATGTTCTCATGACTCAGACTATTTTTTTTACCTTCACGTCCCTTTAGGGTTCAGTAAAAAGTTACTTTTTAGAAAAGTTTTTGTTCTGTTGGAGACCTGAACTTTGCTCTAACTGTGAAGAAAGTGTTGATGTGGAAATGACAACAGACTGTTTGACTTTTGGCCGGGCTGCCCTAAAACGATCTCAATGGATCTTTTTCTGGTTAAATAAAAGTTAAATTGAATTATTATTTTGAACTTTGCCATAACGTTCTTGTCTAATTTTGTTTCATTTGATCATTTTATTTAAAAACATAGAAACAAGTGTTGACTGAGTGGATCCCTCCTTCCCGATCAGCTCATCCCGAACGTTTTCTCTGCGTCTGCGGAGAGCTTTTCCCGTCTAACCGGGCCGAGCGCACGCTCTCAGTCATTAGGCTGCACCCAAAGGAGACTCGTTAGAAACATTTAGCAGAAGAAAGCTTCCCCTCCATTTATTTGTCTCGGTTTGTGTTGTGGTGGGAAAAACTCCCATGAGGCCTCTGTCAAAACGCTCTCCCCTTCTCTTTAATTCTCCAATCTGCTCAAACTGATTGCAATTACCGTACCCCCTGCAGTGGCCCGATACAGCCTGATGACAAGGATTTTGTTTATGGGGGATCAACTTACAGCTCTACAGAGTCTCTGTGCTGATAAACTTCAGAAAGCCTCGATATGTGGGGCTGCTGACGAGCACCCAAAATAGCAGCCCTCCAGTCGATTATTATTTATCAAACTAGGCCATCCATCTCCCCTCTGGTCCTCTGTACACAAGCATCAGACCTGGCGCCTGCGAGGAGGGAAAAGGACAGGCCGGGAGAAAGTAATGATGTTTGTGATGAGCCTCAGTGTTGACTTAAGTTTAGCTGCAGGATCCCCGGACTCTCACGGTCAGGCCATTACGCTCTCCGTGCTTTCCCGGGAGCTCACCGAGGGGCTTGCAGGGAATGAAGAGGCTCTCATTTCAGAGCGAGGTGACCATCACGCCTCCCGCTGCTGTGGACACAGCGCGCGCACGCCGCCTCTCAATTACATCTTCTAACGCCCATGATTACCGTGTTTGAAAACACAAATAATGAAACATCTTTTTTGTGAGCACAGCTTTCATCACTGAGACTTCAATCCCCGCAATATCTTGCTGGTGAGGCACGTTAATGCTTCGCTGGAAGCTGGAAGGATTTGGTGAATCTTTAAAAAAAAAAATGTTTAAAGAAAAAGGAGAAAAGAGCTAAATTTTTTTGTTTTTGCTGAGTGCAAAAGTGTTGGCTTGATGTAGGAGAGGGAAGGGATTAGTTCAGCCTCTGTGTTGGGCTGGAAATAACGCAGCAGCAGCACTGATTTTTTTTTTTTTTTTTTTTTTTTTGGTCTCCAGAGTGAACAGACAGCTGAACAAACGTGTTTCAACCCGTTCAAACAAACTGTTAAGAATATTAATTGGCAGAATTGTGTGGATCTGTGTGTGTCTTGAAGCAACCCCTCCCCCTAAAGACTGAAGCTGCTGGAATGTCTTTGTGCTGGCCCACATGGGCTGAGGATTTGTGATCTCGGACACAGGAAGTCCCACCTCTGACACAGGAAGTCCTTCCTGTCCCAGGAAAAGTATAAAGGCGTTGGCCTGGGAGGAGTTTGCTGAGAACTCTCACTGACGTGACTCGGTTCGGTTCGGTTCTGTCTGTGAGATTTTTCCCTTTTGCAAAAGTGTAATAAACAACTGTGATCGATGAGACCTGGTCCTTGGCTTTTCTTAAGAACATTTTGAGTAATTTTTAGTAGACAGAAAAAGTCATTCTTAACAGTTGGTGCCGAAACCCGGGAGCAACATCCCGTCGACGAAGGGACTGCCGGGAGGTGAGCCGAATTCCACGTGGCGGACACCGGTATCGGAATCCGTAACAAAGACCTCGGACACGACGTTTGAGCCCCGAGGCCCCGGCGCTAGGATCCTCCTGCGGCAGCCCTCCGAGGCGGTGACGTCTCCTGAGGGCCATCGGACCAGGTCAGTCATTGATTCAGTCTAATTAAAGGTTTTAAAAGGCATAAGGTAAACGTGAATAAGAAAAAAGTTTAAAATCCTAGGGGGTTGTCGAATACAATCGCCGGTCCGTTCTCCGCTCGCGGCACAGGAGCATTTTGTTGGTAATATTTTCAGCGGTTGCCAATGTACATGGTAATATTTTTAGCGGCTGCTAAACATTGTACGTAATCGTCGATTAGAAATCGATCAGGTCCGCAGGAATGCGCGTGGGAAAAAGCATTCATGGCAGAAGTAATTTTAAATCAACTCTATCGCCAGCAGGCACCAATGAAAAGTTGTACGTGTTTGTCGACAATAGGTTGGTTTAGACGGAATAAAAGGTTTTGTGGAGAAAAAAAAGGTCTTTGTCGGGAAAATAAGAAGTGATTTAAGAGTGAAATAGTGAAATATGGTAAAGCGCTCGTTAAAGAGGTTTTATTTTCATTTAAAAAGGAAAAAACACCGTGGGGAGCTGACTGTGGAAGAACGAACAAAGAACTGGCCGAGCTACGCTAGTAGGCCATGTGCAGATGCTAAGCTAACTGGCATGAACAAAGAGGATCCACGTGGAGACGCTAACAGAAGGCCTCGTGGAGCTGCTAAGCTAACTGAATGGACACGTGGAAAAACGCTAGCTACCAGACAAAAGACCATGTGGTTCAGCTAAGCTAAGCTACTAGACAAAGGAATTCACGTGGTTGAGCTAGCTAAGCTAATTTAGTAGGCCGCAGGACAGGAGGAAGGTTGCTTGCAGGGACGTTCAGAAGGGGCTTAAAGGGGCTTTGACGGTGGAGACTTATTGTTTTTAGCTGTGAAATTTAAGGTTTGTGGATAACTGAGCTCATAAAATTGCATAGAAAAAAACTGGATATTGGGTAAATAAAGTAAAATAATTTCGTACGAAAAATTGAATGTGTTTGGCCATAAATAGTGTGAGTGCATGCAGCATTGTCTTTGTCTAAGGGTGTGGCTGTATGTGCATGGAACTTGTCTCAGTGTGTGTGTGTGCGTCTTTTAATGTCTATGTGTATGTCCTGAACTGTTATTCCTAGCATTTAATTCTCCCTTTTTAATTAAAGATAAATAAACAAATAAATAAAATAAGATAACTAAATAAGTATATATATAAATAAATAAAACTCTTTTTATTAACGTTTTTCTCTTAAATATTGCTTTTAATTTCATCTTATTATTCCCTTATTTTCTTTTAATTCATTCCCTTAATTCATTTTATTATTATTTTATTTCCACTTAATTTCAGTTTCTTGGTCCTTTAATATCATTTTATTGTTCCTGTAATTTCACTTTATTATTCCGTATTTCCTTTAATTACATTTTATTCTCTTTTTATCTCCTTTTAAATTCTTCATTTGAATATTTTTCAATTAAGGCTACATGAATATAAATGCATAAAAATTAAAACCCTTTTCTTTAAATTTTTTAATTACATACATAAAAATAAAAAAATCTTATTTTTACATTCTCTCTTGAATATTCCTCTGAAATTCATTTTATTATACTTTTATTTCCCCTTACGTTTTCACTTAAATATTCCATTTCAATTTTTATAAGATCTTTTTTTTAATTTTGTCCCCTTAAGGCTTTTAAGCATTTAAATCGAAATAGCATAGAGATTTGAAGGAATAATTAACTGAATAAAAGAAACAAATATATATAAATAAATAAATACGTAAATACATAAAAAAACTAGGGACGTACGTCGCATAGACAAATATTTTCAGTTTCATAAAATAAATATTTTCATAAAATAGTGGATAAAAGTAACTCAACATGGGTAAAAATCAGAGTAAATTAGAATTAAAAGGGGATTCTAAATTTATGGATCAGAGAGTCCCTGGAAGTGCAAAGTATATTGCGAAATGGAACAAGAAGCCCTATTATTTCAAAGCAACCTCTCCGTCCCAGCCTGCACAACCCTGTGCGATAAGATTCTGGTGACATTAAAAAGGACAAAAAGAGAGAAAAGAAGGGTGACCCAGAACTGCAAGCTGTTCTTGCATGGCTGACTCAAGCGGTGAAGAGGAAAGAGGACAGAGATAAGATGAGGCGGAGTGTAACTGTTGCAGCTGCGGTGATCCACCCACAAGACGAAACATCAAGTGGAAGACGTCCACAGATTGTGAACCAACTATCCCAACAGCTTCATCCACAGGCTGATGGTGGTGCTGCAGCCCCTATTCCACCACCTCAACAGCACCACTCACAGGTTGGTGTTGGTGCTGCAGCCAACATTCCACAAGAGGAAGGAGACAGCACGGCGTCCACTTCAGCTATGCTTCGTGATTCACCTCCCCCTTACCCTTACCCTCATGACCGCCTTGCTGACACTGTGGCAAGCCGAGTAAACTTTACGGCCGTCTTCCTGACTGCTACGGAAGCTGGTTCGCTCATCGATGATTTGGAAGAAGAGGAGAACGCCATCTACTACCACCAACATGGGCCCCCTCGTGGACATTGGCACAATAACAACAATTATGGAGGGAACTTCAGAGGAAGAGGACATCACCTGAGGTCCCAGCCCAATACCGGACAAAGGAACTGTTACACCTGTAACCGGCCCGGACATCTGTCCAGAGAGTGCCCGGATAACTGGGGCCCGCATCAGCAATTCCAAGGTGGTTTCAACCAATGGCGAAACTACGACTACAGTAACCTACCACAACAGAGTCACCAGAACCAGCACTACCAGCCTTACCCTCAAGGTGGACAATGCCCTGTCTACTAATGTCTTCATTGATATGCAAAGTAACTCCCCTGATAAAGAAAAAACTTTTTCAAAATGGCAGCAGTGATGAGCCATGGGTCTTACCATGTCTCTACAGGGGGGATGATGGACATTTTGAAGAGACATTTCCACATTGAAAAGATTTTTAACTGTTAATGTAGCTGCTCAGGTCAAGAATTTCAAAGTTTTTAATTTTCTCTTTTCTCTTTAATTTTCTCTTAAGTTTTAACTTGAATGTTCCTTTAAAGCTTTATTAATCCTTTGTGTAACTTAGACTAACAGAACTTCTAAGTCCTCTTTGTGTTCTTTTATTTCTCACCTGGTGTTCACATTTTTGTGCCTGCAGTCAAGAGACAACTCCCACACACTCACTCAGATCTTCATCCACGCATGCAACAAAAAAACACCTGCACATACACATTGTTGATCAACCAACTAACCACAGAAACAGCAGAATGGATGAGAGAATTGTTGCAAAGTGAAGAAGTGTCGAGAACAAATAATCTGCCAGATGTTCCTTGTTCCCCACAGGTGGAGCTGTTGCAGCCAGGTGACCAGATCCTGATCAAGTGATCAAAAGAAAAACCTGGGCTGCACCCCGCTGTGGGAGATCCTTTCACTGTCCAGCTGACCACCTCCACTGCTGTGAAGATTGCTGAGAGAGCCACTTGATCCACCAGAGCCATTGCAAGAAGCTGGTACCTCTGAAGGATGGTAGGAGTGGAAGACGGCCCGTACCAAAACCTTTGGTGCCGAAGAAGCCAACTGATCTCCTACCCCCCAGCTCTAGTCCTTACAGCAGGTCACAAAACCCAGAGCAATGACGATTTCTGTGACAATTACCAGAACCAACTCAAGATTCTATGGGTTGTCCCTCAGCGACAGGGGAAACACACAGGACAGATTCACCAAAGCCTCAGTAACTGGACCCAACCTGGGTTCGAAGCTGTCAAGAACAATTAGTGGCAACCGCCACCGATGGAAGCCTGACTCATGCAGTAGGAGGACTGCGTAATCTGAGCAATAAAATGAAGGCACATTCAGGTGTTGATACATCCATGTGGGACGGTTGGTTAAATATGTTTGGGGCGTACAAGACCCTTATTCCTTCTATTTTGATTTCACTTACAGTCAAGTTATGGTACATCTTTTGCAGGCTGATGACGATGATGATTCTGATGATGACGATGATAAATGTATTTTTTAAAGTATGTTTTTGAAGTACATTTTTATAGTCCCTGCTTTTCTTAGCTACCCGTGGCTTTTGAAGTGTTCGCACCTTAAGTGGGACGAGGGGGAATTTTTTCCCACTGGGTTTTCGCCCCCTTCACGGGCTTGGAACAGAAAAATCTGTTAATGATGTTTTAGGTTAAAACTGTTCATGCAGGAGACTTGAGACTGATGTTTTCAGGATTGCTGTTGTGAGCTCGTGTGCTTCAAGACCCACAACAGGGCCGAACTGTTAAGAATATTAATTGGCAGAATTGTGTGGATCTGTGTGTGTCTTGAAGCAACCCCTCCCCCTAAAGACTGAAGCTGCTGGAATGTCTTTGTGCTGGCCCACATGGGCTGAGGATTTGTGATCTCGGACACAGGAAGTCCCACCTCTGACACAGGAAGTCCTTCCTGTCCCAGGAAAAGTATAAAGGCGTTGGCCTGGGAGGAGTTTGCTGAGAACTCTCACTGACGTGACTCGGTTCGGTTCGGTTCTGTCTGTGAGATTTTTCCCTTTTGCAAAAGTGTAATAAACAACTGTGATCGATGAGACCTGGTCCTTGGCTTTTTCTTAAGAACATTTTGAGTAATTTTTAGTAGACAGAAAAAGTCATTCTTAACACAAACAGATTTTCTTTTTTTTTTTTTTTAGACTACAGATTTACTTTGGGACTGATGTGGGAAACTACATTAGGGTCGGATCAGCGTCTAATACATTTGCAGTTGAACCACTTTATGTATTAATCCAGTGGCGTGGTATGTATTTGATTTTATTCTTTAAGAAAAAAAAACCATATTGTAAAAGAATATTTCCCTGATTTATGTGCAAATTTATTTAAATTTACTGTACATATAAATAAATAGCAACAGCTCAGGACAAGTGAATAATGTATTTTTATAATAAAGGCTTTGAAAGTTAATACATTAACAGGCGGTTTGTTGTTGCTCCAAAGCCGAAATTTATCTAGTAAAACATTGCGATTAATCGTGACTAATCCCACTTTTGACTTGCGATTAATCGTGATTAATCGCAAGTCAAAAGTGAGATTAATCTGATTGATTTTTTAATCGATTGGCTGCTTTAATTTAAAGTAAATATTCTAAATGTACAACTTTGTGGGTGATTTCAAATTGTAATTATGTGCAGATAATAACTGGTCAGAAAATATTGTGAGTAAAAAAATTAATCGCGATTAATTAAATTATTTTTTTGCGATTACTTAGTTAAGGCTTTTAATTGATTCCCAGACTTAATTATAAAAAAAAAAAAACTGCAAAAGGCGACCTCCCTAAAAAACTTTACAAAGTATTTTCTTCAGCAAAAATTGTAAAAAAAATATTTTCCTGATTTATGTGCAAATTTATTTAAATTTATTGTACATATAACTAAATAGCAACAGCTCAGGACAAGTGAAAAAAATTATTTTTATAATAAAGGCTTTGAAAGTTAATTTGAAAGTTTGTTGTTGCTTAAAAGCCGAAATTTATCTAGTAAAACATTGCGATTAATCGTGATTAATCGCAAGTCAAAAGTGAGATTAATCTGATTGATCTTTTAATCGATTGGCTGCATTAATTAAAAGTAAACGTTCTAAATGTACAACTTTGTGGGTGATTTCAAATTGTGATGATGTGCAGATAATAACTGGTCGGCAAATATTGTAAGTAAAAAAATGAATCGCGATTAATTAAATTAATTTTTTGCGATTACTTAGTTAAAGCTTTTAATTGATTCCTGGATGTAATTATAATAAAAAAAACTGCAAAAGGCGACCTCCCTAAAAAACTTTACAAAGTATTTTCTTCAGCAAAAATTGTAAAAGAATATTTCCCTGATTTATGTGCAAATTTATTTAAATTTACTGTACATATAAATAAATAGCAACAGCTCAGGACAAGTGAAAAAAATTATTTTTATAATAAATGCTTTGAAAGTTAATACATTATCACACGCAGTTTGTTGTTGCTCAAAAGCCGATATTTATCTAGTAAAACATTGCGATTAATCGCGATTAATCGCAAGTCAAAAGTGGGATTAATCTAATTGATTTTTTAATCGACTGGCTGCTTTAATTTAAAGTAAATATTCTAAATGTACAACTTTGTGGGTGATTTCAATTTGTAATTATGTGCAGATAATAACTGGTCAGAAAATATTGTAAGTAAAAAAATGTATTGCGATTAATCGCAATTAATTTTTTGCGATTACTTAGTTAAAGCTTTTAATTGATTCCCCGCCTTAATTATAAAAAAACTGCAAAAGGCGACCTCCCTAAAAAACTTTATAAAGTATTTTCTTCAGCAAAAATTGTAAAAAAAATATTTTCCTGATTTATGTGCAAATTTATTTAAATTTACTGTACATAAAAATAAATAGCAACAGCTCAGGACAAGTGAAAAATGTATTTTTATAATAAAGGCTTTGAAAGTTAATACATTAACACAAGCGGTTTGTTGTTGCTCAAAAGCCAAAATTTATCTAGTAAAACATTGCGATTAATCGTAATTAATCACGATTAATCGCAAGTCAAAAGTGGGATTAATCTGATTGATTTTTTAATCGACTGGCTGCATTAATTTAAAGTAAATATTCTAAATGTACAACTTGTGAGTGGTTTCAAATTGTAATTATGTGCAGATAATAACTGGTCAGAAAATATTGTAAGTAAAAAAATGTATCGCGATTAATCGCGATTAATTTTTTGCGATTATTTAGTTAAAGCTTTTGATTGATTCCCCACCTTAATTTAAAAAAAAAAAAAAAAAAAACTGCAAAAGGCGACCTCCCTGGAAAACTTTACAAAATATTTTCTTCAGTAAAAAAATATTTGCCAAAAAAGAAATAAAGAATTTTTAAAAATATCTTAATATTTCTTTTTGCAATGATTATGTTGGCATAGCAACCGAAAGCTTGCTGCATATACAAAGTTTGTACAAAAGAAGGTGAACATTTACATTTTTTTATGTAAATTAATAACTTTTATTTGTGATTTTGAATGACTGATGTACTTTCGCAGAGCAGTGGTCAACCTCATCCCGGGTTAGAAACATTAACACAAAAACATACGCCGAACCATCCGCTCTCGCAAATTTACAGCGCCGACCATAAACTCTGAGGCTGTGACGGCCTGTCATAATCTCTAGGCTGTGATGTATTATTTAATGGGATTGTGTTAATTATGGGAAGGTCTGTAAAATCTACTTTGAGACTGGAGAGTCAGAGGACACGTCCATCAACGTTCTGCTCACAGATTCAATATTGAACTTTCATGTATGTTTTAGAAGTTGATGCATTTCTGAGGCAGCTGAAAATGAAAGTTTGTCATCATTAACAGCCTGTAGACACTTTTCTGATGGTTACTTCACCCCCCACCAGTGTCAACAAACCCCCCCAAAAACCCAAAGTTTTTAGAGCTGAACAGCTGTTTGCCGTCACAGAAAGGCTCAGTCGGCCGTGACTACGACTGCGGCGCCGCCCGCCTCTCAGGACAAACGAGGTGTATTCAATAAGTCAACGCGGTAAGCTTCATTTCCATTTTCCAGAGTGTAAAAATGACGGGCGGCGGGACACCTTTGAACGGGTTCGCGCTGGCCCCTCTGCTTTCCCGACATCGTTATGCAGATGACGTCCGCGCTGCAGTCAAAGTCATGTTTACTGACCAAAGCTGAAGTGTGAAATCCTAAATAATTGCCCTCCCCTGGTGGTTTGTGGCGCGTTGAGCTGCCAAAGCAAAGCTGCCAAAGAAAGTTTGCGCTCTCGTCTGCTGCTCCTCTTTGACTGACTTTCATTTCTGCAGTTTTGGGGGGTTTTATTTCCTGATTTATGAGGCGCAAAATGATAAAAATAACATCCGAGCCACGATCAGCACAAGAGTCGGTGGTAGTATGATGGTCGGGGATGGCTTCAGGATCCAGGAGGTTTGCAAAAATACAGGTAAATACAATCAATTAATCAATTTGAATCGATTTAAGCTTAATAGATCAATAACCGATTAATAAAAAATAGAAATCGATTAAGTTAAAGTCTGCTAGCTTGATGCTAACGTGTCATGGAAATTCCCATAGGACGACTAATGCTAACGCTCGGTCAATCTAAACCAGGGGTGGGCAAACTTTTTGATTTGTGGGCCAGAAAGGGTTCTAAAATTTGGCATAAGGGCCGGACAAAGAGCAGATGGAAGGAGAGATTTGGTAATGAACCTCAAAAAACTAAAAAAAATAATATGGAATTTAGAGAAAAACATGCTTTAATTTGGATTAAAATTCACATATATTCATTAAAAACAGAAAATTTGGGAGTTTTAATTTCTAAATTTGGATTTTTGTTCTCTTTTTGGGTTGATGTTCTTCAGAGGAAAATGCGAACGCAAAGAAATCTGAAAAATCACCTTCTGATTCAGAAAAAAACACATCCGAACGCCAGAGAAACAACACCATTCATGACAAGAAACCAGAAATACAATGAAAATGAAACGATAATAAGGATTTTTGATTCAATGTATTTTAATTTGGAGGGCCACATTAAGTAGCTTAAGGGGCCGTTTGTGGCCCCCGGGCCGTAGTTTGCCCACCCGTGATCTAAACACGTTGCCGTCTAAATAAACATCTTTATAAACTTAAATAAATATATATATTAAATAATATATTTATTTAAATAACCAATTGTGGTCTAAAACAGTTTTTTACTCATATTGTCTTCTTCTTCTGGAACTAGAAAAGTGCATTACCTCCGATAATGCATGTGTGAATGCATTTTGCGGAATGTGATTGCTGAAAATGCTGAAGATTTTTGCTTAAAATCAGCACAAAAAATCTGAAAAGTTGCCAAATTAGCCAAAAAAGCTAACACATTGCTATTATGTTAGCTTAACTCAGAATTAGCCCAAAAAAACCCTCAAAAGTTGCCAAATTTGCCAAAAAAGCTCACATTGCTAATATACTAGCTTAACCCTGAATTAGCACCAAAAAACCTAAAAAGTTGCCAAATTAGCCAAAAATGCTAACACGTTACTAATGTCTTAGCTTGACTGCAAATTAGCCCAAAAAAAATGGAAAAGTTGCCAAAATAGCCAAAAAAGCTAACACGTTGCTAATATACTAGCTTAACCCTGAATTAGCACCAAAAAATCTAAAAAGTTGCCAAATTAGCCAAAAATGCTAACACGTTGCTAATATGTTAGCTTACCTCCAAATTAGCCCAAAAAAACCTCAAAAGGTGCCAAATTAGCCGAAAAAGCATAAGTGCAGAAAGTTTTATAACGATTTGAAAAATGTTCCCATTGACTTAAGATAGGGCAAAAAATTAGCATAAATTGCGCAAAATCGCAAAAACCGTAAAACTTGCGAAAACCAAAAATTTTTAGCCCATGTTAAGTCAATGGGGAAATTTTTCAAATTGTTATAAAACTTTGTGCACTTTTTACACTTGTGCAATATTGGTGTCAAAACGTTCCGCAAATTTAGTACATTCATGCATGTATTTTTGGTATTCTCAAGATTTACGTTTTTTACGCAAATTGAGCTAATTACTAGCCTTATTGGAAAAGAATGGGAATTTTTCAAATCCTTTAGAAACCTTTACAACTTATGCAACAGTGGTATCAAAACGTTCAGCTTGTTCAGGACATTCATGCTTGTACTTTTGAAACTCGTACACTTAACGATTTTAACGCAATCTATGCTAGTGTACTAGCCTCATTGACAATTAATGGACATTTTTAAAATCATTATAAAACTTTGTGCACTTTTTACACTTGTGCAATATTGGTATCAAAACGTTCAGCTCGTGGAGGACATTATGGCTAGTATTTTTGGTTTTCGCAAAATTTACGGTTTTTACGCAAATTATGCTAATTACTAGCCTTATCGAAAAGGAATGGGAATTTTTCAAATCCTTTAAAAACTATGCATTTTATTAACGTATTAGCTTTTATGGCTAATTTGGCAACTTTTAAGGTTCTTTTGGGCTAAATTGGAGCTAAGCTAGCATGTTAGTAACGTGTTAGCTTTTATGGCTAATTTGGAAACTTTTGAGGTTTTTTGGGCTAATTTGGAATTAAGTTAACATATTAGCAACGTGTTAGCTTTTTTGGCTAACTTGGCAACTTTTCATGTTTTTTGGGCTAATTTGTAATTAAGCCAACATATTAGCAACGTGTTAGCTTTTTTGGCTAATTTGGCAACTTTTGAGGTTTTTTGGGCTAATTTGTAATTAAGCCAACATATTAGCAACGTGTTAGCTTTTTTGGCTAATTTGGCAACTTTTGAGGTTTTTTGGGCTAATTTGGAATCAAGCCAACATATTAGCAACGTGTTAGCTTTTTTGGCTAATTTGGCAACTTTTCATGTTTTTTGGGCTAATTTGGAGTTAAGTTAATTTATTAGCAACGTGTTTGCTTTTTTTGGTTAATTTGGCAACTTTTGAGGTTTTTTAGTGCTAATTTGAAGTTAAACTAACATATTAGCAACTTGTTAGCATTTTTGGCTAATTTGGCAACTTTTGAGGTTTTTTTGGGCTAATTAGGAGTTAAGCTAACGTATTAGCAATGTTTAAGCTTTTATGGCCAATTTGGCACCTTATTAGGTTTTTTTTGCTAATCTTAAACAAAAATCTTTAACATCTTCAGCAAACACATTCCGCAAATTGCATTCACACAAGCGTTATCGCAGGTAATGCAATTTTTCTAGTTCTATAGTGTGAACGCCACCTAGTGGCCAAACTGAAACACCTTCCAGGAGAAGCAGAACAAAGTCACTAATCTGACAATTAAATATCAGTGTAGAAACAATATTTCAATAAGAAAAAGATGGTCTCCTTTACTTTTTGCATATTTCCACTTCTCTTGTCGTTTTGAGCATATCTTTCCTCCGATATGCAACAGTTCAGACTCCCAGATTTGAGGGAACTTTTACGATAACAGATCAGATGTATGCTACAGAGTCGAACTGTCCTTTAAGAGGCTTCCTTATAAAATACTGGCCGTGCTCTGTGTGCACAGCTCATTATAGCAGAGGAGGAGGAGGAGGAGGAGGAGGAGGAGGAGGAGGAGGAGGAGAGCTCTGCAGACCCTCAACATGCTGTAATGGTCCCATCAAGACGCTGTTGCCCAGACTCAGCACACTGCTGGCTTCAGTCAGGGAGGGGGGGGTTATTGCTGCTGAATTCACTCAAATATGCTCTCAAATAAAGCAGGTCTGGCTCCTCCCCCTCCCAGCTTGTCACTCTCAGATTGTTTCATGTTCTTCAGAGTGACTAAATTAAACCAAACGGCAAACGAAAATCCTCCGGAGGAACTCCTCGGCTCCGATACTTTGTCATTTTTCCTGTTTCTAATTCTCTCTGGTCAGGTTTCTTCACTATTTCTGTCGGAGCTTGAATGTAAAATCTCAGGATTGTCTTTTGGGGCTTTACTGCCATCTGTTGGCAGCTGCTGGTACTGACGATCACTCCATACATCTTCTACCTTAGTAAGGATCCATTTTATCAACATTTATGGTTGACGATCAGATTCATAGTTCATCTTTAGCCAAAACGGGAAGTTTTCCAGATTCTTTGCATTTCTTCAAGTGTAAATTAAATATAAACAAGAATGAATTTCAAATCCATTCACATTTTAGTTTGAGATTCGTGTTTTTCCACATCAAAATAATCCAAAGGCAACATTATTACAGGAACAGCAGCTCCACTCCGGATAACAGAGGATTCACATCATGGATTTAAGGTGGAATGAGAATATTTATAATTGGTTAATTGGTTTTGGAATCTAAAAACTGCAAAGGAAGCTTGAATTAACAGCAAAATTAGTTTTTTCTTATACCTGCATCTTTTCAAATGAAATATTTTACCACATATTTACATTCACAATATTTGGTTTCTTCCTGATCTTATATTTTTGGTCTTTTTTTGTCTCTTTTTGTTTTTTTGTTGTGGTTTGCATCTACCTTTTGATTTTTTATGTGTTTTAAGACACACTTTTGTGTAAACTCTGTGGTTTTTTGTACTACTTAGTGTTTTTTATTATATGACAATATTTATTTCAAACATGTATAAAAAAAAAAAAAAAATTGCAAAGCAAAAAAGAAATAAATAATACATTCTCCATTTGTAAAAAAAAAAAAAAAAGTCACAAACTAAAGTAAATAGGCAGAAGCAAATGCTTATTCAGGCCTATTTAGTGAGGAATGTTGTTTCATTTCATGATAATGGATTCTGTTTTCTGGTTTTTGTGATAAATGAAAGTCGGAGTACGAGGAGTTTTCATTTACCTGTCGTTTATTTCAAAATGTGTGCTAAAGGAGAAAAACCTTACAAAGCCGGTATGATGAAGAGATAAAAACGTTTCTCTGTGGCCGCGTTAACCACCGTGAGCGCCGCTGCTTCGAATGGCACAGCTCCACCAATGACGGCCCGGACAGAATTGGCAGGAAACTTGACTCTGTCGCAGACCCGGTGGAGATGCGAGAGGACTGGAAAAACCCGCAAATCATGGAGGAGGAGCTCCAGGAGGAGAAATCTGCTGTCAAACCGGCGTCTCTTAAAGGGAAACCGTGTTTCAAGGCAAAAAAACAACAAAAAGAAGAAGAAAGCTCTACAGATGTTTCAATCGACTCTGACGGCGGCACCAACATGGCTGCTTGAGGAGGAGACTTGAAAGTGGCGATTCAATTAGAGAGCAGTCCGAAGAGTACAAAAGCCCCGTTCAGAGACAGCTGAACAAATGTGCAGAGGTAGAGAACAGACGGTGAAGAAGGTGGATCAACTTCAAACACAAACAGCTTCCCCCGACGCCGTCGCCTGCACGGAGGTCTCAGTCCGCCTCCTCGTCTTCCTCGGACTCGGATTCTGCGGAGGAAACATCAGTGGAGCGTTCAGATTAGGGCTGCCACAAACGATTATTTTAATAGTCGACTAATCACCGATTATTTTTTCCGATTAGTCGACTAATCTGTTCATGGCCAAAGTGGATGTAAAGATGCTGATGTTGATAACCAGCTAAAATATTAGTTAAATGCCAAATTAGCCAAAAAATAAAGAGCCAAAGTTAGCCTAAATAGCTAGCATGCTGCTGAAATATTAGCTAAATTCCACATTAGCCTTAAAAAAACGGAAAAATCCTATATTAGCCAAAACAGCTAGCATATAGCTGAAATATAAGCTAAACTCAAAAATTGCCTAAAAAAACTTAAAAAAGCTTAAGTTGACCAAAATAGCTAGCATGCTGCTGAAATATTAGCTAAACTCCAAATTAGCCTTAAAAAAATGGAAAAATCCTATATTAGCCAAAACAGCTAGCATATAGCTGAAATATAAGCTAAACTCAAAAATTGCCTAAAAAAACTTAAAAAAGCTTAAGTTGACCAAAATAGCTAGCATGCTGCTGAAATATTAGCTAAACTCCAAAATAGCCTAAAAAACCTTAATAAATGCCAAAATATTCCAAAAAGCTGCAGAATGTCATTATAACTTTCAACTTTACTACAATCTGACTTCATACAATATAAAGTAACGACTAATTGACTATTAAATTAGTTGTCGGTTATTTTAATAGTCGATTAGTCATCGATTAGTCGACTAATCGTGGCAGCCCTAGTTCAGATGCGTGTTCTCCGCGGTGAAAGACGAGGAGGGCGTCACCCACCTTCCTCGGCGTTCTTCAGCCACTCCACGAAGGTTTTCATCTGCTCCAGGAAAACGCTCTTTCCTTTGGCTAAGTGGGCTTCTTTGTACCACTTCAGAATCGGCTCCTCGCTCAGAACATCCGCTTAACGGGGGAAGAACCGGGACAGGAAATCTATTTAAGGCTAAAAACAAACATCTGCGGCTGGCTGGAGAGAAGAATCTGGAGTCACCTTTATACAGCAGAACCACGATTTTCTGGAAGGCCTTCATGAAGTGGATGTTGTCGTAGCAGTACTCCTGGATCTTCAGCAGGAGGGTGAGCTCGGAGAGGCCCTGGGATGTAAACGCCTTCAGAAGAGGGCTGTATTGCTGAGAGGAGGAGACCACAGGATGAAGTTCTCAACCAGCTCGGCTGCACAGTGACGGACGCCTCACCTTCAAGTGTTTGATGGCTTGCTCCGTGACAAGCTCCTCCTTCTTGTTCCACTCCACCGAGCTCATCACGCTGGCCCAAATGAGGCCGATCATGGTCTGCTCCGAGATGTTGTTCTTCTTGATCTCCTCCCGGGTGTAAGCGATGATCTGGAACACATCATCGATAACGCTAATTATCCAGACAGACCAGAGAGAAGGTTAATCCATGAGAGAAATGGATTCCAGCGCTGGGTTGGCTCCGGACGGTCATGTGACAGAGGCTCCGCCTCCTACCGGCCTGTTCCCTGCAGTCAGCTCACAGGAGAAGCAGAAACGCAACCAGAGGACTAAAACTTCAGGAGGTTTTTGATCTGACTCACACTTAGAGAGTGACATTTTTCATGAAAACTTTAAACAAATCTGAGCTTCAGACGGATAAAATCATTTGTTCTGATTGGAAACAAACCGAGACCACCTCGAGAGACGGTGGTTCCTGGTCCGGGACCAGAGTTTACCTTCAGGTTGTTCAGACACAAACTCTGTTCTGGATTATCAGAGGAAATGGATCCTGGCTCAGTCTGAACAGAACCGGGTCTATGGAAGAGTTCTGGTACAAATGTGTGGATGTGTTCAGTCACCAACCCACTAGAAGAACTGAGGTTTTGAACGAGCCGACTTGAACCCCTGAAGAACTTCCACAAGAATCAGTCACAACAAAACCTTTGCAGCCCGGACACTCGACAGTTTCCATCCTCTATTCCGTTTTTTGAGCTGAAATCCAAACCGTTTTGACTAAAACTCCCGCAGACTTCCATTTACCAATGAGAACAGAACAGAGCTTCTCCTGCGTTTCAGTTTTCTTCTGTTGTGGACTTGAACCCAGACCGGTCTGAGGTCTTCAGTGAGCAGCTCTCTGGGAAGTCTCAGCTGCAGAGGAGCTTGAACAGAGGTTCCACCGCGGCAGCTGCTGCTGCTGCTGCTGCTGCTGCTGCTGCTGCTGCGACCTTCTCCAGCTGTTTGTCACCACACAGCTGGATGCTGAAGAGCAGCAAACATCTGCTCTTTAGAACACTTCCATAAAAGCGCCGTGAACCTGAGCTGGAGGTCTGATCAGCTGCTGAATGTGAGCAGGAGAGGAGACGCTCACTGAAGGAGAATGAATGAACCGAAGGAATGAACGGCTGCCTCGATAAGACGACCAATCGATTATTAAAATAACACTAATTTAATATTTAATTAGTCGTTACTTTATATAATATATGGAGTCAGAGTGTGGTGAAGTTAAAAGTTATAATGACATTCTGTTAGCTTAATGGACTAATTTAGCATTTATTAAGAATTTTTAGACTTTTTTGGAGTTTAGCTAATATTTCAGCTACATGCTAGCTGTTTTGGGTAACTTGGGGTTTTTTCAGTTTTTTGCTAATTTGGCAATTAACTAATATACTAGCTGGCTATCAAAATCAGTTATTTCAGCTATTAGCCTCAGCGTTTTCAGCAATCAATTTCAGTGATTTCAGCTATTAGCTTCAGCTTTTTCGGCAAACAATTTCAGTGATTTCAGCTATTAGCTTCAGCTTTTTCAGCATTCAATTTCAGTGATTTCAGCTATTAGCTTCAGCATTTTCAGCAATCAATTTCCGTGATTTCAGCTATTAGCTTCAGCTTTTTCAGCATTCAATTTCAGTGATTTCAGCTATTAGCTTCAGCATTTTCAGCAATCAATTTCAGTGATTTCAGCTATTAGCCTCAGCGTTTTCAGCAATCAATTTCCGTGATTTCAGCTATTAGCTTCAGCTTTTTCGGCAAACAATTTCAGTGATTTCAGCTATTAGCTTCAGCATTTCCAGCAATCAATTTCAGCTATTAGCTTCAGCTTTTTCAGCAATCAATTTCAGTGATTTCAGCTATTAGCTTCAGCTTTTTCAGCATTCAATTTCAGTGATTTCAGCTATTAGCTTCAGCATTTCCAGCAATCAATTTCAGCTATTAGCTTCAGCTTTTTCAGCAATCAATTTCAATGATTTCAGCTATTAGCTTCAGCTTTTTCAGCAATCAATTTCAGTGATTTCAGCTATTAGCTTCAGCTTTTTCAGCAATCAATTTCAGTGATTTCAGCTATTAGCTTCAGCTTTTTCAGCATTCAATTTCAGTGATTTCAGCTATTAGCTTCAGCATTTCCAGCAATCAATTTCAGTTATTAGCTTCAGCTTTTTCAGCAATCAATTTCAATGATTTCAGCTATTAGCTTCAGCTTTTTCAGCAATCAATTTCAGTGATTTCAGCTATTAGCTTCAGCTTTTTCAGCAATCAATTTCAGTGATTTCAGCTATTAGCTTCAGCTTTTTCAGCAATCAATTTCAATGATTTCAGCTATTAGCTTCAGCTTTTTCAGCAATCAATTTCAGTGATTTCAGCTATTAGCTTCAGCTTTTTCAGCAATCAATTTCAGTGATTTCAGCTATTAGCTTCAGCTTTTTCAGCAATCAATTTCAGTGATTTCAGCTATTAGCTTCAGCTTTTTCAGCAATCAATTTCAGTGATTTCAGCTATTAGCTTCAGCATTTTCAGCAACCAATTTCAGTGATTTCAGCTATTAGCTTCAGCATTTCCAGCAATCAATTTCAGCTATTAGCTTCAGCTTTTTCAGCAATCAATTTCAGTGATTTCAGCTATTAGCTTCAGCATTTTCAGCAATCAATTTCAGTTATTTCAGCTATTAGCTTCAGCATTTCCAGCAATCAATTTCAGCTATTAGCTTCAGCTTTTTCAGCAATCAATTTCAATGATTTCAGCTATTAGCTTCAGCTTTTTCAGCAATCAATTTCAGTGATTTCAGCTATTAGCTTCAGCTTTTTCAGCAATCAATTTCAGTGATTTCAGCTATTAGCTTCAGCATTTTCAGCAATCAATTTCAGTGATTTCAGCTATTAGCTTCAGCATTTTCAGCAATCAATTTCAGTGATTTCAGCTATTAGCTTCAGCATTTCCAGCAATCAATTTCAGCTATTAGCTTCAGCATTTTCAGCAATCAATTTCAATGATTTCAGCTATTAGCTTCAGCTTTTTCAGCAATCAATTTCAGTGATTTCAGCTATTAGCTTCAGCTTTTTCAGCAATCAATTTCAGTGATTTCAGCTATTAGCTTCAGCTTTTTCAGCAATCAATTTCAATGATTTCAGCTATTAGCTTCAGCTTTTTCAGCAATCAATTTCAGTGATTTCAGCTATTAGCTTCAGCTTTTTCAGCAATCAATTTCAGTGATTTCAGCTATTAGCTTCAGCTTTTTCAGCAATCAATTTCAGTGATTTCAGCTATTAGCTTCAGCTTTTTCAGCAATCAATTTAAGTGATTTCAGCTATTAGCTTCAGCATTTTCAGCAATCAATTTCAGTGATTTCAGCTATTAGCTTCAGCATTTCCAGCAATCAATTTCAGCTATTAGCTTCAGCTTTTTCAGCAATCAATTTCAGTGATTTCAGCTATTAGCTTCAGCATTTTCAGCAATCAATTTCAGTTATTTCAGCTATTAGCTTCAGCATTTCCAGCAATCAATTTCAGCTATTAGCTTCAGCTTTTTCAGCAATCAATTTCAGTGATTTCAGCTATTAGCTTCAGCATTTTCAGCAATCAATTTCAGTGATTTCAGCTATTAGCTTCAGCATTTCCAGCAATCAATTTCAGTGATTTCAGCTATTAGCTTCAGCATTTTCAGCAATCAATTTCAGTGATTTCAGCTATTAGCTTCAGCATTTTCAGCAATCAATTTCAGTGATTTCAGCTATTAGCTTCAGCATTTCCAGCAATCAATTTCAGCTATTAGCTTCAGCATTTTCAGCAATCAATTTCAATGATTTCAGCTATTAGCTTCAGTGATTTTAGCTATGAATTTCAGCATCTTCAGCCATCAGCACTAGCGTCTTTAGTGGTGCCAAATTCAGCTAACAGCATTTCCACTAGCATTATTGCAGGTAATGCTATATGTCTTAGTATATCTTATCTATTAGTTAGTTTAAAGCTAATCATAGTTAAGATGTGACCGTTACATCCAGTTTGTGCATGACCCGATTAGTCGACTAGTCGGAAAAACCAGTCGGTGATGAGTCGACTATCAAAATAATCGTGGCAGCAGTAATCGAATGATGACACAGCGGGAGTCGCCGCTTCAGGAGTCTCTCCAGACTACAACTCTGAGATTCTTCCATATGGAAACGTTAACGAGAAGATTCTGTCCTTCTACCACGTGGAGGTCAAACTTACGTCCTTGAGCGGGTCTCCGCGGGACATCTGATCCTCGATCTCTTTCTGCAGCTCCTTGCGAGTTCCGATGGATTGCTGGTTTTTGACGAAGCCCGACAGCTCCTGGAGCCCGGCGTCATTGAAGTACTTGGAGAAGTGCTCGCAGCTGCGCTTGTTGGCAGGAAAGAGTTCCTGGAAGCGTGAAGGGTGGAGTTAAACCTGGATCAGCCGCCGGAGACGGCAAAGGAAGACAGGAGACGACCTCACCATGAGCCGGTTGTCCATGCCCACCTTCCGGAGACTGGCGGCGACGGAGTTGAAGTCCCTCTCGGAGAGCCAGGATTTGAAGAGTTTTATGGCGAAGATCGCCGACACACCTGAGGAGAGGCGGGAAACGGGAGAGCGCCGCTGAACAGAGCCTCAGTAAACACAGGAGAGATTTACCGGAGCCGCATCTGTAAACAAACAAAGCTCCGTTTCTGAGTCTTCCTGCAACAACGGCACGAATGCGAAGCGGAGGAGCGCCCGCTGCAATGCATCACGCCGTTTTAAGGCGGAATCGTTATTAATGGGCGACGATGGATTACCGAGCCGTCAGCGGACACCGCTCAGGTAAATGTTTTCCTCTGCAACCAGAAGGAACTGCACTCACATCATCTGTTTAGCAGCCATTCATTATCTAAGCTCACATTAGTCTCACAGATGAAGCAGCTGAAGCCGCGTGACGGCAGCTCAGTCACACGTGAGAGGACGACGGCTTCTCCACACGAACTTCTTCATTTGCAGATTTTTATCTGCTGAGGTGAACGACACGGTTAGCGCAGATGTCTTCAAATTTGTCATAAAGTCAAAATACTTTTCTTATTTGAAGGTTTACATTTCTGCAGAATATTTATTTACTAGTTTGAAGAGAGAAAACAACAATGTAATCAGAAATTAATCCCATATTAGATGGATTTTGGCAAAGACTGTGAGCCTCATGAGCCGACTAAACGAGATACCTGAAGATGAAACAGCAGTTCTCATCTGTTGCTACGGCAACCGCTGAAAAACTGTCTCCCACTCTTTCCACTTCCTTGGACTTAAATCGGAGTGACCTTTTCGTGGCGGCGGCGGTCACTTCGTGTGTCACCGTAAACTGGGCCAGAATGAAGTTCCATCAGGTGGGGCAATCGAATATAAACGTCCCGTGAAGACACTGTCAGATGCTACGGCAAGCGGAGAGTGTCATAAAACATCTAGACAAACACAAGGATCGACGGTGTTTTTAATGCATGTTTTAAAAGTAGAGCTGCCACGATTAGTCGACTAATCGACGACTAATCGACTATTAAAATAGTCGACGACTATTTTAATAGTCGATTAGTCGTTACTTTTTTTATATGGAGTCAAAGTGTAGTAAAGTTGAAAGTTATACTGGCGTTATGTTAGCTTTTTGGACTATTTTGACATTTATTAAGGTTTTTTTTAGGCTGTTTTGGAGTTTAGCTAATATTTTAGCTTCATGCTAGCTATTTTGGCTAATGTTAGCTTTTTCAGTTTTTAGCTCGTCTTGGAGTTTGGGTTTTTTTTCAAGTACATGCTAGCTGTTTTAGCAAATTCAGGATTTTTTCAATTTTTTTATCTAATTTGGAGTTTAGCTAATATGCTAGCTGTTTTAGCTAACTTAAGCTTTTTTTTTTTAAGGCTAATTTAGTATTTAACTAATATTTTAGCAGGCTATTAGCTTCAGGGTTTTCATCCATCAATTTCAGCATCTTCAGCTGCCAAATTCTGCATAGAGTATTCACACTAGCATTATTCGCAATGTGAATAAATCTAGTTTTTAGTTAGTTTAAAGCTAATGGTTAAGATGTGTGTTTAACATTCACTTTGAGCACGACGCGATTAGTCGACTAATCGGGAAAAATAATCGGTGATTAGTCGACTATTAAAATAATCGTTTGTGGCAGCCCTATTTAAAAGTGAAAGATGTCATTAAAAACGGATTCACCACGTTATTTTTCCCACCATAAAGGTGAATTCTGTCATGCTCAAAAACATTTGAATCAACAGCTTCAACTCCTGGTTCTAGTCCAGCAAACCTCAATGATTAGAGGCACAGTGGGTCCAAAAAGTATTCAGTCAGCCACCAATTGTGCACCACTTAAAAAGATAAGAGGCCTGTAATTTTATTCATAATTATACCTCAATTATCAGAGACAAAATGGGAAAAAAACCTTTTTTTTTTTATTTTTAAAGAATTTATTTGTAAATTTTAGTGGAAAATAAGTATTTGGTCGTCTACAAACGAGCAAGATTTCTGGCTGTCGGAGACCTGTAGCTTCTTCAAAAAGACACCTGTCAATAACCTCAAACGGTCACACTCCAAACTCCACCAAAGAGCTGTCTTAAGACCCCAGAAAGAAGATTCCTGACCTGCACAGGCTGGGAAGACTGAATCTGCAATAGGAAGGCTACTTGGTGTGAAGAAATCAATTATTAGAAAATGGAAGACAAACAATACCAATGATAATCTCCCTCCATCTGGGCCTCCCCACAAGATCTCACCCCGTGGGGTCAAAAATGATCACAAAAATCCCAAAACCACACGAGAAGTCCTACTGAACGACCAGCTGAGAACTGGCCCGTCTAAAGTTTTCTAGAGAACATTTGGATGATCCAGAAGAGGATTGGGAGAATGTCCTATGGTCAGATGAAACTCTACTGTTTGGAGGAGAGAGAATGGAGTTGAATCCAAAGAACACCATTGTAAAGCATGGGGGTGGAAGCATCATGCTTTGGGACTGATCCACGTGCCCCAACATGCTGCCCGGGTCACGAGGGAGTGGCTTCAGAAAAGGCGTTTCTCCAGAGTTGAAAGTCTGTGTTGCCCGGCGACAGCCCCAAAACATCACAGCTCTCGAGGAGATCTGCATGGAGGAATGGACCAAAATCCCAGCAGCAGTTTGTGAAGACTTACAGAAAATGTTTTGACTGCTGTCATCTCCATCAGAGGGTATAAAACAAAGTTTTGAGGTGAAAAAATTCTTATTTTCTACCATAATTTACAAATAGATTCTTTAAAAAAAAAAATCAGACAAAGTGATTTTCTGGATCTTTTCTTCTCGTTTTGATATCTCACTATGATAAAAATTAAAGGACTTCTTCATCGTTTTAAGTGGGATAACTTGTACAAGTAGTGTCTGACTGACTGAATACTTATTTTTGCCCCACTGTAGCATTTGAATCCAGACAGTAAATCATTTCCTTTTTTCATATTTATCTTTTCATTTTGCTGACTTTCAAATATTTGGAATTCTTTTTGGCTGAATTTCTTACAAATAATTGTTTTATTATAGAACTATTGAAAACATAAAGACAAGTTTTCTTCTTTATCGTCATCAAACCAACTTCCAGCTGCAGCAGAAAAAGAACTATTCTGGGTTGAAGTCCAAACCCCGCCCACCTTCCTTCACCAGGTTCTCGTTGAAGAGGCTGCTGAGGATGGATGCGGAGATGGTTCCGTTGGCCAGCAGGATTCCCGTGAGCATGGCCAGCTTGTTACATTCGGACTCGGTGAAGCCCTTCAGAAACAGCAGCAGCTGCCAAACACACAAACATTTTTTTTTAACAGTAAAAACTCTCTTTTTCACGCTCTTGGCGCGTTTGCGACACAAACTCACCTTTTTGACCTCGTCCTCGAATCCCTTCTCCAAGTATTTGTAACGCCTGATGAGCTTGTTAAAGACCTACAGACGCAAAGCATTCTGGTTAGGACCAAAGTTCCTGCTTTTCACAAACTGAGTCTTTTAACTTGTTCTAAAAAACTTTAGTTTTACAGAGAAACTGACTCTTACCCAAAAAATTCACAAGAACAAAACGTTTGTCTCTGTTCGAGGTGTGACTGTTTTCTTTTGAGAACTCGCTTTCCTAAAACGTGTAAAAGCTGCTCAACTGGTTTGAACTAGGGCTGCCATGACTAATCGACTATTAAAATAATCGACAACTAATTTAATAATCGATTAGTCATTAATTTATATTATATGCAGTCAGAGTTTAGTAAAGTTGAAAGTTATAATAGCTTAATGCTAGCTTTTTGGACTATCTTGGCATTTATTAAAGGTTTTTTTTTTGGCTATTTTGAAGTTTAGCTAATATATCAGCCACCGGTACATGCTAGCTATTTTGGCTAATTTAGGCTTTTTTAAATGTTTAGGTTATTTTGGAGTTTAGCTAATATTTTAGCTAAATTTAGCTTCTTTTTTTTTGCTATTTTGGAGTTTAGCTAATATTTCAGCTACGTGCTAGCTATTTTGGCTAATATAGGCTTTTTTCATTTTTAGGCTGTCTTGAAGATTAGCTAATATTTCAGCTGTGTGTTAGCTGTTTTGGCTAACTTGGGCTTATTTGTCATTTAACTAATATTTTAACTAGCTATCAGCTTCACCGTTTTCAGCTATTAGCTTCAGTTATTACAGCTATCAACTTCAGCATTTTTAGGTATTCATTTGAGCATTTTCAGCTATTAGCACTAGCATCTCTTGCGGCCAAATTCAGCTTACAGCATTCACGCTAGCATTATCTACCTGTAGTTTTGGTTAGGTTCAAGCTAATGATGGTTAGGATGGGCTGCCACAAATAGTGACCATGTCAACCATAAACTAATGAAGTAAAGAAGCCGCATGATTCATTGAAGGTTTAATAAACTATCTTCTTTCGTTAGCATTAAGGTTCAACATTTCAAATTTAACGCCAATGATGGTGCTTTACATCCAGTTTGCGCATGACCCGATTAGTCGAATAATCGGAAAAAATAATCAGTGATTAGTCGACTATTAAAATAATCGTTTGTGACAGCTCTGGTTTGAACAAAGACGTTTGATATATGTTGGAAATGGAGTAAAAAATACTGTAGAAGATTTAGGCTCCAACATCTTGATAAACGTTCAACAAACTTCATTTGTTTGGATTCTGAGGCGGGTCTAAATCCCTCACATGCAGAGGATTAAAGGAGAAAATCCATCAATCAGCTTCTCATGAGGGAGTGGTCCAACACTCAGACAGGTGAGCTGCATTCACCTGTGCGTACGCCTGCATGGTCTCCATGTCCTCTTGTGCTTTGAAGAGGCAGAACTCGGTGGGGGTCATGTCTTCTGCCAGAGTTCCTCCTGGGGCTGAAAAAAAACGTGGTTCTAGTTATTATAAATAAGAGAATCTTATGAGGCGGATGGACAAAAAGTGACTTTTTGCTAGAAAGTTAAAACAATATTTCTAACAAATGTGTCCTAATATTAGGCCAGACCAGCTATTAGTCGACTAATTTCGATGCTAACTAAATCGACTATTGTCGATGACTAAATAGTCAATTAGTCGTTATTTATATATATGGAGTCAGAGTGTAGTAAAGTTGAAAGTTATAATGGCATTCTCCAGCTTTGTTGACTATTTCGGGATTAATTAGGATTGTTTTAGGCTATTTTGGAGTTTAGCTAAAATTTCAGCTACACGCTAGCTGTTTTGGCTAACTTATGCTTTTGTTTGTTTTTTAGACTTTTTGAAGTTTAGGTAATATTTCTATTGTTTTTGCTAACTTTAGCTTTTTTTTGGTTTTTTTACACTTTTTCGGAATTTTCCTTATATTTCAGATACGCTGTTTTGGCTAATTTAAGATTTTTCTAAGGTTTTTTTAAACTCATTTGGAGTTTAGCTAATATTTCAACTACATGCTAGCTGTTTTGGCTAACTATTTTTAGGCTAATTTGGCATTTAACTAATCTAATCAAATATAATATAATATAATTACTGGCTATCAACTTTAGCCTTTTCAGCTATCAATTTCAGCATTTTCAGCTATCAGCACAAGCATTATCTGCCAAATTCAGTTTACAGCATTCGCGATAGCATTTTTGCAGATAATGCTAGTATGATTATATCTAATTTAAAGCTAATTATGGTTAAAATGGGTTCTTCACATCCACTTTGCGCATGACCCGATTAGTCGACTAATCGGAAAAAATAATCGGTGATTAGTCGACTATTAAAATAATCGTTTGTGGCAGCACTACCTAAAATTACCATAAAAAAAGCAGGAAAGTCTGTCTATTCTATGAAAATCACAGACAGTATTTTTGTAGCCTTTCAAAGCTGTTTTTACTTTTTTTGTTATTTAGCCACAAACAACAACAACAAATAATTACTTAATGAATAATCTCAGCACTCTAAAGTGTAAAACAAACATTTCCAACAGAGAGAATCGCAGAGGTTCAATGGGAGTGACTGAGAAGCAAATGCAAAAGTGAGACGAGACATTTATCATTTATTTATTAAAATGAGTCAAAGAAATTCAATGGCTTATTGGTGCGGGCAGACGCCGCACACGTGGACCGATCAGGTTGTTTTGGGTCCGATCCCACCATTCAGATCTTCCCCCCGATTAAATGAACACATTTAATAATCAGATTCAGGTTGTCCAACATTTTTTTTCATTAAACTTCATTTATCATTTACCCCTTAAATAGAGAACTCCTGTGAAGTAAAGTTAAGTAATCAAGTAAAAATAGTGAAACTATCAACTAGTAAATAAACAGTTCACTGTTATTCTATTATTATTCTAGGTGATGATTTGTCACATGAATAAGTTTGGTAGCTGAAGCTTTAATATCTTCAAAACTATAAAACATTTTTAACCAAATGAGATTCATATCTCCATTTAAAATTCTTACAATTTATTGATGTTGTATCATTAATATGACGAGTATTCACATCTCGCTGATGTCATTAGAACTTTTGGTTTTTTTTTTTTAAGAGAAATTATTTTTTCTTTTTTAAAACCTCTTAATATATCACATATTGGATTACATTACTGCAGTAGTTCATTTACTTAACTGGGACTCTGTCAGATAAATAAAAAATGTATCTCAGAGAAGAGGTGGCTGAATGACAGCGTTAGCAGCTCTCCGTCCGGCTGTCAGAAAGCAACATTCTCATTTAAAATAAATAAAAAAACAATCTTTTTTTCTGTTGAAATGCATCTCAGGTCATTGTTTGCATTTAAAAAAAAGTTTATAAACGTTTTATTAAAGAGTTATTGATCCCGAAAGTCAGAATCTCTGAAGACTTTTGTTTGTTAGCCTCCTGCTTCAAGCGCTGCTGCATTTTACGGCAGTAAAATGTCACGATCCTTTCATGATTTGCAGACTTCAAGTTGAGTATTTATCCATACTAAAAAGCTGGAAATATAAAGCGCTGATCATAATAAGAATTAATGAATCATCCAATTCCGATTGAGTCATCGAGCCTGATTTCCAGACCAGATCAGGACGTCCCAGCCCTGAACCACCATTTTTAAACAGGGATGCCCTTGAATCTGTGTTAGATTTGTAAATTAAGGCTTTTTAGTGAAGAAGAAACCAGCCATCAGTCCAAACATCTGTCAGAACGACAAAGATGATCATTTTTGTGCTCCTGAAATCTATTATTCTGCTCTCAAAGATCAGGGTTTTTAAAACGGCGTGTTTGCAGATCCAGTTTTTTTAAAGTTCCACTCCAACCAGATTGTTTTTTATTGTAAAATCGTTCCCCGTGATCTTTTAATTATGATTATGAAGTTCTTCGTCAAAATCAAAAAGGTTTAAAAGACATTTTATGCCCAGCTGCAGCAGCAGCTCATTCGGAATACATTTCTGTGTTGTGGACGGGACTGCTGACACAGAGCGACGCCGCCCCCTTCCCCATCGCCAAGAGCTAACATTAGGCGTGTTTGAGATCATGCAGGCGGACGCGGCGCTGCGCAGATCGCCTGGATCGCGGTGCATGCTGGGTAGTTTCTGTCACCGACGTCACATTTGTGACGACATGAAGTATCGCGAGAAAGGGGCGGGGTCAAGGCGCCTACCTAAGCCAGCGCAGCCAGAAAATAGGTACTGCGCTGGCTGCAAGCCGCCTTGATGACTACAAAACAATGCATTGTGGGAAACGGTGTCCTGAAAGTTTTTGTAGTTTAATGTGAAATAACTGGCGCTAAATGAAGGAAATATGTGTATTTTCTTACTTTCTGGAAGGTAGTGAATCACTGATGAAAAAATATACAAGATTTTAAATAATCTGTGGTTATGTGTCTTTAAAATGAACTTTAATTTTTATTTTATCTGTTTATTTGGGACTGTGCACATGTAATGAATCCCCCGACTATTTTTTATTTTTTTTTTATCTGTTTTCTATCTATAAAAGACATAACAGCACAGATCATACTAGGAGGAGTGGAATATTAAAGTTCATCTGAATGTTGAGGACAACCCCCAACTCCTCGTTCTCGTGCAGTCTCGTCGTTCAGCTTCATCTCAGGCGCCTTTCCCCGCCCCCTCCTGCAGCAGCTTAGTCTCGCCGACGATGCAGGCGAGGCGCAGGTCAACTCAAACACGCCTATTGCTTGGAGCAAAAATGACAACGAACTTGGACACGCCCATTTCAGGAGCTGGGTTATTAGTCTGAGCATTTTCAAGCCTCTAATGTGATTAGAAAAACTCAGACATTCATTCTTTTTTTATAGACCCTCTACTATGAGAAAAATCCAACAACAACATATCAAAAACACAAAAAGACCCTTTTCATTGGAGCAGGTCTTTAATACATTCTGTAAAGATCTTTTTCCTAAAACATCAACTATGTGTAGTTTTCAAGCTTTTGCGTCATCTTTCTAAATAATTGTTGATTCTTTTTTTTTTTTTAAACTATCTCTTTGCAAGCTGACCAGACTGTGACGCGTTCGAGCCCGATGGGACGTGCCGGCGCTGACGTTCCCACAGAGAAAAGGTTTTTCTCTGTAAAGCCACTCACTCACTCACCCAGCATTCCTCCGGCCACCAGGATGTCAAACAGCGTCTCAGCATATCGCCGGTAGTCGAGCTTGGCACCGGAGGCATCGAGGAACTTTCCGACAGCTTCCAAATCTGTGCCACTCTGGTTTAAGCCTTGAACGATGCTTTCCTGAAACTGGGAAGGATCAAACCTCTCCTTTTCATCTGTGGAATAAAGACACATTTTCTGTCAAAAAAAGGTTGTTTTCTGAAAGGGATCTAGAAGTTTCTAGCAGATATTTTTATGAAATATGTCATCTTTCTAATCCAATCATTCAAATACATTTAGACAGTGAACAAACCAACTAGCTGCTTCTGAATTTACGTGGGTTTTACTAGTCAGGAGACTCAGCCCGTCACTCCATACGTGGTTCTTTAAGGTTCCTCACCTCTTTTTCTAGTTTTGAAGCGCTGGCCTGTGAGCGTAGGCTTCTGCTGCTTTTGATTACTCATAAAAGACACTCTGCAACGACAGAAATGTGCCAAGATGAGTAAAAACATCCCATCCGTCTGCATTCATTCAATGTCGAGCACATGTGAGGAAGTCAGGTAATTCTATCCGGCCCTCCAGATCTTTTTATTTTATCGTTATTAATGGTCCGATGTTATCTTGTGCTTATTTCTAACTTTTATAATTTAAAAAAAATATTTTTTTGTGGAGAGTAAATATTTAAAGTTATTTAAGGTTTAAGTTGATTTATTC
This sequence comes from Oryzias javanicus, assembly GCA_003999625.1. Classification (NCBI taxonomy): domain Eukaryota; kingdom Metazoa; phylum Chordata; class Actinopteri; order Beloniformes; family Adrianichthyidae; genus Oryzias; species Oryzias javanicus. Next base: position 955,977 of record CM012457.1, read on the forward strand.
TGGAATAATATTCCTTCCTTTTTATTAATCATAATCATGTTTAGGGCTGCCACAAACGATTATTTTAATAGTCGACTAATCACCGATTATTTTTTCCGATTAGTCGACTAATCTGTTCATGGCCAAAGTGGATGTAAAGACGCTGAAGTTGATAACCAGCTAAAATATTAGTTAAATGCCAAATTAGCCAAAAAATAAAAAGAGCCAAAGTTAGCCTAAATAGCTAGCATGCTGCTGAAATAGTAGCTAAATTCCACATTAGCCTTAAAAAAACGGAAAAATCCTATATTAGCCAAAACAGCTAGCATATAGCTGAAATATTAGCTAAACTCAAAAATAGCCTGAAAACCCTTAATAAATGCCAAAATATTCCAAAAAGCTAGCAGAATGCTATTATAACTTTCAACTTTACTACAATCTGACTCCATATATTATAAAGTAACGACTAATCGACTATGAAATTAGTTGTCGATTATTTTAATAGTCGATTAGTCATCGATTAGTCGACTAATCGTGGCAGCCCTAATCATGTTAAAAAGTTACAGTTTATAAAAGTTTGCATTCTGGCAGCTTTTTAGACTAATTTAGCATTTATTAAGATTTTTTGGGCTATTTTATGAGTTTAGCTACATGCTAGCTCGTTTTAGCTACCTAGGTTTCTTTTTTAAGTTTTTTTAGGCTAACTAATATTTTAGTTGGCTATCAGCTTCAGCTTTTTGAGCCATCAATTTCAGCATCTTCAGCAGCCAAATTCAGCTTACAGCATTATTCTAGGTAATGCTATTGATCTAGTTCGTAATTATGTTAAAAAGTTACGGTTTTAAAGTTATAAAAATGTCATTTTAAAGCAGGGGTGGGCAATTGTTTTGACTCGTGGGCCACATAGGGTTCTAAAATTTGGCATAAGGGCCGGACAAGGAGCAGATGGAAGGAGAGATTTGGTAATGAACCTCATAAACTAAAAAAAAATATGGAATTTAGAGAAAAACATGCTTTAATTTGGATTCAAATTCACATATATTCATTTAAAAACAGAAAATTTGGGAGTTTTAATTTCTAAATTTTGATTTTTGTTCTCTTTTGGGTGATCCAATGGGTTGATGTTCTTTAGAGGAAAATGTGAACTCAAAGAAATGCTGCATTTATGTGGTGTAGGAATAATCCGAAAGATCACCATCTGACTCAGAAAGGAACACACACGAACGTCAGAGAAACAACATTATTCATGGGAAGAAACCAGAAATACAATGAAAATAAAACAATAATTAGGATTTTTGATTCAATGGATTTTAATTTGGAGGGCCACATTAAGTAGCTGAAGGGGCCACATGTGGCCCCCGGGCCGTAGTTTGCCCACCCCTGTTTTAGAGTGTTGACTAAATGTTTATCCTTAAACCTTTTGGATTTCGTGCGATTGAGTTTGAAACTCCTGATGTAGACAGATTGCTGATGTAGTAACTAAATCCTCTTCATTCCTGCCACAAGCCAAAGGGCAAACCTGTTGCTTTTACAGCCACAATCAGCTGACCGTTGACCCCCAACACTAAGACAGTGATCTCCATTTTCTGCACAAAAAAGTTCAGATATTTTTGCCTTTCATGTAAAAAGTATGTGTTATTTAATCAATTTATAGCCACATCAAAATACGTTGTTCGGTGGAGAAGATGCGGCAGATTTTTCATGTTTTGATCAATGATTTATTAAATGCATTACATTGTGGGACAAGTGTGTGTTAAAAGATCTCATTCCAGGATTTAAAAACACAAGATCTCATCTGGACTAGGGCTGCCACGATTAGTCGACTAATCGATGACGAATCGACTATTAAAATAGTCGACAACTAATTTAATAGTCGATTAGTCGTTACTTTATAATATATGGAGTTAGAGTGTCGTAAAGTTGAAAGCTATAATGAAAATATGCTAGCTTTTTAGACCATTTTGGCATTTATCAAGGTTTGTTTAAGCTATTTTGGAGTTTAGCTAATATTTCAGCGACAAGCTAGCTATTCTGGTTAATTTAGGCTTTTTTCAGTTTTTTGGCTAACTTGGTGTTTAGCTAATATTTCAGCTAGATGTTAGCAGTTTTGACTTACTTAAGCTTTTTTAAAAAAAAGTTTTTTAGGGTGTTTTGGAGATTAGCTAATATTTAAGCTATATGCTAGCTATTTTGGAAAATTTTGATTTTTTTTCAGTTTTTAGTTAAGTTCATATGTAAGCTACATGCTAGCAGTTTTGGCTAGCTGAGGCTTTTAAATTATTTTTTAGGCTAATTTGGAGTTTAGCTAATATTGCAGCGACAAGCTAGCTATTCTGGTTAATTTAAGCTTTTTTCCGTTTTTTTTTTTTTGGCTAATTTGGTGTTTAGCTAATATTTCAGCTAGATGCTAGCTGTTTTGGCTAACTTAAACTTTTTTAAAAAAAATTTTTAGGGTGTTTTGGAATTTAGTTAATATTTAAGCTACATGCTAGCTATTTTGGAAAAAATTTAGGTTTTCTTTCAGTTTTTTAAGGCTATTTTGGAGTTAAGTTAACATGTCAGCTACAAGCTAGCTATTCTGGTTAATTTGGGCTTTTTTCAGTTTTTAGGCTAACTTGGTGTTTAGCTAATATTTCAGCTAGATGCTAACTGTTTTGGCTAAGTTAAGCTTTTTTAAAAAAAGTTTTTTAGGGTGTTTTGGAGATTAGCTCATATTTAAGCTACATGCTAGCTATTTTGGAAAAAATTTAGGTTTTCTTTCAGTTTTTTAAGGCTATTTTGGAGTTAAGTTAACATGTCAGCTACATGCTAGCAGTTTTGGCCAGCTGAGGCTTTTAATTGTTTTTTAGGCTAATTTGGCATTTAGCTAATATTTTAGTGGCTATCAGCTTTAGTGTTTTTAACTATCAATTTCAGCATCTTCGCTGTCGTCACTCGCTTCAGCTTCAAAATTCAGCTTACAGCATTCACACAAGCATTTTCGCAGATAATGCTTGTGTGGATATATTTAGTTTTTAGTTTGTTTAAAGCTAATAATGGTTAAGATGTGTGTTTTACATCCTGTTTGTGCATGACCCGATTAGTCGACTAAATAATCGGTGATTAGTCGACTATTAAAATAATCGTTTGTGGCAGCACTAGTCTGGACCTGGAGTCACTCAGGAGAAGCGGATCAATGGATCACATGGGATCAGGAAAATGACAGTCCAAAAGAAAACAAAAACATCCCCATCCAGTCCAGGAAACCCCTCCCCCTGCAATCACACATCTACAAGCAAATTCATCCTAAATCTTCAAATATGGAGGCTAAAACGACATCCAGCACCTCTGTCAACATCAATAAACCAACAACAGTCGTTGCTAAAATTCCCGTCGGTATATTTAATAAATATATATGCATGATAAGAGGTTTATTTTGAACTGTAACAACTGCTATGAGCTTCTGTTGTAGAACTATCGGCCTGTCAAACACGAGCAGGTCTTCATCCTGAACTGTTGAGCGTCGTTTGTCCTTCCATTTTGTTAGCATTTAACCCCAAAATATTAATGTTTTCGACCGCAACAAACGCGCGGGAACATCTCTACTCCACCCAAAACCGATCGATATATCAGCCATGTTGTGACAGCACCGTGAAAACGTCAGGAATCGAAATGACCTCAGACGGCTAAAGCTAGCGGCTAATGCTAGCAGCTAAAGCTAGCGGCTAACACGAAGCGGAACTCCCGTGCCCCCCTCTTTTTTCCCCAAGACGCTTTTCCGGCTGTAAACTGCGACCAGCGCAAACTCGTAGGCGACGTTCGACGTCAAAATAAAAAAAGATAACAGAAAAAACACTCACAGAAATCCTCTTTTTAGGTCAAAAACAGCCCGAGAAAAAAAGTACAGCAGGTCTGTGGCAGACAGAAATGGATAAGGGAGAGACGTCAGTGCGCATGCGCATAATAACATCTTTAAATACAATCATTAAAAAAAAAAAAGTTTCATCAAATTTCCATATGTTTATTTGTGATTTCAATATTTGAAAAGACGGAATGTTTATTTCATACTTTTCGATGGACAAAATGTCTCACTTTATTGCCACACAGCTGTGCGCGCGTGCTTGACTGCGCGTGGCATTAAAAGAGTGAGAATGTGCTGCTGTCTGGACTTAAAACACAGGAGGGGGGTGTTGTTCTGCAGGCTGGCGCTCATCAGGATCAACTGGGAAACTTTCATGCTGCATTAAAGTACGCCTCGTAAATTTCAGAGTCCTTATTGAAGCTTTACTGAGCAGAAGCTGAGATCATATACAGTCCTCACATGATTCTGTCTCTGGAAAACACACGAGGCCCTTGTACTTCTTTGCCTTAGGCCTTTTTTGCCCTAAATCCCAGCTTCTCCCCAGACAATTCAACAGAAAAACAACTCTCCTTCCTAGAAATAGTACACTTGAAGTCTAATTTTTAAGTTAACTTAAGCGTAAGTATATAAATTATACTGTATACTGCATGCAGAATGTATACAACACACTTTTTCAGTCTGAATTGGAACATTTTAAGCTTAAAATACATGGATAGTATTTGAAAGTAAACTTTATAAATACTGGCAGGTTTTTAGTAGACCTAGGGTGTCAAACTCAATCACACTGGGTGCCAAAAATTTAAAACACACCTTGACTACACTGAAACTAAATGCTTAAAACTTTAAAACTGTAACTTTTTTAGCAAAAATATGAATAAAAACAGTCAGGAATATTATTCCAGAATCAATCAACTTAAACCTTAGATCATTTTCAATGTTTTACTCTTAAAAAAAAAAAAAAGTCCTCAAAATTATTTAATTTTAAACTTTTTTTTCAGAATTGTGTTTGCTTGAATAAGAATTTCACTTTTTTCTAACTTATGGGACATTCTATTAAAATAACCGTAGCTTTAAAAAAAAAAAAAAAAAAAAAAAAAAAATGTTTTTAAAATACTTATTATGCATTGACTTACACCAAATCAGTTTTTCAGGGTAACTTTAGTGCAAAGACTTAAAACTGATATTTAATTGTCTTATTTATTACCAGACATATAATTAAAGCAGCAAAAATACCAACCACAATAGTAAGAATGATAGTAAAACAGCTTTTTTCCCAAATAATTTTAATTACTTCTATGTAAAGTCAAATTTTCAAGTGAAATTTAATTAGAAGTTTTGCAAAAGTCACTTATTTATATTATAACTTTTATTTTAAATTTTGATTTGATTTATTTTCAATTAAAACATTCCTAAAAAAGGACTTAAAAACAAACAAAAAAAAATCTATGCAATCACCTTTTATAAAAGAACCCAAATTCAACAAATACATGTTTGAAAAGGGATACACAGAATAATTCACAATATATAAATCTAAACAAAACAATATTTTATTTAAAACTTTGTTTAATTGTAACTTTTAAAAAGTAAAAAAAAAAAGAAAAAGGTGCGTAAAAAGTTTTCAATTCTTTTGTCCGACGGCACGTGAAGGCCTCACCCCCCGCCCCCCCCTGGAGGTGATTAAGAGGCTCCGGACTCGCCCACAGACGCCGCTCCTCTCCAGCCACTCCCTACGCCCGGCAGAGCCCGAGCTCCCAGATCCATCCGGAGCTCCCGTCAGAGCCAGACCCCAGCCTCAGCTCACCTCACCCAGCGCCAGGTAGCCGGGAAGGGTCCCAGGAGCTGCTACTGCACGAGTGGACAACCACCCGGGGATCGAACCTCCCGCGCGCGCAGAGTGGATTTCTTAGAAGCAGAGAGGAACTCCAGCAGAGATAAAAGAGGTGAGTTAAAGCTCCGCGCGGTGGACTTCCAGAACTCCTTTCTTTTCTTTGTGAGTGGAAGAAGAAGACTTCTCCAAACTCCTGAGCCGCGCGGACGCGTAATTACCAACATCTGCGCGCGCCTGTGAACGCGCACTGCTGCCAGGAGACATTAAACCCCAAAAATTACATTTAAAAAAGTTACTTTTTTTCTTCTTCTTTGCATCATTTCTCCTCCTGGTTTGGGAGCTCCAATCAGTGCGTGAATACCTCCATTCACCTCTGAACAAAAGCTGCTTTATGTGGAGACTTGATTTTTTTTTTTTTTTGATTTATCGTTTCATATAAAAAACCTAAAAAGACCCTCATGCAGGACACCCCCCCCCTCCATTTTAAAACCAAAGTTTGTGTTTTTTCCATAATCATGTTTCTCAGCTGGAGCAGCAGATGGAACTTTATGACTGATCAAACAATGAATGACGTACGGTTGTAGAGGAGCTAACCTTTGAGCTCATCAGTCAGTATTTTTGTGCCCCCACCCCACCCCAGGAGCTGTGTGGGGTGACATGTGGCGGTCTGGTGCGGTGCCATGGTGATGAATGAATGAATGAATGAATGAATGAATAGTGAGGCGTGTGTCTGGTGTAGGGCTGCCACGATTAGTCGACTAATCGATGACTAATCGACTATTAAAATAGTAGACAACTAATTTAATAGTCGATTAGTCGTTACTTTATAATATATGGAGTCAGATTGTAGTAAAGTTGAAAGTTATAATGACATTCTGCTAGCTTTTTAGACTATTTTGGCATTTATTAAGGGTTTTCAGGCTATTTTGGAGTTTAGCTAATATTTTAGCTTCATGCTAGCTATTTTGGCTAATTTAGTCTTTTTCAGTTTTTTAGGCTAATTTGGAATTAAGATAATATTTCAGCTACATATTAGCTCTTTTGGCTAATTTAGGATTTTTGCAGTTTTGTAGGCAAATTTGGAGTTTAGCTAATATTTCATTTACATGTTAGCTAGCTAATTCTAAACGTTTACAGTTTTTTAGGCTAATTTGGAGTTTTTCTATTATTCCAGCTACATGCTACCTATTTTGGCTAATTTGGAATTTTTACAGTTTTTTAGGGCTAATTTGGAGTTTAGCTAATATTTCACTATTTTAGCTAATTTGGGATTTTTTTTTTTTACAGTTTTTTAGGCTAATTTGGAGTTTAGCTAATATTTCAGCTATATGTTAGCTATTTTGGCTAATTTGGAATTTTTACAGTTTTTTAGGCTAATTTGGAATTAAGATAATATTTCATTTACATGTTAGCTAGCTAATTCTAAATGTTTACAGTTTTTTAGGCTAATTTGGAGTTTAGCTAATATTTCAGCTATATGTTAGCTATTTTGGCTAATTTGGAATTTTTACAGTTTTTTAGGCTAATTTGGAATTAAGCTAATATTTCATTTACATGTTAGCTAGCTAATTCTAAATGTTTACAGTTTTTTAGGCTAATTTGGAGTTTTTCTATTATTCCAGCTACATGCTACCTATTATGGCTAATTTGGAATTTTTACAGTTTTTTTTTTAGACTAATTTGGAGTTTAGCTAATATTTCAGCTATATGCTAGCGATTTTAGCTTCTTTAGGATTTTTTTTGTTTTAAAGCTAATCATATTTCAGATTTTCTTTACATCCACTTTGTCCATGATCCGATTAGTCGACTAATCGGAAAAATTAATCGATGATTAGTCGATTATTAAAATAATCGTTTGTGGCAGCACTAGTCTGGTGTTGGGCCTGGGTCAACAGTAAGAGGTGGAGATGCACGTGCCCCCTTCCCTCCCCAGCATGCATTCTGTCACCCCCCCATTTTCCATATAATAATAATGCTGCTTCTTCTTCTTCTTCTTTGGCTCCAGCTGGTTTCTGAATCACTTCAGATCCAGACGAATCATTTGAGAGCCTCCTCCTCTTCAGCACATGACTCCGCTGTGATCTAAAGAACATGCTATGGAGGAGTACGTTTCAGATGAAACGCTGTATGTGATGACAAGCGTCGGTAAAATAAAGTTGCATAAATCTTAATAAAACCAGCTGTTTATCAACTCCACCTGAGTAGTTTTATGGGATGTTATCAGATTCCAGCCTCAGTCGACATGTTTAACGTTTTTCAGTCCATTTGTGGAAGAAAAGATGGCCGACTCTATCAGAAGTTCACTTTTTTTTAACACACTTTAAGTATTAATAGTTCCCTAAAGAGCGTCAAAGAAAAACGTTTTGTTTTTGTAGTATTTTTGGGACATCTTTAAAGAAAATTAAGATTTAAATTTCTGTGTTGTTCAAATTGTGGTAAATCTAGAAGAAAAGAGTCAGAAAAATCATGCTACAGGTGGAGGGTCGCATTCTGATTAGAGGTCTGTCAAAATATTGATATTTAATCCAGCGATTGATTCTCGTTGGTTTCTCAGAGTATAGATCTTTTATGTTTGTTTTAAGAGGCTAATTCCAATTCAATTGGTGTCAAATAAGTTTGTCTGTTATGATTGTGTTCAAGATAAGAAAAAATATCCCCATTTATTTATTTTTTTTTAAGAATGTGTTCTATGTAATGTGAGTTATTCTAGATGATGTTTATTTTAAACCAGTTATCGCAGTATCACGATATCAATATCGTGAGACGTGTATTGTATTGTATTGTATCTTGAGGTACTCGGACATTCCCAGCCTTAAATCTGATACTTCCCCTGTCAGACAAATAGATCCATGAACGTCTTTGTTTTCCTCGTCTGAGCTGGAATCTGGATCAGAACGAACGACTGGATAACTGCAAAATTGCTCGCCATTTATGTTAATGTTAGGTTGGGGTTGTGAGGTCTGTAAGCTAGTGGGTGTGTATGGTGGTGGTGGATCTATTCACTTATTTTTAATTATCAGATGCATCGATTTATGATTTAGAATTTTTTTTTTTTTTTTTTTATGAAGTTTAGATAATCATAACAAGCAGACCTAAACGCAAAGACATTTTTGAAAAGCAAACAAACATGGATGACCTTCCAGATCTCACAAACACTGAAGCTGATAGCTGGCTAAAATATTAGTAAAATGCCAAATTAACCTAAAAACTGAACAAAAATTCTAAACGAGCTAAAACAGCTAGCATGTTCCTTTTGAATATTGGCTAAATGTCAAATTAGCCTAAAAATATTTGGTAAAATGTTTAATTTAGCCAAAACGGTTAGTGAAAGGCTATTAGCTAAACTCCAAATTGGCCCAAATAAACCTAAAACGATTCTAAATTAGCTAAAACAGCTAGCATGTTACTGACATATTGGCTAAATGCCAAATTAGCCTAAAAAAAATTGGTATAAAATGTCAAATGTAGCCAAAACAGCTAGCCTGTTGCTATAATATTAGCTAAACTCCAAAACAGCCTCGAAATTCTGAGTAGCTGCCAAAACAAATAGCTAGCATAAAAAGAACTGAATATTTTAATAACTGATCTAAATAGCTATGGATGTCAAAAAATAACGTTAGAAGAAAAATAATAAAAATAGAGAAATAAAGAAAAAGTCCGGTTCTATACGGGTCTCGATAGATGTTTTGGGGGCCTCAGTTTGAGGACCCCTGATTTAGACGAATGGTGGGGGAAAAAATGACTGTTTGACTCTAAAATTACCCTTCTGTCAGAATAAGAAAAAAATCTTCCATCGTCCCATGAACGCAGAGTAACTTTCTGCATCTAACCAACTTTAATGCACTTATAGTGCGTAATCTATGGTTAGACACCAGCATTACTGTATTAAAAGAAAAAAGTTAATAAAGATTTATGAATATGAATTCTTCCAGTTTGGTGGGCTAGCTTAATGTGCCCCCCGGGGTGCAGTTTGCCCAACCCGTCTGGTGTCTTGTAGTAAAGAGAAATATTTTTAAAGAAAAAAAAATGAAGATCTGGGATGAATTGTTTTATAATCAAATCATAAATTCGCACCTCTAGTGGGATGATGGGACATCAGCCGAGGCTTACTTCCCCAGGTCCTTAGTGTAAAAAAAAAAAAAAAAAAAAAACCTGTTCTTAATAGCTCACCTGGTGAAATAAACAGAATTTTACCACAACTCTGAAGTGAATTCCAGTGAACTTCAGCAGAAAATGATTTTGATTTTTGGCTAAACCGGCGTAGTCGTTATTAAAACTTAGCACTTTGAAAATAGATCGAAGGATGACTGGATGGAGGAACACTCTAGAAGAGCCTCAAACTTGCTCATTTTCTCATACCTAATTTGAATTTGGCTCCTCCCCTTTTAGCTTCAAACCGCTCTGAAACGCTTTCTGTTCTGCCGTTTAACCCTCATTTCATTCGGAGCGTGCACAGGAAGCTGCAGCCGCTTCACCCCCCCCCCCCCCCCCCCCCCACCCCTCCCCCCCCCATGCTGCTGCTGTTGGGCTTTAATCTCCATCTCTGGCAGCTGCTCTGATGTTGTGACTCTTCGTCCCGCGTGACGAGGCCACGCTGATCTGTGGCGAAATGTGCGGGGCATTAGGCGCCGTAATGGATTTTATTATCGCTTGTTTGCATGGCGCCACCGCCGTGTTTCTTTAAACAACTGCCTCCCAAGGCGGCACGGCGGCCGGCGTCCTCAAGTGTCTGAGGTCCCGGTGAAAATATTGACCAATCAGTGAAGTGCTCATCACTCTGTTCTCCTGAGATTAACAAAATAAAAGCATCAAACTCTTTATCTGCTTTGTTTTTCAGTGTTTTGGCGTCTTTTCTGTGACCTTTCTTGCTCCGATGGGGGCAAAACTAAATCCCCCTCCCCTTCAGAGCCCTGTTAATAATGTATGCACATTTAATGGTGCTTTTATTAATGTTTGCCCATAGCTTGATCTGGCTGGCAAATCTAGGTCAGAAGCTGCGGCGTGGAGCAAAAGCATGTCTCCTGATATTACGGTGACGTGCGCTGAAATCCCGGGACCGGTCAGCCGTCCCATCATCCCCTAGATGATGAAATCGCACTCCTGCCCATTTTATTTATTTATTTATTTATTGAGCATCTTGGCTCCTCTAAATACATCACTTCAATCTGTGGGATTTATGGATCAAAAGTCTGATTTTGTAAATGACTTTCGGGGGCGTGCACGGTGGCCGTCCCGTGTAGGAATATTTTTATTATTTTTTTTTTTTAGCCAAATAATCTATTTCTAATAAACAAAAGTAAAGGGATGATGTTTCCAAACAGAAAATAATTTGGAGATCAGCATTTAATGGGGCAGATTTAAAAGTGTAAATCACGACCATCTGCTGCACGCCGGCGCCGCCGTGGTCCGAGTTTTGGGAGCGCTCGAGTACAAAGTGCCTCTGCGCAGAGACGGTTTGACCCGAGGTCCATCACGTTTATATGTTCGATTAAAAGGAGAATAGATAATTTTTTTTCTTAAATATAATAGCTCAGTGGCCTTGTGGTAGAGTGTCCACCCTTAGATTGGAAGGTCATGGGTTCAAGTCCAGGCCGAGTCATACCAAAGACTGTAAAAATGGGACCCAGTGCCTCGCTGCTTGACACTCAGCATTAAGGGGTTGGATTGGGGGGTTAAACCACCAAATGGTTCCCGAGCGCGGCTGTGTCTGCAGCTCACCGCTCCCTGAGGGGATGGGTCAAATGCGGAGAACAAATTTCGCACACTTAGGTGTGTGACAACTAATGGGACTTTAACTTTTTAACTTTAAACCATTCAGGTTTTTTTTTTTTTTTTTGTCAGATGAAATTTGGCAAAAATGTCAAAACTTCAGACATAAAATCTCCAGCAGAGTCTGATCCGGATCCGTCCTCTCTCCGGACAGGAGCAGGAACGTTGGTTCTGGGGTAGGGGGTGGGTCTTGAATGGGTCATCTCGGCTCTGACTGAAATTATTTCAATAAATCCAAACACAAAACCCTGAAACATGAAGTTTCTGACTAACTCGTCTGGAGATCAAATCGATAACTGAGAATTTTGTTTTAAAAATAATTCTAGGGTAACCCTTAAAGTAACTTGACTTTGTCCCACCCTCACTTATGTTCTAATTACATTTTAAATAAAAGTTAAAATTGAAAAATATTGTTATATTCTTTCCTTGTATATTTGTATTTTTAGATTCTTATATTTGTATTTTTCAAGTTATTTTATTTTCATTTTGTGTTTGAAACAAAGAACAATAAAAAAAAAGAGAAATTGTAAATAGCTGAACTAATCAAACCTTTAACAGTTTATCATTGATAAATCAGCAGCAGAAATCTGAAAACTCGAGGTTTACTTTTTATTAATGTATTCCAAGAGGGAGTTCTGTAGACGTTTACAGTTTTCTCCTCAGGTGGAGACATTCCAGCATCTGTTATTTCCAAAGTGGGTGTCGTCCTCACACTTGGGTTAGAAAAGAGGGAAGCGTTCAGGCTCAACCAGCACTTCAGAAATGATTTAAACTGCAGAAACTGAAGTTCCTGCAGCTCCTCTGCTGAATACACATGTCTTTCATTTATAGAACAAATCTTAATAAATCTAACTCATCGGTTTCTGCCTTTCAGCTGCTGCTGATGAACGGTTTAGTTGGACGTCGTGATCGTTTTGTGGTCAAAGAAACGATCAGGATTTTATCTTTTCAACCGTTAACATGATCACGAGAAAAGTTGCAGTAAATCAAAGGACATTAAACTGGAGCTAAAGGGTTAAAGTTCAAGTATAAATGACCTGATTATTTTCTGTTTTTTTTTCCTTTTGATGCTGTTAGACAAAAGCTTATGCTGGAGGAGTTTATATAGTTGATCACATCTGCTTTTCGTACATTAAGGCAGGGGTGTCGATCGCACAAGCGGCCAAAATCCAGAACATACCTTAGGTCGCGCCCCGAACACGATAAACATTTAATTAAAGCAACATTTTTAAAACCGTAACTGTATTACCTGCAATAATGCTAGTGTGAGCGCTGTAAGCTGAATTTGGCCGCTAAAGATGCTAGCGCTGATACCTGAAACCGCTAAAGCTAATGGCTGAATTTACTGAAGCTGATGGCAAGCTAAAATATTAGCGAAATGCAAAATGAGCCTAAATCAGCCAATCCAGCTAGCATGTAGCTGAAATATTAGCTAAACTCCAAAATGGCTGAAGCTAATAGCTGAATTTACTGAAGCTGATAGCAAGCTAAAATATTAGCAAAATACAAAATGAGCCTAAATCAGCCAATCCAGCTAGCATGTAGCTGAAATATTAGCTAAACTCCAAAATGGCCTAAAAACTAAATTAGCCGAAACTGCTAGCATGTAGTTCAAATATTAGCTAGACACCAAAACGGCCAACAAAATGGTCCAAAAAGCTATCGTAGTGCCTGTTTTTTAACTTTTTTAAAACTGTAATTAAAAAAAAAAAATTATCATAAAAAGCAGAAAAATTATTCTAGAATAAATCAATTTAAACCTTCAATAACTTTCAATATTTTACTCTCCATAAAAATATATTTTGTCGAACTCGTGTTAGAAATAAGCATAAGATAACATCGGATCATAAATAACAATAAAATAAAATGATCTGGAGGGCCGGATAGAATTACCCGGGGGCCGGATCCGGCCCCCGGGCCTTGACTTTAGAACGAGTGCGCTACAGAGTGTATTCATTGACAGATTTGACAAAGCGTCCTCTAATGAACTCGTCCGGAGTGGTCTCCATCAATTATTGGTGCTGGAGTCATTCCGGCTCTGCTCTTAGGCGGCCGCCTGTCCCGCGTGTCGATGAAATATTCACACTTCTCTCCGCTTTTCGCCTGATGGGTGTTTCATTTGTTCCTGACGGTGCAGAAAGCGCTGGGACAGTGGCGGGCGCTGCCCGTCGGCGTGGAGTCTGTCACAACAGCAAAGCCTCGGCCCCCCTGTTTTAATCCCCAGCCCCAAAGCGGCGGCGGGGCGGGGGTGGGGTGGGGCGACAGGCGCTCTGAAAACTGCAGACTCTGCTGTCACCGTCCACCCCGGCGTGGATTCTCGTGGTCATTTTCTTTATTTAGGTCACTTTTATTCCCATCTGGGACCCTGGGGGGGGGCAACATTCTTCGGTTGGGTAATTTCCTGAGCCGTCCTCTCACATGGGAAACAGTTTTTATCGAATCAGGGACCAGCAATCATCTTTAATAAGAAATGGAATGTCCAGTAATGAGGAAACGGAACCGGGACGTTTCTGTCTGATGAACCTTTTTTTGGTTCTTCTGCTAAAATGTTTACTGTCACTTTTTCATGCAGGGGGGGGTCGCCTACAGCCAACATGGAGGTGAAGACGTCACTTCTGGACAACATGATTGGGGTGGGGGACATGGTCCTCTTGGAACCCCTGTCTGAAGACTCGTTTCTGGAGAACCTGAAGAAGCGCTTCGAACACAACGAAATCTACGTAAGTTTGTTTTTCTGTGGATGAACCGTTCTGCAAACTGAAGAACGCTTGTGGTTGAAGACTTTTTATCAGGACCTGGTTTGATCTAAAGCACAGGTGTCACTGTATCCACCCCTCCCTCCAGGTAACTCCATCCAGATCATTTTATTTTATTATTATTAATGGCCCGATGTTATCTTGCATTTATTTCTAACTTGCATAATTCTGACAAAATATATTTTATGGAGTGTAAAACATTGAATTTAAGGTTTAAATTTAATTATTCTGGATTAATATTCCTGATAATTTTTTTCCCTTTTAGTTCAGAGTTATGTTAAAGTTGTAATTCTATCTTTTTTTTTGGACTATTTTGGCATTTACTAAGATTTTCTTTTTTTTTAAGGAATTTTTTTCAGCTATATGCTAGCTGTTTTTTGCTAACCTAAGGTTTTTTTTTTTTGTCTCTAAAATGTTTTTTAGGCTAATTTAGCATTAATCTATTTGGCATTTAGCATTTCACACTAGCATCATCACAGGTAAAGCTATATATCTAGTTAATACATATGTTAAAAAGGTTTTAAAGTTTCTAAAATTGGCATTATGCTATCTTTTTTCAACCTTTTTGGCATCTACAGAGATTTTTTTTGGCTCTTTTGGAGTTTAGCTAATATTTAGATGCTAGCAGTTTTGGCTAATATAGGCTTTTATTCAGTTTTTTAGACTATTTTGAAGTTTAGTTTTGTTATTTTAGGATAATTTGGCTAATATTTTAGCTGGCTATCAGTTTTAGCGTTTTCAGGGATTTCAGCTATCAGTTTTTTAAGTTTTTAGCTTTCAATTTAGCTTCTTTAGCTTTCAGCACTAGCATCTACAGCGCTCAAACTGAGCTTACAGCATCCACACTAGCATTAATGCAGGTAATGCTATACATCTAGGTCATAATTATGTTAAGTTGTGGTTTTTAAATATTTAATTTTAGAGTGCTTAATAAATGTTTATCCTGTCTGGCCCGCGACCTGAGGTGCGTTTTGGATTTTAGCCCCTTGCGCGTTTGAGTTTGACACCCCTGATCTGAAGGAAGGAGGTTTTGCGTGGAGGTTCTGACTCCAGAGGATTATGATGTCACCTCATCTCATCCTGGATTTGAAACGTTGAGCGTTTCTTGTAAGGCTTTCTGGCAGCACCACTCACTCTTCAGCTGGAATGATCAGCGCTGGAGCCTGTGTTTATCCAATAACAGTGCGGTGTACGATTTTAGCCTGTGAATGCATTTTCCTTTGGGTGATGTCATTCTGCAGTAATGCCCCCACTAACACCGGCAGCAGTACTGTCATATGACGGCTCGGCGCTGAAGAAAACCCGGCTTTGTGCTCCGGATGGACGCCGCGTCATGAATGTCATAACGGGCGATCAAAGAGGTCCAAAGCCGATCTGCCTCTTGTATCTGGATGCTGGGAAGAAACCTTTTGGGGTTAAGGTTTCTGTCTTGGGTGGGACGGTTAAGAGCCACGTCTCCCTAACAACTTAACAAGTCTCGGCTTGTGTGTTTTGCATTCATGCAATTCTCTGAGGTTATCAGCAGACGGCCCGGCGTTCTGGAGAACCTTCTTGATCCAAACATTGATGTGTCTGTTTTGGTTAAAATAATGGAGAATGGAACTTCATGTTTGCTGGGAGGAAAAAAAAAATCTTACCAACGACTTCTTGTGTTTGAGAATTGATTTAATATATTCGGTTTTCTAGAAAATCCGCTGGTTCTGATTGGTTTATACCTGCCCATCCTGCTTCTGGAGATCCACCTCCCTCATTGGCTTTCAGTTATCTCTTCACTTCTTGCTGCTAACTCCTGAATTTGGTGTATTAAAAAAGAATAAAGCTCAGTGGTTGATCTTGAGTCAGGTTGGGATAGTCCTAGTCATGAGTTGGTCACAACTGACCTTATGGGTGGAGATGGTGGGTGAAACCATAGGAGGTACACTGGTGATCCACAGGAAGTATCGAGGCCGTAGACCGGTCAATGAACCCGTAGAGCAGGGGTGCAGGGGCCGAAATCCAAAACACACCTTAGGTCGTGGGCCGGAAAGGGATAACACTCAAAAACGTTATTTTTAAAACTTTTAAAAGCATTATTCTTTTTAGAATAATTATGAACTTTGGTGGTAAAGATGCTTAAATTGATAGCTAAAAACGCTGACGCTGAAAGCCAGCTAAAATATTAGCTAAAAACCAAATTGGACTAAAAAAACAAAAATAGTAAAACTACAAAATAACCTAAAGAACCTAAATTAGCCGATACAGCTGGTGTGTAAATATTAACCAAAATGCAAAACTGCCTAAAACTTGAAAAAAAAAACCTAAGTCGGACAAAACAGCTAGCGTATAGCTGAAATATTTGCTAAATTCCAAAGTAGCCTAAAAAAAATCCTAGTAAATGCCAGAATAGTCCTAAAATCTAGCAGAATGCCAATTTTTGAAACTAACTTTTTAACGTAATTCTGAATAATAAAAATGCAGAAATATATAATTCCAGAATAAACTTTAAATATTTTACCTTCCATAGAAATATGTTGTCAAAATAATACAAGTTAGACATGAGTGCAGGATTACATCGGACCATTAATAACAATAAAATGAAATGATCTGGAGGGCCGGATCCGGCCCCCGGGCCTTAACTTTGACACGTGGGCTGTAGAAAAATGTTCCGTTCAGGTCTAAAAGACTCGAGCGTGTCATACAGATTTTTCAGTTACACTTAAGTGAGATTCAGCAAAAACACTCACAAAAATATGACTTTTTCACACTAACATCCTATAAACACATTACCAATGTTTGTTAATGTCAATAAAGCTTGTTATGGAATCTTATTATAAAGTGTTTATTTATATGTAGCCCACAGCCCTGTTGTCTCAACAGGATTCACACCACTAATTGTCCACAAACATAAAATCAGTCATAAGATGGAAACAATGGTTGAACTAAGCTGCAGATCTTTTCTCATAGATCCTCCCTCTCGCACACAATGGTACGTTCCATTTTCATAAGGTCCCTTAAGGGAAGACACACCTGTGCTACCTTATAGGGTCCAGATGACCCCACCATTACGTTGTTGTGTGACTCCTCCCATGACAACGGTGGACAGGATTTCATGTCACTAGTAAAGATCTATTGTCTTTATACTGTCACTTTCTGGAAGGATTTTTGTGTTTTTATACGAAATACCATTCTTGGTGACTTTATATAAAATATTAAACATGTTTTATTTGGGTTTTTTGATTTCCAAAACACTTATAAAAAACAATTTTATATTATCAATCTATTTATGATTTTAGCAAAATTTCATATTCACAAAAGTGAGTTTTCTTCCAAAAAACCACTGTTCCACCTCTTTTTAATAGAAATTAGAAACTGTCGACTGTGTGAAATTATCTTCAGATCCCAGAGCTGTTAAGACCTTTGATGCCCTAGAATCTATTGGACTCTCAGATCCTTAACCATTTTTTTTTTCTTTTTTCAATTACGTTATTTTAGTGTAATCTTTTATACTTGTTTGTATTTATTTTCTTTAAAACCTATGTCTAATCAATGCCAACCCCCTGGCTTTGTTATATTGACTTGTATGTATACATTTGAATATTTTCAATAAAGTATTTGGGGAAAAAAAAAAAAAAGAAAAGTAAAGATCTAGTGTAAACATGACTAGGTCATCTCTGTGACCCAAAATCCTGCATCTGACCTGAACGTCCACAGCCGGTGTAAATGGATGCATCCACAGAACTTCTGCGTTTTCATGTTTCCTGAGTTCCTGAAGGCGTCTGCCCGCCTCCCGTCAGCAGCGTGGATGTGAGGTGGGCAGCAGCAGGAACCGACTCCCACAGAAGTATGTAAACACTCGAACGCTCCTCCGAGTTCCCCTCTGAATCTGAAAACCGTCCCGGAGCTTTCGGATGGGTCTTCTGGAGCTCCGTGTACATCCTCCTCGCTCGGCGGCGCCCCCGCTGCGGCGTGGGAGGTGGAGGTGTTGTCATAGCGAAGGCCGTGCTCCGCTCGTTTGAGAAGAGCTTATGTAACAGCCATTACCATAGAGGGGGGGGGGGGGGGGTCAGGTTGACGTCTGAGTGCTTCTGTGGTGGAGGAGGAGGAGGAGGATGATGGTTTGATTCACACCTTCAAATTCATCTGACAGGTTTTTCTTGCATAAATGTGTCTGTTATGTAAAACAGTTTTTGTTTCCTCTCAAGTGTTTTGGGGACTTCGTTTTTATGATTCTGTTGTCCACAAGTCCTGGAATCTAATGCTTTGTATGCAATCAAATGGAAAAAAAAAAACTACAAAGTATTTTAACAAAAACTTGTTAAATTGAATCTTCAGTTTCTGTCTGGATGTCTCAGCTGGCTGCATGCAGGACCGACTGGGGGGAAATCGGGGTTCAACTGGGCATTACCCAGTGTGGGACCTGAGGAAAGACTCTTAACTATTACCTAAATATGTAGTTACAAGTCCGAGTCCCACGGTGGCCGACACGGCTCGCATAAATGCAAAAGTTTAAAGGCGCTTCAATTTGCCGTCGTGTTTCCAGCGTGATGTCTTTTTTTTTTGTATGTATTTGAGCTGTGTCAGCCACTGGAGAATCCCCCTGTGCCGGTCCCCAGCCCGGATAACATACAGGGGTGTGTCGGGAAGAGAGTCTGGGGAAAAAACCAAATGTGTGAATCAGTTGAAGCTAGGGCTGCCACGATTAGTCGACTAATCGACTATTAAAATAATCAACAACTAATTTAATAGTCGATTAGTCGTTACTTTATATTGTATGAAGTCAGATTGTAGTAAAGTTGAAAGTTATAATAGCATTCTGCTAGCTTTTTAGAATATTTTGGCATTTATTAAGGTTTTTTAGGCTATTTTGGAGTTTAGCAAATATTTCAGCAGCATGCTAGCTATTTTGGTCAACTTAAGCTTTTTTAAGTTTTTTTAGGCAATTTTTGAGTTTAGCTTATATTTCAGCTATATGCTAGCTGTTTTGGCTAATATAGGATTTTTCCGTTTTTTTAAGACTAATGTGGAATTTAGCTAATATTTCAGCAGCATGCTAGCTATTTAGGCTAACTTTGGCTCTTTTTATTTTTTGGCTAATTTGGCATTTAATTAATATTTCAGCTGGTTATCAACTTCAGCATCTTTACATCCACTTTGGCCATGAACAGATTAGTCGACTAATCGGAAAAAATAATCGGTGATTAGTCGACTATTAAAATAATCGTTTGTGGCAGTCCTAGTTGAAGCTTGATGGGATCTGCAAAGAGAACCAAAACTCTGTAGGAAGGAGTTTCTGCAGTGAAAAATGATCAACGTTGATATAAAATATCAAAACAAGCCTCTCAAATAATAATAATAATAATAATAATAATATAATAATAATAATAATAATAATAATAATAATAATAATAAACAACTTTATTTATATTGCACCTTTCAAGATAAAAACCACAAAGTGCTTTACAGTAAAACCAAATATATAAAAACAGGACATAAACAGAGTTAAGAAAAAACAATTTTAAAAATATGTTTTTTTTAGCTGCTTATAAAGGAAAACAGTGGATCATATTATAGTGGATTATATTATCTTTTAATTTTTCTTTGTGCCTGTAGATTTTTTAAATTATTGGTGGTTTATTTTGAATTCTACAAATGTTTGGTTTAATTTGTGACCATTTAAGTTTTCTTATTCGCTCCTGTAAAAACTTCCTAGAACTGCATGTGTCAGATTCCCATTATAGGCCTCAATACTATTAAATAAATGAAAGATAGATGTAAATTTCCAGAAGTCTCGGGACCTGTCGCTGTCCGGACAGATGGACGTCTTTACTGCACAGCTGAGAAAATGAAACCTCTTCCTCCTTGCAGACGTACATCGGCAGCGTGGTGATCTCCATGAACCCCTACCGCTCCCTGCCCATCTACACGCCAGAGAAGGTGGAGGAGTATCGCAACAGGAACTTCTATGAGCTCAGCCCCCACATGTGAGTCCAGCCCCCAACTCTGTTTTTAGGATGTGTGACTGTAGCTTCATCAGAGGTGCTCCGGCTGGTCGCCCGGTGCAGCGGGGCGCCATCTGTCCACAGCCAGCACCGACTGTGCTCGGCTGAGCCTGCCAAGACAAAACAAAGCCCAGCACTCGTCAATTAGCTGCAGCGAAGCCCTGCGAGACGCAGACAGGAAGAGCGAATTATTCCTGTCCCTGCAGACACGACCGAAGCTGCTTGATTTTTATCTGCCACAGTCGGCCTTTGAGTCTTTGCAGAGTGCGTTTTCACCGAATAAAACGACAGAATTGCAGTTTCAAACCCGATGTGGGCGGAGCTTGTGGCTTTCTGTCAGCGGTGTCGATCACTGGAACGAGGGCCGACATTCCAGACGGTTCTTCTCCAGGTGGGAATGTCCCACAGGTTTAGCCTGGGGTCGGGCGCTTGATGTTCAGAGAACGTCCCCGCTGCGGGTTTGGATCTGTAAAGGATGAAGGTCTGCGTTCAAAAGGACGATGATGATGTGCAGACTCGAGTAAGTTAAGGGAAAGGATTTGCATAAAAATAATTTCACTGTCGTTGAGGTGAGGAGACCTCAGAATCCACAGGTTGATGTGGTCGTTTAGAGCCGGCGTGTGGAAACGCAACCGCTGGAGGGCGGGTCGGTCCATTCATGCAGGGGGGAGGGGGGTAATGACTGTATATGAGAGCAGGACTGAGTGACCCCTCCCTTCTGGCCTTATAGACTTCTAAAGACTGTATAGTCTATAGCACACGTGTCAAAGTCAAGGCCCGGGGGCCGGATCCGGCCCGCCCGGTAATTCTATCCGGCCCTCCAGATCCTTTTATTTAACGTTATGTTATCTTGCGCTTATTTTTAACTTGTATAATTTTGACAAAATATACTAATATTGAGAGTAAAATATTGAGTTATTTAAAGTTTAGGTTGATTTATTCTGGAATGTTCCTGCCTTTCTATTATTATTATAAAGTTTTGGTTTTTAAAGTTATAAAAATTAGCATTCCGCTAACTTTTTAGAATATTTTGGTATTTACTAAGATTTTTTGGCTATTTTGGCATTTAGCTATTTTTTCAGCTACATGCTAGCTGTTTTGGCTAACCTATGTTTGTTTGTTTGTTTGTTTGTATTTGTTTTGTTTTTCTAGGATAATTTGGCTTGTAGCTGGCTATCAGCTTCAGCTTTTTTAGCTATCAATTTCAGCATTTTCAGCTAGCATCTCCAGCGACCAAATTCAGCTTACAGCATTCACACTAGCATTAGCGCAGGTAATGCTATATATCCAATTCATAATGATGTTAAAAAGTTATGATTACAATTTAAAAAATGTAGTTTTAGAGTTTTCAATAAATCTTTTTCGGCCCGAGGTCTAAGGTGTGTTTTGTATTTTGGCCCCTTGTACGGTTGAGTTTGACACCCCTGGTCTATAGCCATAGACCTCTATAGAGAAATGACTCGGTTATAAACTGACCAATCAGAGGCCTCAAGATTATGCCACCCCCCCATTCAAAACCCCAGACCAGGGATGGGCAAACTTTTTGATTTGTGGGCCAGAAAGGGTTCTAAAATTTGGCATAAGGGCCAGAAAAGGAGAGATTTAGAGAAAAACATGCTTTAATTTGAATTAAAATTCACATATATTCATTTAAAAGCAGAAAATTTGGGAATTTTAATTTCTAAATTTTGATTTTTGTTCTCTTTTTGGGTTGATGTTCTTTAGAGAAAAATGCGAACTCAAAGAAATCCAAAAATTCACCTTCTGACTCAGAAAAAAACACACACACGAACACATGAGAAGAAACCAGAAATATAATGAAAATAAAACAATAATTAGGATTTTTGATTCAATGCATTTTAATTTGGAGGGCCAGATTAAGTATCTTAAGGGGCCACATGTGGCCCCCGGGCCATAGTTTGTTCCACCCCTGATCTAGATGATCCTTCTGAACCCACTTTCAAGTGGTAGGGGTGTGGCCTTCCAACAAGCTCGCTCCTGATGGGTGGAAGTGGTTAAAATGGAAATGTTGACTTAGAACATTGTTAGTCAAGGCCCGGGGGCCGGATCCGGCCCTGCTGGTAATTCTATATATTTTTATGGAGAGTAAAATTTTGAAAATTTTAAGGTTTAAGTTTATTTATTCTGGAATAATATTCCTGCCTTTTTTTTTATTTGTAATTATGTAAAAAAAAGTTAGTTTAAAAATCTACGTTCTGCTAGGTTTTTAGACTATTTTAGCATTTACTAAGAAATGTTTTAGGCTTTTTTGGAGTTGAGCTAATATTTCGGCTCGTTGAGTCTCTTTTCTCCTTCAGAATCTACTGGAATTATCGTGTTAACGGTTGAAAAGTTGCAGTAAATCAAAGCCCAAACACTGAAGCTCTGGTGTTAAAGGGTTAATTTTCTTCATACATGTCAATCATGAGAAATAAGATTCTAAAAGCACCATTTTCATCACAGTGTGTGTTTAAAACCTGTTGAATACCTTTTCAGTCGAGTTTGACTGATGGATCATCTCCATAAACTCGCTCTTTCATCACCATCAGCTTCTTAGATTAGCTCAGGAACTGATCCTGGTTTTAAACGGCTTTTGAGAATTAGCCTCACCTTAGTTCCCATTGGCCCACCTCTAAGGAGAATCTGAAACTGTTCGTAGGTTTCCAGGGCGGAGGTGTGGTTAGTCCTTCAGACCCTCGTGCTCTTATTGAGGCGTTAGACCTTCCAAGGTGGACAAGACTTCATGTCTCTCATTGGACACCAGTGAAGATCCACAATCATTGAAGAAAAAAAGTTCAGCGCACTTTTATGTAAACAAGCCTAGGAGAGCGGAAGGGTTACCAAACTTTCTGGATCGTGAACGTCTCCATCTCTATTTACCGACATGTCCTCATGTGGGGTCTATACTCTTTCCTCTTCCTAAATCTTGATCTCATGACTGAGGTGTTGGTGAAAGCCTGCAGTCGTTTGGCCAGTCGCGGTGCAGCAGCTGAAGGTGAGAGAGCTCCTCACCTGGCGAGGCGTTTCTCTGGGTCTTTACTCAAATCCTCTGACGGGTTTAAACTGTTTGTCCAGTTTCAAGGATGTAGATCACGAATCCACTCGACTTTCCTGACTTGACAGAACTGGATCTAAGACTCTAGTTTGCTGTGCTAACCTGACTGAGTCATATTAAGTTAAAGAGACTCACTGCTCTTATCAGTTCTTTGTTTGCAAAGGGCTGCAAGTCAACTCTAAAGTTACAAGTTAATCAGCATTAACGGGTTCTGACTGGCCCATGCTGGTCAGAGGACCTGACTGATGAGGTTACAATCAAACTATATATCTTTAATGTTTTAAGTGGAGTTTATGGATCATATAATCATGACCTGAAGACTAGAATCCTGATCAGAAACGGGAAAAGTGCATCCTTCTTCTTTTTTTCCCCTCCGATCTGTGGAGTGGTTAGTGAGCTAATCGTCCGTTACGTTCTAATTAAAGCCATTGAACTTGAATTGTGGCCCGGCTCAGCTCAGCTCAGTATTGATCAGTTGGAAAGGCCGATCAGCAGATGTTTCCAAGCCTGGATCAGGTCTGTAAGCTTCTAGATGGAGGTTGAATTTCATATTTTTTAAGGCATACAGCAGGAGTTTTGATTCATGAGCCAATAAAGGAGAAGGGGCGGAGCAGGAGCAGACGTGTGGCGATCCACACATAAGAGAAAGAAATGACATGGAATTAGGATGAAGACGTGCTCATTTTATCATTTATAACAGAACTTTTTGGAGTTTTCATGTCAAAATTAACTTTGTTTTCCTGTTGGTGCCAACTGCACCAATGAGATGAAAAATGCTGCATTCATGTGCTGTTGGAATAATCAGAAATATGCTTGTCTGACTCAGAAATTACACAAACTTCAGGAAAACAAATCTTAAACGCATAAATTTAGAACAACTTTAATGTTTTCATGTTGCTCCATCTATGGCAGGGGTGGCAAACTACGGCCCGGGGGCCACATGCGGCCCCTTAAGATACTTAATCTGGCCCTCCAAATTAAAATGCATTGAATCAAAAGTTCTAATTATTGTTTAATTTTCATTATATTTCTGGTTTCTTCTCATGAATGATGTTGTTTCTCTGGTGTGGTGTTCGTGTGTTTTTTTTTCTGAGTCAGATGGTGATCTTTCAGATTTCTTTGAGTTCACGTTTTCCTCTGAAGAACATCAACCCAAAAAGAGAACAAAAATCAAAGTTTAGAAATTAAAATTCCCAAATTTTCTGTTTTTTATGTGAATTTTAATCCAAATCAAAGCGTGTTTTTCTCTAAATTCCATATTATCTTTTTAGTTTAAGAGGTTCATTATCAAGTCGCTCCTTGTCCGGCCCTTATGCCAAATTTTTAGAACTATTTCTGGCCCACAAATCAAAAAGTTTGCCCACCCCTGCTCTATGGGGAGATGCTTTAAATGCAGAGAAAATAAAATGATAATTAGATCATAAATATAATTTATTCTAGTTTGTTGGGCCGGATCAAAGTAGTTGAGCGGCCCCCGGGCCGTAGTTTGCCCACCAGTCATTCATTTGGCATATTTTGTGATCTCACCTCGACTCGAACTCTAAGGATTCCACATGTTCCACATTTGATTTATTTTTCAATTTTAGCCAAAATTGAAGAACCATTGTTTTCTTCTTGGACAATGTTTCTGCAGAGCGGCAGGAGATCAGAAATCCACCTGTTGAGGCGGAGCTTGTGGTAAAGATATTTTCCCAGTGACTTTTTTTTTTTTTTTTTCTTTTTTCTAATCTTAATAAATATTCATTTAGAGTTAATTTTTTTTTTTTGGTCAGTGGTCCTTTTTGAAAGATACATTCATAAATAAAACTTGTTTCATTAGAGCTTAAAATGGCGTTTTAAGATCAAACAACTCGAGATATTTGAGATTTATTTTCTTGCAACAGATTTTACTTAAAACTGAAGTTATTTTAAAGTTTTATCTTAAAGTGTAATAAGTGGGGCTGGGAGTGCTGATGGCTCGCGATATTATCGATATCGTGATACTGCGATTAATTGGTTCAAAATTGTCTCTTAAAAAGTCACAATATATAGCTTTATTTTTTTAGGAAAATATATCCACATTCATTTTTTTAGCTTGAACACAACCACAAACTTTTTTATAATGACCCTTTGGTGCAACGTTTCTGAAATCAGTAAAACCGTCTTTAACGAGCATCGACACCAATTGAATTGGAATTATTTAGTAAACGTTAATAGCAGAGACACTTTAGTGAAAGATTGTTGTAAAAGGAACAAAAACTGAAGGATTCAAGTAGCTGCCAGAAACATTGATGCCCAGTCTTGCAGCGTGCGCCTCCTATCTACCTCCAAAGGAACGTCTCAGAGACGTTTAACATTTACAGCCTTGATACTTGGTGAGAACCTGTTGAGGACTAAATATCACGATCTATGGCAGTATTGATATCTTTACACACCCTTAGTAATAAGATATTACTTTTTTTGTTATAAAAATATAAATATTATAAAAATATTAACACAGGAGCTCCGCTGTTTATTTTCTTTGATTTACTGTAACTTTTCAACCATTAAACGATAATTCCAGTGGATTCTGAAGCAGAAAAGTTACATTATGTTAAAGATTTTGTGTTTAACTTTCTCTAGAAATCCACAGTTCCCCCTCCTGGCCTGTAGATCCTGAGATGAGGCTGTCCTAGACTAAATTGGGTTGAATTTTCCTCTTTTTTTTCTGAACGCTGTTGGCACAATAGACGCGATCTGATCGGTGGCTTCGCGTCACGACTTGCCGCCGTCTTTCCGCGTGTTGCGCCCACGCCAGACCCAGCTGTGTGCGGACAGTCCACTAACATGGTGTCTCCAGGGGTAGGGGCTAGAAGGAGTTTACCCTAAATTTAATGAGGTTTTAAGATCCCCAGTGCTCCCGGCGCTCGATACTCTGCGCTGTGGCTAATGGAGCTCAGAGCCCCCCGCGCTAAACGTATATGGAGGCTTCCAGCTGCCGTCCACATGCTCAGGACAGATGGCCTGTGGGTGGAAAAAACTCAACATTATTTTCCTCTGGAGAACACCCCCCACCCTCTGCTCCAAACTGTCCTGTCTTTGCATAATTAAAGTGCTCCATTTATTTATTTTTGCCCCGTCACAATCGAGGATCACGTCCCGGGACTTGTGGCGCTCTGATTTAATGGAATCAATGGGCGCTGGAGCGGCAGTTTACAGGATGAAGCCCGTGACCTCGTCTGCAGCGTCAGTCAGAGGTCGCGTGTTGAGGGTAAACGGAATGCTCTGGACGCTCGCCAGTCGAGCATTAAGCCGCTCCGTGGATAGTCTGCTCCTCTGGAGGGAATTTTTTTTTTTTTTTAGATTTGAGTTGTAGCTGTCAGACACTACAACTCAATAATAATTCAAATCAAAATAATAGTAATAAACGATGAATCAACTATTAAATTAGTCGCCGACTATTTCAATAAGTCGTCAGCTAATTGTGGCAGCCCTATTTCCAGAATATTTACTGAAAGATTCCAAGTTTTCATTAAAGCTGACCTGTAGAAATCTCTCCTTCTAGTCTCTGACGTGGGGGTGTCGAACTCGGTCGCACAGGGGGCCAAAATCCAAAACGCACCTTAGGTCGCGGGCCGAACAGGATAAACATTTATAAACGCTCTAAAACAAAACGTTACGTTTTTAACAGGTATAGCATTACCTGTGATGATGCTAGCATGAACGCTGTAAGCTGAATTTGGCCGCTGAAGATGCTGAAAATGATAGCTGAAATCACTGAAGTTAAAAGCTTAAAATGCTGAAGCTGATAGCCAGCTAAAATATTAGCCTAAAAAACTAAAACAAAAAACCTAGGTTAGCCAAAACGGCTAGCATGTAGCTGAAAAAAAAAATAGCTAAACGTCAAAATGGCCTAAAAAAATGAAAAAAGCCTAAATTAGTGTAAATACTAGCTTAACTCCAAATCAGCTTTTAATGTTAAAAATAACCCTAAATTAGCTCTACTCCGAAAAAGCCTAAAACAAGTTTAAAATAAGCCTAAATTAGCCAAAACGGCTAGCATGTAGCTAAAAAAAAATAGCTAAACGTCAAAATGGCCTAACCTGAAAAAAGCCTAAATTAGCCAAAAAAGCTTGTGTGTAAATACTAGCTTAACTCCAAAACAGCCTTTAATAAATGTTAAAAAATTAACCCTAAATTAGCTTTACTTCAAAAAAGCCTAAAAAAAGTTTTAAATGGGCCTAAATTAGCCAAAACAGCTAGCATGTAGCTGAAATATTAGCGAAACTAAAAAATCTTGATAAAAGCCAAAATAGCAGAAAAAGCTAGCATAATGCTAATATTTTAAAGTTTAAAACCGAAATATTTGAACATAATTCTGAATAATAAAAAGGCAGGAATATAAATCCAGAATAAACTTAAACTCTAAATTACTCTGAATATTTTATTCGCCATAAAAATATATTTTGTCAAAATTCTACAAGTTAGAAATCGGTGCAAGATGACATCGGAGAAATTAATAACAATAAAATAAAATGATCTGGAGGGCCGGATCCGGCCCACGGGCCTTAACTTTGACACATGTGCCCTAAAGTGTTTACAAAAAATGGTTAATGTTCATTAATTTTGTTAAATTAAAGTTTGTAAATGCTTCTGCCTCTCCACCAACACAGATAATTTTTCTCTCCCTTTCTTGAGTGTCTGGGGACGACTTCCTTTTTTTTTTAAAAAAAAAAAACTTTTTAAAGCAGTTTTTTAAATGTCTTCATGCATAAAACAGTACAGCGAAAATCATTTTTTAAATTCCCAGAAACCATTCAAAGAGGAAGCTGCACAACCCTCCGCCCCGGTCAGTTTTTAGACCGGCGTCTAATCACAGATCGACCGCGATGTTGGTGCTTTATCTGGAGAAAAGTGGACTTTGGAGTCATTCGGTTCAACAGTTCATCATTTCTCCGTTTAGTTTTAAAGCACTTTTTAAAAATAAATACATATTGTTGTGCTGCTGCACCACTGCGTGACTCATCAGATTCTTTTCCATGTCGAACCAGAATAAACGCCTCATCATAAATGCATGCACTCCGGTTTTATCTGCAGCATAAACGTGGATCTGCGGCCATCGAGCCGGCGGCACGTGTCTGCGCTGTACAGCACCTGTGTAGGTTGATGTGGGCGGGCCCTCGGTGTAAAAGCCTCTCGACTCGGGTGGGCAGATTCACTCCCTCGCAGTGTTGTGGGCGAAATGATTAGTTTGCTGAGAGGTGATGAAGAGCCACCAGATAAACCCAACAATAACATCCACATTCACTCTGCAGAATAACAGGACACTTTGTCATTAAAAAGAGATTTTTATGCATTTAGACTTTCTTTTTTTTTTTCTTTTAAAAAGAGAAGAATAAGCAGATCAGGATAAATGTGATTGAAACTGTTGTTGCTTAAACACAATTTTCTGCTTCAGAAACGGTTATATTGAGAGTTTTGCTTTTTTTTTTGTAAGCATTTATGATCAATATTTATAAAGATGAGTTTATTTACATATTTAGTTGAATTTGGCTACTTTTGTATGAATGTTTTTTATTTCTTGAACAATATAGAAAGTAAATAATTGCCCAAGTTTGAATGGTTCATACAAAATCTGCTTTTTTTAAGTTTTTGTAACAAAATTTTTGTCACACAGTTTAGGTTTCATTTTTAAGTTTCTTTTATTATTTCTTCTTTTATCTACGGTCTTATCACTTATGTTTTGAGTAATAACTTTTTCGTTTATCACCTTTATGTTCAACAGAAAAGCTGATAAAAAAGTGCTATATAAAGAAAGTGATGATAATTGACACGTGATAATTAAAGTTGCATAATCTACTTTTTGGGTTATTTTCTGAACTAAAAATAAGCAATCAGCACTTCATGCTGACTGTTTTCTTTTAGCACTAAAACTATTAACCACGACGCTTTTGTATTAGTCATTTCCTCCACTTTCATCGTTTCACAAACTTTCCTTCTCGTTGAACTCTGTTGGCTTTTAGAGCCTCAAACTGGAAATGTTTAACAGAAGTTATGAAATCCTCAAATGTATTCGGAGATAAAAGGTGCACCTGCCAGCGGCTTTAATACCAAACTGATCAAACATTATTCATCTTATCGGTTATCACTCCTGTAAGCACACATTTATGGTTTTTGTTTGTTTTACTGTTATGACGCCGTCGTAAAGCGCCGGTTTGACTGGAGCAATAAAAACAAAGGTTTTAGATGTTTACAGAAAGGACCCAACAAAGAGATGGACCTGTGTGGAGGCGCGTTCGTTTGTTGGAACTGTTGATTCAGATCCGCTTTTCACAAGTGTTTTCCATATGCAAAAAGGATCTGAAGAATGTTTAAACCAATGAATACATTTAAGACCAGTTTTACTGAAGAGAGATTTTAAATAAAATGGGAAGTTATTCAAAATGGACGAGTAAAAATGAAAATTGTTTCACTGATGAGGTCTTAAAGTTGGAAATTTAAACTTTTCCACTCTGGAATATTGAAAAAGCCTAATTTTAGGTGAGGTTGATGTTTTGGCATAGAGGTGGAATGTAATTTTCATCATTTATTTCTTTTTTAAAAGAAGTTTAGTCTCTTGAAAGCAGTTTGAGTCTATTGGAGTTAACCAGGATGTCATCTGCATAGAGGTTTACTTTCCTAGATTTTATTGTTTTACGTTGGTAAAAACGTGTTGAGGTTGGGAGAACTTGGTGTTTATTCAGACTGGATCCACTTAATACACGCTAGCAGACTTTGAACTGCTCTCTGACCCATCTTTGGAGGCGGTCTCGGTTCGTTTCCAATCAAACTTAACTTTGGTTCACTCAGTCTCCGCAGTCTGCCTTTGGGACGGAACAACTGGGCCAGAACCGCTACCACAGCCAGTGATGATGTGACGTAAACGGGTCAGGAATAAAGCTCGTAGCTTGTTAAACAAAGAAATTTGGTTGGATGCATAAAAACTTTAAACGTGACGCACATTACTTCTCACAGTTTTCACAATAATCCATATATCAGAATGTATTGATGTACCTTCAAACACAACATCTCCTCAGTACTGTAGTTTCTAACGTCCTCGAAGTTGACCCTTTAACACCAGAGGGTCACCGGAGTGTCACCGGTGACGCTTTAACACAAAATCTTTAACAAACTGTAACTTTCCAACCATTAACATAATTGTCATGTGTTAAATGGTATGCAATGAAAGCGTATTTTGTACATCTCTAGATTGCTGGTAGGTTTATAAAACTTTATGTTTACGCTGTAATTAAAATGGAAATCGACTCCTTTAAAACATGTTTATGATATAGATAGATAATTAAAATGACAGTAAATCAAGAACATGAGCACTAGAGCACCGGCGTTAAAGGGTTAAAGCACACGCGGCACATCTTCTTGATAGGAACTGTTTTGCCTCCGCTGTACTAAAGTAACAAGAATTGTCCTGATGTTTAAAACTGGTAATCGATATTTAAAGTTTTAATAAATCCACTATCCCGACGAGGTTCTTAAAGCGCCGCACCTCTGACTTTTGACCCGCCTCCTAGTTCCTGCCAGTGAGTGGAGAGATCTTTGGTCACATGGTTTGGTCCGGAACATAAATCTCTAGTAGACGACGGCCTAAATGCAGACTAAATGCAATCTTCAGGACTCGAACCAGACCAGTTTAAGTGGTCCAGGTCCAAACAAACACTTGACTGGTCTGAATTCAGCTTTGTGGTTCCCAATTGAAACAAATTCTATATTCAAAATAAATCAACCAGTAGCCCAGATATTTCATTTTAATAATCTAGATCACTGGTACAAGCTCTAGGCCACAGGGCCAATGTTCGGTCCCACTCTTCAAATGCTGGAGTTTGGCACCCCAAAAAATATAATATGTATTTATGATTAAAGGAAATTAATGGTTTCTATAGATTTGATTTTAAGACTGTCAGAGTAATCTGGTTGTTGGAATTTTCTTAAAAACTTGGCACTTTGGACCAGTTTTCCAAATTTACAATATATTCCTAGATTATTTGTTTAAAAATATATATTTATTTGGTAGAAAATATAGTCTTTCTCCCTCTTGGTTGCATATACTCCGTGTAAAGTTTGAACATTTTGCTTCTTTCACTCCTCTCGTGTGACTCGACACACTAAACAATGAACTGATATAGATTTTAAGGGTTTTGTAGATAAAAACTTAACTTTACTGCCAAAATGTCATAGTATACAGTTGGGGATTTCCATGCAAATTTCTATATTATAGAGAATTTGATCATATTTCAAAAATTTTTAGGAGAAGGGGTGTATTTGTAGTTTTTGTCCCATAAATTTAGTTTATTGATGCAATTTTTCCATAAATCAGAAAGTTCTGATGGGGATTGGAGTCGGGCCTTAATGGATGTAGTTGGTGTAGCCCCCCCACAGCTGGACCCAGTGACCCGCCTGTTGGCTCTGATGCTCACATGGCCACCCTCAGGCTGCTTTGAAGGCCAGTAAATTGATCTTGTTTCAGAGTGGGCTGGATGGGTTCTGTGCTGCCTTGTGTTCCTGTGAAGGGCAGAAAGAGGCCAGTTATTTTTAGCCAAGACTACTGAAATGTTTGGATAAATAACTCGACAAAATCTTCTTCGTCTGCCTTACTTTGGTTTGTGCCTCCATTAGTGCTGCCACAAACGATTATTTTAATAGTCGACTAATCACCGATTATTTTTTCCGATTAGTCGACTAATCTGTTCATGGCCAAAGTGGATGTAAAACACACATCTTAACCATTATTAGTTTTAAACAAACTAAAAACTAAATATATTCACACAAGCATTATCTGTGTGAATGCTGTAAGCTGAATTTTGAAGCTGAAACGAGTGACGATAGCGAAGATGCTGAAATTGATAGCTAAAAACACTAAAGCTGATAGCCACTAAAATATTAGCTAAACTCCAAATTAGCCTAGAAAAAATTAAAAGCCTCAGCTGGCCAAAACTGCTAGCATGTAGCTGACATGTTAACTTATCTCCAAAATAGCCTTAAAAAATGAAAAAATTCTATTTTTTTTTTTAAATAGCTAGCATGTAGCTTAAATATTAGCAAAATTCCAAAACACCCTAGAAAACTTTTTTAAAAAAAAGTTTAAGTTAGCCAAAACAGCTAGCATCTAGCTGAAATATTAGCTAATCTCCAAAACACCCTAAAAAACTTTAAAAAAAAAAAAAAGCTTAAGTTAGTCAAAACTGCTAACATCTGAAATAATAGCTAAACTCCAAATTAGCCTAAAAAATAATTAAAAGCCTCAGCTAGCCAAAACTGCTAGCATGTAGCTGACATCTGAACTTAAATCCAAAATAGCCTTAAAAAACTGAAAAAAATTTCCAAAATAGCTCGCGTGCAGCTTAAATATGAGCTAAATTCCAAAACACCCTACCTAAAAAACTTTTTTTAAAAAAAGCTAAAGTTAGCCAAAACGGTTAGCATCTAGCTGAAATATTAGCTGAACACCAAAATTGAAAAAAGCCCTAAATTAACGAAAAAAATAGCCTAAATTAAACCCAAAGCATAAACTCCAAAATAGCTTAAACAAACCTTGATAAATGCCAAAATAGTCTAAAAAGCTAGCATATTTTCATTATAACTTTCAACTTTACGACACTCTAACTCCATATATTATAAAGTAACGACTAATCGACTATTAAATTAGTTGTCGACTATTTTAATAGTCGATTAGTCGACTAATCGTGGCAGCCCTTGCCTCCATGAAGACAAATATTAGCTTTCATTTCTGTTCCACATCTGCATCTTCCAGAGCCCAAAGAAGCAGAACAACATGAGAATCAGAATTAAATCAAATTTTCTTTTGGTTTCTTAGCTATAAAAAGATGTCTTGCTCTTCATTTTCCTCCATCCTGTCTGTGGTGGAGTAATTGTCCTCGACAAAATTGTTGGGTTTTTTCTTCTTAAATGTCCTCCAGCCAAAGACGGTTCACCTCTGTAATTATTTTATAAAATCTCGACTGGGAACAGATGTACTTTTCGCTGTAACGTTCTTGTTCTGTTTGCATATCTTGCAACAAACGCAGGACGAGCGTGTTTAGGATGTTTTGGTGCCTCGCTCAGCGTGCTAATTTCCTGCTTTTCTACGGATCATGCGAACAGCTCGGGCCGGTGGTTTCCCCCGCTGTGGAACACTAAATTGCTGTGTTGGAAAGTGAATTAAAGCTCTGGACCCCCTCGAAGTTTGACGTATGGACAGAGGAGCTGAAGTCTCCGACAGCCTCTGGTCTTTTGAATTAATTAGAGAGGAGTGGAAGCGCTGCCGCTCTGAACTTCTAATTTAAACGCTCGCTTTGCTTCACCTGCACGTCGACGAGACTCTTTAGGTAAACTGTTATTACGCTCTCTTCTCTCATTTGTTGCGTCCTTGTCCTGCGAGCTGCAACTTTCTTTGCTTCACAGCAAAGACGCACAAGTTGTGGCACCTCTGTGTCTTGCTACAGTCACCCCACCTTCCACCTAATCAGGGAAAAGTGGCTTCCTTGTCTGGCGGCTTCAAAGGCGGGCGGGCTTCCTGAGGGTTCTGAAGGAACCGGGTCATGCTGAGATCAAAGGAGAAAGCGCTGAAGCTCCTCACGGACTGTTCTGAAAAGTTCATCTTGAACATGTGCGGCTTTCATAGCCATTCCAGAATTATCTTGACTAGATTTATAGCATTAATGCTAGTGTGAATGCTGTAAGCTGAATTTGGTGGCAGAAGACGGCAGAACTGATGGCGGGAAATGCAGAAACTGATGGCTTCCCAAAAACTGGGAAAATGTCTGTTTGCTAAAACAGCTAGCATAATGCTAAAATACCATCTAAACTCAAAATTGACACAAAAAAAAAAAACCTGGAAAAAATGTCAATTTTGACGGGCAGTTAACATAATGCTAAGATATTAGCTAAACTCAAAGTTGGCAAAAAAAACCTGGAAAAAATGTCAAATTTTGACGGGCAGTTAGCATAATGCTTAAATATTAGCTAAACTCAAAGTTGGCAAAAACAAACCTGGGAAAAAAGTCTACATTTGACAGGCAGTTAGCATAATGCTAAAATATTAGCTAAACTCAAAGTTGGCAAAAAAAAACCTGGAAAAAATGTCAAATTTTGACGGGCAGTTAGCATAATGCTAAAATATTAGCTAAACTCAAAGTTGGCAAAAAAAACCTGGAAAAAATGTCAAATTTTGACGGGCAGTTAGCATAATGCTTAAATATTAGCTAAACTCAAAGTTGGCAAAAACAAACCTGAAAAAAAGTCTACATTTGACAGGCAGTTAGCATAATGCTAAAATATTAGCTAAACTCAAAGTTGGCAAAAAAAACCTGGAAAAAATGTCAAATTTTGACGGGCAGTTAGCATAATGCTTAAATATTAGCTAAACTCAAAGTTGGCAAAAACAAACCTGGAAAAAAGTCTACATTTGACAGGCAGTTAGCATAATGCTAAAAATATTAGCTAAACTCAAAGTTGGCAAAAAAAACCTGGAAAAAATGTCAAATTTGACGGTAGTTAGCATAATGCTAAAATATTAGCTAAATTCAAAGTTGGCAAAAACAAACCTGGAAAAAAGTGTAAATTTGACGGGCAGTTAGCATAATGCTAAAAAATAGCTAAACTCAAATGGCAAAAAAAAAAAAACCTGGAAAAAATGTCAAAATTTGACGGGCAGTTAGCATAATGCTAAAATATTAGCTAAACTCAAAGTTGGCAAAAAAAAAAAACCTGGAAAAAATGTCAAATTTTGATGGGCAGTTAGCATAATGCTAAAATATTAGCTAAACTCAAAGTTGGCAAAAAACCTGGAAAAAATGTCAAATTTTGACGGGCAGTTAGCATAATGCTTAAATATTAGCTAAACTCAAAGTTGGCAAAAACAAACCTGGAAAAAAGTCTACATTTGACAGGCAGTTAGCATAATGCTAAAATATTAGCTAAACTCAAAGTTGGCACAAAAAAAAACCTGGAAAAAATGTCAAATTTATGGGCATTTAGCATAATGCTAAAATATTAGCTAAACTCAAAGTTGGCAAAAAAAAACCTGGAAAAAATGTCAAATTTTGACGGGCAGTTAGCATAATGCTAAAATATTAGCTAAACTCAAAGTTGGCAAAACACCTGGAAAAAATGTCAAGTTTTGACGGGTAGTTAGCATAATGCTAAAATATTAGCTAAATTCAAAGTTGGCAAAAACAAACCTGGAAAAAAGTGTAAATTTGACGGGCAGTTAGCATAATGCTAAAATATTAGCTAAACTCAAAGTTGCAAAAAAAAAAAAACCTGGAAAAAATGTCAAATTTTGATGGGCAGTTAGCATGATGCTAAAATATTAGCTAAACTCAAAGTTGGCAAAAACAAACTTGGAAAAAAATGTCAAAATTTGACGGGCAGTTAGCATAATGCTAAAATATTAGCTAAACTCAAAGTTGGCAAAAAAAAACCTGAAAAAAATGTCAAATTTTGATGGGCAGTTAGCATAATGCTAAAATATTAGCTAAACTCAAAATTGACAAAAAAAAAAAAAAAACTGGAAAAAGTCTAAATTTGACAGGCAGTTAGCATAATGCTAAAATATTTGCTAAATTCCAAATTTGCCCAAATAACTTTAAAAATGTCTAATTAAAAAAAAAAAAAAACACACACCCAGCATAATGCTTAAATATTAGCTAAGTTCCAAATTGGCAAAAATCTACATTAGATTTTATTTTAGCAACATGCTAGCTGTTTTTGGCTAATTCCCTTAAAAAACCCTAGTAGTTACTGACAATGTAAGTTTGAATGAGGTAGAAATTATGCAGAAGTGCACAAAGTTTTTGAAAAATTTCTTATTCATTTCCTATGGGGCATATTTTGTTCAATATTTGAAAAACAATAAAGTTTATAAATACCACAAGTACAAGCAGTAATATTCTGAACATTTTGATGCCAAGATTGCTGAAATTGTTGAAAGTTTTTACTTGCAGAAAAACGTACGTATAGGAGCAGGAGGATCACTATAGTGTGGAAGCTTTGAAGCATTCATTATTATGAATCAGCTCTTCATTACCAACCCTGCAATCCATCCCAGACACTAAAACTCTAATAGAGCAGCAGAGACTGCTGACTCGGCCCTTTTAAAGAACCCCACCCTTTTTCTGATTTTAGGTCCCAAACCGCGGTTGATTCCTCCTCTCCTGTGTCCCAGCAGGTCGAAGGACTGACGGTGCTATTTTCTGCCCCGTTACCTCATGCCAGTGTGGCTCTGCTGCCAAATTACAGCCAGCGGGCAGATGTGAAGGCAGGTGGCCAAGTGGTACTTACCGGCCGTGGCCTTATCCCGGACTAACCCCCGCACGGCCACATCAGAGGCTCCTACTCGCTCACATTATTTGAGAGGATGAAGTTGCAGCTAAGAATATTATTGTCATCATCTTTTTCTATATTTTAAGTTTGATTTATGTGAAAGTTTGGTTTCAGAACCAAAACCATTTTTCCAGAATCCTCCTCTTGAAATGATCATTAGTGATATTATGTATAATTTCTTCTTGGTACGAGGACTTCCTGTTCTTATTTTGCTCTTCTGACCAACTCCACCCTCCAAACCACCGAGCTGATAATTGGCTGGTTATTGTGAGGAAGAGGTCAGACAACAGAACATCTGCTGTCCTTCTGCTCCTCTGCTCTGCTGTCCAAACCTCAACCCCTGCTGAACCAGAGGGGCTGGGGGGGGGCAAGTTTGTTTACCGTCACTAATGACTCCAGAAGTTTAAACACTTGACGTGATTTTGTTAACGAAGTCATATAAGGTCTAAGAGCTGTGGGAAAGCACATGTTCAAATAAACTGCAGGAAACTTAGATATTAGCCTAAAACGTGCTTTGTCCTGATTTTATTTCTAACGGAGCCCCTAAAACTTCAAAACTTAAAAAAAAAAGAAAATAGAAAAAATGTTTTTTTTTTTTTTTAATTCATAAAAATTGAAGACCATTTTGTTTTCTTGTTACTAACAGGTGCACACCAGATAGTATTGAGTCTTCAA
The DNA here is from genome assembly GCA_003999625.1 of Oryzias javanicus. NCBI lineage: Eukaryota > Metazoa > Chordata > Actinopteri > Beloniformes > Adrianichthyidae > Oryzias > Oryzias javanicus. The sequence goes on from CM012457.1 coordinate 993,193, forward strand.
CAGATTGAGTCTTCAAAAAAAATTCTAAAAATTGAAAAAAATCTTTTTTCTGGTTACCAACTGGCCCGCACCAGTTACAATCCGAAAAAGAAAAATTTCAAAAAAATGGAAGCAAAAATTTTCTTCTGGTTACTAACTGGTTCGCACCACATAGCAACTTCAAAAAAAATTCTAAAAATTGAAGTAAAAAAAAAATCTTTTTTTCTGGTTATCAACTGGCTCGCACCAGTTACAATCCGAAAAAGAAAAATTTCAAAAAAATGGAAGCAAAAATTTTCTTCTGGTTACTAACTGGTTCGCACCACATAGCAACTTCAAAAAAAATTCTAAAAATTGAAGTAAAAAAAAAAAATTCGGGTCACTAACTGGTGTGCACCAATTGGTAAAAAAGTAGTTAAAATAAAATTCTAAAAATTTAATTTTTTTCTGATTACCAATTGGTGCACACCAGATAGCAACTTCAAAAAAATTCTAAAAATTGAAGTGTAAAAAAAAAAAAATAAATAAATTCGGGTTACTAACTGGTGTGCACCAGTTGGTAAAAAAGTAGTTAAAATAAAATTCAAAAAATTTAGTTTTTTTCTGGTTACCAATTGGTGCACACCAGATAGCAACTTCTAAAAATTGAAGTAAAAAAAAAAAAAAAAAAATTCGGGTTACTAACTGGTGTGCACCAGTTGGTAAAAAAGTAGTTAAAATAAAATTCTAAAAATTAAATTTTTTTTCTGGTTACCAATTGGTGCACACCAGATAGCAACTTCAAAAAAATTCTAAAAATTGAAGTAAAAAAAAAACAATTCCGGGTTACTAACTGGTGCGCACTAGATGGTAACAGATGTGCACCACATTGTAACAGGTGCTCACTAGTTGGTAAAAAGTAGTAAAAAAAAAAAAAGTCTAAAAATTGAACAAAAAATTTTATATTTTTCTGGTTACCAACTGGCGTACACCAGATAGCAACTTCAAACAAATTCTAAGAATTTAAGTAAATTGAACAAAAGCTAAATTCTGGTTATTAGCTGGTGCATACCAGATGTTAACCAGATTTTTTTTTTACTTTAATGTCCCTGTTGGGGCTCCATAATTTCTCTCCCTTTCTTAAAGTTTATTTTAGAATTTGGATAAATGAATGAATCAAAGTGAATTTCTTCTAAAGCAAATTTCAACTTCTGTCTGTTTTTAATATTTTCTGCTCACTTAAAAATAAGTACAGTGAATGTCTTTTTAAAAAGGTTTTTCCTTTTGTCTGAGTTATTGTTTGATCTCTGGGATTGAGGTGTTTATAAGTATCTAGAGATCAGCATGGAAAGTTCTGAAGGCGTCTGGACGGGTTCTGGACCGGAGTGTGTAATGGTGCAGAACCCAAAGCTCAGTCTTCCTGTCTGAGCTCTCACTTTTTGCTTTCTGAAAACTCTTTCCACGTCTGTCATGACTTCATAGTAACAGTCGGGTATTTTAGAAGGCAGAAAATCCTTCAACGTATGATTATGTGCTTCAAGATGGAATCACAGTTTCCAATACAGAACTTGTTCTTGTAGAAAATATTTTTCCCCAGTGGACTTCACTGTAAAGTGAGCTCCTCTCAGACGAACTGAACTCAAACTGAGTCGGAGCCAATGATGCACTTAAACTTGGAATCAGTTTTTAAATTTATTCCTATGGTGAGAAAAATGTCCACTAGAACAAAAAAGAGTCTTCCAGCTCTCATTCTGAGCATTATTTGAACTTGTAGAACCTTGATTGATGGTGATCCACAGACCTTTGGGCTTGGAGGAAAGACTCAATCCCCTCTGTTTTGATGCATTCCTTTAAAATTACCTAAAGCTATATTTATCCTCCACGCCATGTGAAATGGAGCAGACTGGTCTCGACTTGATGGTAAAAAGACGCAGACGGACTTTTAGATCTGCAGAACTTTGAGTTGATGACTGTCACAGATGGGATCTAGATCAGTCTGAGAGGGAAATCCTTTTCACTCTCCATTACCAGATTGATGCTAAATAAAGACGCCTGTTCACAGACTTGTGCTAATGTTGGCTGCTTGTAAGTTTTAGAAAGAATTGTAATATTAGTTTACAGTTCCAAAGCTCCAGTGTTGCTCTTTTACCCATAGATTGGTCTTCAAGGCTCCAGGATGATGCTCCTTGAAGAAGAACTGAGGAAAATATTTGATTAAAATATAGATATTTGGAGACTTGACAAACTCTGCTCTCATCACTGCTTCTCGATGTGATGCTTTCAATGCAAATGGAGAAAACTGACTTCTTTTTTTCTTACGTCTGCATCCGTTTTGGCGCCCATCCCGGTGACGTCTCCGGGTCATCAGACGACTCTCAAAATGTTTTCTCATTATCTTGAAGTCCAGTCACGGCATCTGCTTTCTTGAAATGAATCAAGAAAGAAGAAGAAGCTAATTCACGACTAGAATTTGTCTAAAGGAAAACTGTTAATTGTTTTGGAAAATGTTATCATTGTTGTGGATCAGAACCCACAGGGTCTCCCCCCCCCTTCATCCTGATGTTCAAGCCCATAAATATGTTTGGTTGACTGGTCTCAAAAACTCAAATCTTTTGAGTTCTCGTGGCATTTTTCTTATGATGGAGGAGATGCATAAAGAAACTTGCGTTTAAAATTCAAATTGTTTGGATTTAGCAGCAGAAGCCAAAAATACAATTGCAATAATATCCTATTTGTGAAGTAGGAGATACAGTGGGCGGGGCCACAGGCTCCGTTTTTCATTCCATTCTGAAGCATCCACTCGTAGACGACTTGATCCATGTATGACTTCTTCCTCGTCCAAGCTTTAGACCAGGGGTATTCAACTCCAGGCCTCGAGGGCCACAGTGTCTGCATAATTTCCAGATATCCAAACTCTACTCATGACTGATTACCTGGTTCAGGTGTGTCCAACCAATTGGAGCATGCCAGATCCGGGTATGTTGTAAAACCTGCAGGAATGCGGCCCTCGAGGCCTGGAGTTGAATACCCCTGCTTTAGACGTATATTAAAATACCAAAACCAGGTGTTGCTTTACCTCCGGCCCTCATCAAATCAGGCCAAAGCTGTCACCGGCTTCCTGATTGTCTGCCGCCATTTTGAAACCAGACTACAGCGATTGGTCTGATTCACGTTCTAGAGGAACTGTTGTCGCCAACGAGTGAGCTTGTTCACAGGCCACACCCCTTCCACTGAAAACTGCTCGGGAAATCTGTCAATCAAATGTCTAGGTGGGTCATCTGATTGGTCGGTTTATAACTTGAATAAGTTGCGATAAAGAAAACAAATTTTAAAAATTAGGATTGAAAAGATGTAAAGAATGAATGATTATTTAGACTAATAAAATACTGAGTAATAACTCTTAAAATTTGTCTATGTGACTTTGACTTCTCGGAACCAGCAGGTACTTCCTGTTTCGTACTGGAGGAGGGTTGATATGTCCAGTGCATATACTGTCAATGGTCTGGGCTCCAACACTGCTCACGATTTTTGTTGAACGATTTTTTTGATTTTTGTTAATATTAAGCTGGGGTTATGAGGGGCTGTTAGCTAGTGGGCGGGCAATTAAACCAGGGGCGTCCAAATCTAAGTCTGGCCCGCTTTCCAACCAACCTGTCATTGATGTTGTAAGCACACCTGATCCAGGTAATCGGTAGCAGAGCAGACGGGGTTTCTGGAGACTAGCAGAACGCTGGCTGATGGGAAGTGGGGCAGGCTTGATCTGAACCCAGTCCCGCCCACAACTCAGAAGTTAAGTTCTAATGAGCGACAGAAAGTATGTCGACCTTGTCATTGTGATCTGGCCCCTCCCACTCGCCACGCCCTGCTCCCAGACCATCAGAAGGGATCGTCTGCTGAAGAACAAATGAACATTGTTCTGCTATTCAGTGGGAGTGAATAGACAGTAATGAGTCCCACTTCTCCGGTGTATTACTGGAAGGCCTGACAATAGGCTTTGTTTAGTGAAGATGCTCCACGGTTTTTCGGAGACCGCCGCTTAATTGTTGACGGGGAAAGACAAATGTTTGCACTCTCGAGAACAGAACATTTGCTTTTATGAAAACACAGAATTATCAAAGTGTTTGTTTGTTATTTGAAGCTTTTTTTTAGACGGATTGTTCCAGGGAAGCTTTTGATTAAAAGCAAGAGCTACCTGCCCCCCCCCTTAAATGTTTTAGGGGGTAAAACGTTAACCCGACCCGTCTCTTGTCTTCCAGCTATGCTTTGGCAGATGAGGCCTACCGCTCTCTCCGGGACCAGGACAAGGACCAGTGCATCCTCATCACGGGAGAGAGGGGAGCTGGGAAAACGGGTGAGATGGGGGGGCGGGGGGGGGGGGGGGGGGGGGGGGGGGGGGTTTATCCTGAAATCTGAGCGAGTGACGGCCTCAGGCCGCTCATTAGTCATCAGGCTTTTCTTTTTCTCTCTCTGAAGTGCGAACAGAGGCTAAAACCACCGTCTGTGCCGTTTTTAAAGTGCGACTAATCAGATTTGAGCAGAAAAGTTTCCACGGGGAGGGGAAGGGGGGCGGTCTTTCATCGTCTTTCAGAATGTCTTCAGTGTGAATGATGAGCTGCTTTTTTTTTTTTTTGCTTTCGAGTCTAAACTGAAGAAGACGGCGCTGAGGGCAGAATAGAGCGGCGCTGCAGATTGGGATCTACCAGACGGGGGACGTTTTTAGCTCGTGTTTGCACACGAAACATGAGGGTAGACTGAGGAGACGCAGAGGACACTTTGAGACCTCCCTCTGCTCAGAAACAAGCGGCATTTCCTGCTGCCCCACACACAGAAGCTGTAATATGGAGTTGGGGATGCGTGCGCTGCAGGAATGCGGTCGTAACGGACTCGTATCTTCCTGCACCGTGCAAACACATTTTCATACCAGGAATATTGAAAAATCCCTTTCTTTCTTTCATTGTTTGTTCCTGCTGTTTTCATTTCCTCTCCTCTGGTTCAGACTTCTGGGCAGGTTGACCTCATCCTTCAACTGGCGGTCGGTTTTAAAAATAATCTTTTTAATAAATGCATTAAAGGGTCACCAATAGGGCTGCCACGATTAATCGACTAATCGACTATTAAAATAGTCGATTAGTCGATACTTTATTTTATATGCAGTCAGAGTGTAGTAAAGTTGAAAGTTATAATGGTGTTATGCTAGCTTTTTGGAATATTTTGGCATTTATTAAAAGGTATTCTTGGCTATTTTGAAGTTTAGCCAAAATTTCAGCTACATGCTAGCTATTTGAGCTAAATTAGCTTTTTTTGCGCTATTTTGAAGATTAGCTAAAATTTCAGCTGTGTTAGATGTTTTGGCTAATTGGTCATTTAACTAATATTTTAGCTAGCTATCAGCTTTAGCGTTTTCAGCTATTAGCTTCAGTGATTTCAGCTATCAACTTCAGCCTTTTTAGGTATTAATTTGAGCATTTTCAGCTATTAGCACTAGCGTCTCTTGCTTCCAAATTCAGCTGAGAGCATTCACATTAGCATTATCTGGTTCTAGTTAGGTTAAAGCTAATAAAGGTTAGGATGGGCTGCCACAAATAGTGACCATGTCGACCATAAACTAATGAAGTAAAGAAGCTGCATGATTCATTGAAGGTTTAATAAAATATCGTCTTTATTTTTAGTTTGAATAAAGCTTCAACACTTCAAATTTAACGCCAATAATGATTAAGATATGAGCTTTACATCCAGTTGGCGCATGACCAGTTTCGTCGACTAATCGGAAAAAATAATCGGTGATTAGTCGACTATTAAAATAATCGTTTGTGACAGCTCTAGTCACCAAACTCTAAATCAACTTTTTTTTTTACCTCTATAAATGTTGCTTTTAAAGAACTCTCTGTTCGCCATTGCCACATTTACGTCAAAAATGTGTGCTGCCCTCTACAGGTTGAAAGAGGTATTGCAGTTGAATTTTATGATTGGTTAACTGGTGTAAGTCCCAGAAGTTTCATGTCATCACGCTCTGCAGCTCCAGTCTAAAAGCCCCGCCCACCTCTGATTCTGTAATGTTAGCATGACTCGTAGCCAGATGTCTTGCCTTGATTTTCACTGGACTTGGAAGTTAGGGAACAGAGGTTAAGTGCTATTGGTTTTATATCCAGTAAACTCCGTCCTGGTGACGAATTTAATTAACATTTCCCTCTGGATTGTTTAAAACATTAGCCTTTATTAGCTTATGATGCTCATTTTACCTCTCCCAGTCATGGGTCCCCGCTGTCAGGCAATTTAAAAGCAGCATCTTGTGCGTTTTTATATTTTACTGGATTGGCGTTTGCCTGTTTGCCGCTATAGATGGAGACGTGCGTGCACAGGCGCCATTTCTATGCAGTGCGTCACGTCAACATAACACGTAATGTAAGACATGCTGGCATCAACCACAAACATCAGGCTAACTCTCTCATTCTAGAACTGATTTTCACAAAACATGGCTTTAATTAAAGTTTAGAAAGTTATGTTGTGATATATTTACATTTTATCATCTCTTAAAAACTAAACTGTGATTAGATGAGAAACTTGTACTCTCTCCATATATTTGATATTGACTACAAGACCTAGCATACGCTCCATAAAGCTAGCTTAACAGTCAATCATAGATCCAAGCCACACCTCCAGCTCCACTAGCCCCTCCCCTTTGCATTTTTAAATCTAGCCTCAGAATAGTCGGCCTCCAACTGCCCTGTTTGATTGCCCTTTAAGGCAGGGGTGTCGAACTCAACCGCACAATCTAAAACGCACCTTAGGTCGCGGGTCGAACAGAAAAAATATATTTTTAAAACTTAAAAAAACCTAACTTTTATCCTAATCGTGAATTAGATGTATAGCATTATGAGATAATTCTGGTGTGACTGTTAGCTGAATTTGGCTGCTGAAGATGCTGAAACTGATAAATAAAAAACGGAAGCTGAAATTTTTGCTAAATGCTAAATTACCCTAAAAACAAAACAAAAAAATGGCATAGCCAAAACGGCTAGCATGCAACGGAAATATTAGCTAAACTTCAAAATGGTAAAAAAAAAAAATTTAGTAAATGCCAAAATAGTCCAAAAAGCTTGTAGAATGCTAATTTTTAATACTTTAAAGCATAACTTTTTAGCATAAATATTAATAATAAAAAACAGGAATATAGTTGTAGAATAAATCATCTTGAATAGCTTTAAATATTTTACTCTCCATTAAAATGTTTTGGCAAGAGCATCAGTCCATTCATAATAACAAAGTAAGATGATCTGAAGGGCCGAATATAATTGCCAGGAGGGCCGGATCCGGCCCCCGGGCCTCGACTTTGACACACGTGTGGGAGGATCGTCTGCATGTTTCTTCAATAAGAATACATCTCCAGCTGTTAAAAACCAAAGAGATAAACTTTCCGATCGCTGTTCGTCCTGGAGGTTTTTGGAGGAATAAGGTCACTGAAACGTTCTGCATCCCATGATGCCTTGCTGTGAAGACAAACACGCCTTTTGCTAGTCTGCTGGGATTTTTTTAAATTCTCAGAGATTAAGAAATCGGGGTTAAACTGAGCTTCCTGGTACCCGGATAAGCCACATCATTTCTGGGTCAGCAGTCGTTTTGGGAGGGATTTTCTAAACTGGGCAACTTTGATTTTTTTTTTTGACTTTGCTGCGTTGCCAGATCTGATGTGAGCTCTTTTGCTTCAACCACCTTTTGCTTTCTTCTGGTTTTAAATGAGACGTTGGCCGTCGTTTCATCATCTTCTCATCATGAGCCGGGCCTCCTGCCCCGCCCTGATGGGTATCAGGGGAGGTTGATGTAATGGGGGGTTTTTGTGGGGGCTGCTGCTGCCGTTGGGTGTCTTGCTTTTGTTCCTCTCTGCTGGCGAAGGCGTTGACTTCATGTCTGCGTTTCAGAGGCCAGCAAGCTGGTGATGTCATACGTGGCGGCGGTGTGTGGGAAGGGCCAGGAGGTGAACAAGGTCAAGGAGCAGCTGCTGCAGTCCAACCCCGTGTTGGAGGGTGAGTCCACGCTCAGACCTGCAGAGTAACGCTTCCAGTGATGGAAAAATAGTGTCGGGTGAGATTAGCTGTCTCTGCGGGACGCCCGCCGCCGTGTGGAAGTGTACAAACGCACACTACCGACAGGAAACGCTCGTGAGCGGCGAAGCTCCAAGGTTGAGCTGCACATCTGTAAGAGTTTAGCTCCTGCCCGTCTAATTGCCCCAGCAGCAAACGGGGAGCCGTTCCCAGCGCCGACCTGCAACTCTTTTTGGTTTCAGCCGTCCGTGTTCTCTGGATTCTTTTACCTGCAGCCCACACCCACAGTTATGATCATGTAGAACTGGAAAGTGGAATGTTCTGATTACAGAAGTCTCGTTTGGACATCTTGAAGCGCTTTGACGACACGGACATTCAGTTCTTCCTCGTCCTGAAAGCTCGTCTGCTCGGATTCGTCAGAACCCGTGCAGGCTGTGGTGGAGCGTCACAACTGGTTAAAAGTTCAGGAAACTGTTTGTACTTTTCCATCCCGTTCGTTCTTCTGTAAACTGTGGAGCGTCAATGATCCAAATCGACAAAAATATTACGTAAAGGGAACGGTTTTACAAAAATGTTTTAACGGTAATTGGTCACTTAAAGGTGGAATGGAGATGATTGAGTTGTCTTATCGATTGGAAAGTTGAGTTCAGGTTCTCCAACCACACAGAGGTGATTCTTTAGACCTGAAACAGCAGAAATCTGGCAAAATAAAGCAGCTGGATGATGCCAGAGGAGAACTGACTGTTTCAGAATAAAAGACTTTGACAACTCTGTAGCTTTAGGACTCCAGAGAATGCTTGGAGAGTTCTTCTTCTGAGACTCTTGGATGATTTTTAAAGACCCTCTCTAATTAAAATGGTATTTTAATGATGTTCTTGTGACTTTTTTCCCATGTTGGACATTTAGGAAGAGTTTTAACAAAAAAAAAAAGCATTTCTGAGGATTGTTTTATTCATATTGGGAATTGAGAGCAGACAAAAAGATGGTATTAGTGACATTACTGGAGGAGAAGGGGGGCGGGGTTGCTCCGGTCCAATGACCCCGCCCACAACTCTGAGGGAACTCCTCCCACTCTGCAGAAACTGTCCTAGAAAGCATTTGATTTTGGCTATAAAGGGCATCTTAATAATTGTTAAAGACCACAAGGAGCTCTAAAAAAAAAAAAAAAAAAGTCTAAATTGATTCAGTTTTCAATGGAAAATCCTGAAGGAGAATTTTCTTCATCAGTTAATCAGCTTCAAATCATCTCTGCGTCAGAAAATAAACAGAAACGCGTCCGACTTCTTACCTTTTGTTCAAGTTTGGTCTTAAACTTAAACAGTTGTCTGATTTTCAAACTGTTATTCAAGCTGGAAAAAAGTGTTTTAAAGGATTTTAATAGCATTTTCTTCATGTTTTTGTTTATTTGCAGCTTTTGGAAACGCCAAAACGGTACGAAACGACAACTCTTCGAGATTCGTAAGTATCTGCTTTTTACACGGTTGACCTTGAGCGCCGTTATTGTCTGTTATAACTGCTCGCTGCTGGTCATAGCGGCGCTCTGCAGCTGATTTACATGTAAACACGCTAAACCGTCACAATAGCTTTGGCTCCTCTTGAGCTTCACTAACCTGTATTTCAGGTAGCTGCTTTCCTTTGTGCGTTTGTCCTTTTGTTCTGTCACTTTCTGTGTAATTAAATTATTTGAATGCGTCATTCTCACTCCTGCTGCATAAGTAAATACCTCCTATTAAACGCATTTGGTCACTTCTCTAGTTTTTTTCTTCTAAATGTTAAATTAAATGAAAATAAAGAAGGAAGTGGGTTGATTCTACTGCTCATATTCACCACAGAAATAGCATCTTTAAGATGATTCAGCGCCTCTTCCTCATATATAAACAGGAAGCCAGACGAGTTATTTCCATGTCGGGGGGGGGGGGGGTACTTCTGCCTTTTTGTTTGTCCCAGAGGGGTTCGCCGCACTCCCAGCTTGTTGTAGTTTACTCCCGATATGACAGCATGAAATGAAGCCGACTCCTCCAGCACAAAGAGCCGCTTAGCAGCAAATTACTGCAAACAAAGAGCTTAATTCAGCAGAAACTCTGCTTTGGTTCGCTCCGGTCTCGCTGCACATGAGCGTTCTGTCCGAAAACTTCGACCAGTGTTTGATTCTGAGCATCTATTGTTTTGATCTGCCGTCAGATCTGAACTGGAACCCAAACACAAGAATGCATTTGCATTAGGAAGTGTTCAGCAGGGCTGCCACGATGAGTCGACTACTTTATTAATCGATTAGTCGTTACTTTATATTAAATGGAATCAGAGTGTAGGAAAGTTGACAGTTATAATGGCATTCTGTTAGCTTTTTGGACTATTTTGGCAAATAAGGTTTTTTAGGCTATTTAGGAGTTGAGCTAATACTTCAGCTGCATGCTAGCTATTTTAGCTAGCTAATTTAGGATTTTTGTTTCTTTTTTTTAAAAGACTAATTTGGAGGTTTGCTAATGTTTCAGCTCCATGTTAGCTATTTTGGCTAATTTAGGATTTCTTTTCATTTTTTGAACTAATTTGGAGTTTAATATTTCAGCTGCGTGCTAGCTATTTTAGCTAATTTAGGCTTATGTTTATTTTAGTCTAATTTGGAGTTTAGCTAATATTTCAGCTGCATACTAGCTAGTTTGGCTAATTTAGGCTTTTTGTTTCTTTTTTTTAAAGACTAATTTTGAGGTTTGCTAATTTTTCAGCTGCATGCTAGCTAGTTTGGCTAATTTAGGCTTTTTATGCTCTTTTTTTTTAAGGGCTAATTTTGAGGTTTGCTAATTTTTTCAGCTCCATGTTAGCTATTTTGGCTAATTTAGGCTTTTTATGTTTCTTTTTTTAAAGACTAATTTGGAGGTTTGCTAATGTTTCAGCTAATTTATGATTTCTTTTAATTTTTTTAGACTAATTTGGAGTTTAATATTTCAGCTGCATGCTAGCTAGTTTGGCTGATTTAGGCTTTTGATGTTTTTTGGTTTTTTTCCTTTTGAAGACTAATTAATTTGGAGGTTTGCTAATGTTTCAGCTGCATGTTAGCTATTTTGGCTAATTAAGGAATTTTTTTCAGTTTTTTAGACTAATTTGGAAGTTTGCTATTTCAGCTGCATGCTAGCTGTTTTAGCTAATATAGGCTTTTTTAAATAGTTTTTTTTAGGGTAATTTAGCATATTGACTAATATTTTAGATTGCTATTAGCTTCAGCCTTTTTTGGCTATTGGCTTCAGTGATTTTAGCTTTGGCATTTTTAACTATCAGCACTAGCATCTTCAGCTTATTGCAGGTAATGCTATATATCTAATATTTTTTAGTTCCCTCAAAGCTAATGACGGTTAAGATGTTTGCTTTACATCCAGTTTGCGTATGACCCGATTAGTCGACTAATCTGAAAAAATATTTGTTGATTAGTCGACTATTAAAATAATAATTTGTGGTAGCACCAGTGTTCAGAACCTCCAGCCTCCTCAGCAGAACCCGGTTTGTCTTTACTCGGTTCATAAAGGTCTTCAGTTCACTGAGGATGGATTCAAGAACATGACTTAAAGGACTAAAGTAGCTTTTATGTTTTTTGCAGAAATCCCCACATATTCATTAACCCACAATGCAACCCTGTTTTGAGGCATTTTAGGGATAATGAAAAAAAAAGAACTTCAGGATTGACTCCGCCGTCACCCAACATTAGCTGGGTTGGCTCTAACTGTTGCCTTCCGACTCTCCAATCTGCCTACAGGGAAAGTACATGGACATCGAGTTTGATTTCAAGGGAGATCCACTGGGGGGAGTCATCAGCAACTGTGAGTAACGCTACAAAATAAAAGCTTTTAATGTCAATATCTGTTCATCTTAAGCGAATGAGTGGGTGGTGCTGTTGCACGTTTTCTGTGGGGCAGATGGAAACTGTGTAGTGAGTGAAGGAGGGCTGTAACGGATCACAAAGCTCGATCGGTTCTGATCAGTAAAAAGTAATGACGCGCCACAACGGGGCCAGAAGTTTAGAAACTGAGATTGAAATTGATGATTTGAGTTTTGAAACCCAAAAACGAAGATTATTAAGCAAAATTATTTGAAGCTGCAAATAATTACGAACATTTATTTTTTTCAAATTTTTTTATTTGCGTTTCAAATATTTATGGCCCTGATTTGACTCCATACTGCTGCTCCACAAAAACTATGTTCTAGAAAACATCATCATTAAATCATTTTAAATATCAATCAAAAGAGGATTGGAGCGAGTTAATGTGAATATTAACACGTTTAGGTCAGAAGTAGGCAAAAGAATTCTAAACTGAAGGCTGAGATGTTTTCATCATCACGATTTCTTCTTCAGATCTGCTGGAGAAGTCTCGAGTGGTCAAACAGCCCAGAGGAGAGAGGAACTTCCACATCTTCTACCAGCTCCTGTCAGGAGCTTCAGATGAGACGCTCAGTGAGTAGCAGAGACCACGAGAGGCTGAAATGATTTCCTTTTGCCACTTCCTGTTTGAATCCAGCTTCTCTGCTCATCTCTGCAACAATGGATCAAAACTGCCGTGGGGTGAAGCCGGATTCAGGATTCTCATGTTGAAAGAGCTGAACCATTGTGCCAGTGGTTGTCCCACTGCATTGTGGGTAAACCAGCGGAGCTGCAGCTGCAGGAACACATGGCTGAAGCATTAATGACTCCATCTTCCTGCGGAGAACAAAGACTGGCAATGAAACCTGTTCTGCAGACTGAAGGCATTGTTTAATGTCCTGAACACAGACGGACAATGAAATGGTCATCGACCTCATTGGGGGCGGGGCACATCAAAGGTGTTATGCTGAGCTTTACTTAACGCAGCCTCCAATGTGTCAAAGTCTACCCGCCCCTCCAGATAATTTTCTTTTATTATTATTAATGACCCGATGTTATCTTGCGATTATTTCTAACTTGTATAATTTTGACAAAATATATTTCTATGATGAGTAACCTATTGAAAGTTGTTTAAGGTTTAAGTTTATTCATTATGGAATAATATTCCTGCCTTTTTGTTATTCAGTTATGTTAAGAAGTTAGTTTTAAATATTTATATTCTGCTAGCTTTTTGGACTATTTTGAAATTTGGCTAGTAATTCAGATACATGCTAGCTGTTTTGGCTAATTTATGCTTTTTTCAGATTTTAGGCTATTTTGGTGTATAGGTAATATTTCAGCTATAGCTAGCTGTTAAGGCTAATTTAGGCTTTTTTTTTTAAATTTATTGGGCTGTTGTGGAGTCAGCTAATATTTACACGCTAGCTTTTTTTTTTGGCTAAATTAGGCTTCTCTTTTATATTTAGGGCTGTTTTGCTAATATTTCAGATACATGCTAGCTGTTTAGGCTAATTTAGGCTTTTTTTTTTTTTTAGTTTTTTATTGGGCTGTGGAGTCAGCTAGTATTTACATGCTAGCTTTTTTTTTTGGCTAAATGAGGCTTTTCTTTTATTTTTATGGCTGTTTTGGAGTTTAGCTAATATTTCAGATACTTGCTAGCTGTTTTGGCGAACCAAAGTTTTTTTCTTTGTTTGTTTTTTTGGCTAATTTGACATTTGGCTAATATCTTAGCTAGCTACCAGTTTCAGCGTTTTCAGCTATTGGCTTAAGTGATTTAAACTATCAATTTCAACATCTTCGGCTATCGGCACTAGCATCGTCAGCGGCTGTATTCAGCTTACAGTGTTACTGTAACTGTTACTGTTATTATCGCTGGTTATGCTATAAATCTAGTTCATAATTATATTAAAAAGTTTTAAAGTTTCAAAAATGTAGCTTTAGAGAGTTCAATAAATGTTTATCCTGTTCGGCCCGCGACCTAAGCTGTGTTTTGGATTTTGGGCCCTTGTGTTTGACCCCCCTGTTCTAATGAAACCTGACGCGTGCAGCCACTGGAGGAACAGATTGCTTTGTTGCTGGATGTTTGCAATTTGAGCCTCCACAAAAGTTCCTGTTTGCTCCTGAAATGGTTTGCTGGCAGCTCTTTGTTGGGATTATTGTCATGCGCTGATATTTCTAAAGCACAATCGGTGCACGTATTCGTGAATGGTAATTCAATAGGCAGGTGTGGAGCTTGTATTTATTGGAAATGACTTTCGGGCGTGTTTGCTAAGCAAACTAATTAAATTAGTCACCGTCTGTGTCTGCAGAGACGCTGAAGCTGGACCGGGACTTCAGCAAGTACAACTACCTGAGCCTCGACTCCGCCTCCGTCAGTGGCGTGGACGATGCAGCCAACTTCAGGACCGTCAGAGTGAGTACCGGAGCCCACACGTGGAGTTGCATCACCTTAATGACTCGTGTACAAAGAGCACTTTTGATCCACACTTTCTTTTTTGGAAAAAACCCTCAGCGAGGTTCCCACCCAACTATTATGAAAGCGGCTGAACTCTGACCTCTCCTCTTCAATGTGAGCGCCTGAACTCAGGAAAATTCCATTCACTCGAGCACTTAGCGGAGTTTCTGTGGGGGAAATCCATTGGAGGAAAGGCCAGCTGCTTCCTTGTTTTCCAACGTTTGTGTATGAATGTGCAGCGTCCTGTAAGATGAGGATACTTAAGATATTCTGCTACAGCTGTGCGAGCCGGTGCGTTCCGTTCAGGGATTCTGAGGTCGATTTCCTGCTTCTGGTTGGCTCAAGCGGAAACGCAGGAGAACAGGAAATCCAAATGACTTCTATTTAACTATAAAAGTGGAGTTTTAGATCCTTAACAATGAAAAATATTGAGTTTTTTTTAAAGAAGTCGACTGTGTTAGTTTTCCCTCCTGTTAATATTTGCATAATTCAGGATTTTTTTTGTTTGTGTTTACCGCTCTTGTGCAGAATGCCATGCAAATCGTGGGCTTCATGGAGGACGAGGTGCAGTCGGTGCTGCAGCTGGTGGCCGCCGCGCTCAAGCTCGGCAACATCGAGTTCAAGCCCGAGTCCCGCTCCAACGGCCTCGACGAGAGCCGCGTCAAAGACAAGAACGGTGACCGACCTCGTAGCGCAAACCCCGCCCATCCCCGGCAACGATTGAGCCGATAACGTGATCGGGCGCTGTGTGATTTATTGCACCTTTTCGGCTTCCCCGCTCAGTCATGTTTCCGTGCGTCGAGTCATTACCCCACAGCTGTCTTACAGGCAAATATTTATTTCCATATTTCCGTTTGTGACATCACCTTTAATCAAAGGTGTCAGACTCCAGTTTTCCAGATGCCCTGCCCTACCTGCTGCTGCCGATTACCTGGATCAGGTGTAGTTGGACCAAATCAGAGTTCCCTAAAAAAAAAAACCTGCAGTTGCACATTTTCTCTGTTTAGACCAGGGGTGGGCAATTGTTTTGACTCGTGGGCCACATAGGGTTCTAAAATTTGGCATAAGGGCCGGACAAGGAGCAGATGGAAGGAGAGATTGGGTAATCAACCTCATAAACTAAAAAAATAATATGGAATTTAGAGAAAAACGCTTTAATTTGGATTCAAATTCACATATATTCATTTAAAAACAGAAAATTTGGGAATTTTAATTTCTAAATTTTGATTTTTGTTCTCTTTTGGGTGATCCAATGGGTTGATGTTCTTCAGAGGAAAATGTGAACTCAAAGAAATGCTGCATTTATGTGGTGTAGGAATAATCCGAAAGATCACCATCTGACTCAGAAAGGAACACACACGAACGTCAGAGAAACAACACCATTCATGAGAAGAAACCAGAAATACAATGAAAATAAAACAATAATCAGGATTTTTGATTCAATGTATTTTAATTTGGAGGGCCACATTAAGCAGCTTAAGGGGCCGCATGTGGCCCCCGGGCCGTAGTTTGCCCACCCCTGGTTTAGACTCTCAAAAGTTCAAAGCTTTTGTAGGAAAAATCCAAAAAGGTGACGAGTGATCAGGCGGTAGACCTCTGTGCTCTGGTAAGGAAGAACTATGACTAACGTTGATCGTCTTCTCAGATTTGAAGGAGATGTGCGAGCTGCTGGGAATCGAACAGTCGGTGCTGGAGAGGGCCTTCAGTTACCGGACGGTGGAGGCGAAGTCGGAGAAAGTGTCCACCACCCTAAATGTGGCCCAGGTCAGCGGTTTGCACTCGCAGCACAAGTTTTTCTAAAATGTCTCAACTGTTGAGCGGAGTTCCTGCTGGACCCTAATGAGGATTTTAAACGGGTCATTGGAGACCCACAAACAAAACCAGACTGTCTTACATACCCAATCTGATGAAAATCATGTTTTTAACATGTTCTTTTGGCTTTTTTTCTGAAAATGGAGGACACGTATAAAGAAAATTGACTATTTCAGTCTTTCCTTATTCACTAATTCACTGTAAATTAGAGGCAGATGAGGAAAAAAAGTTTAAAAAAGTTCATATTTGTGATGTAGAAAATATGTTGGACGGGCCAAAAGTTCCCTGCTCTGCTCCATTCTGATATTGTCAACAGAGAGAGCATAGAATAATGCTTCTCTCCCTCCAACTCTTGTAATATTAAGCCACCGTGGCTTCCTGATACTGGCACCGCCATTTTTACTTCCTGGAGCCAGTGAGTACTTCCTGTTTGGAATGTGAGTTACGTTACATAATTTTTCCGTAAATTCAGTTTAAAGACATTGCTAACTGTCGATCCAGAACCATTGACGTATAATTTACTGGACTAAACGAGGTGTTGATGTCAGTCGTAGAAAATGCTTCGCCCTCGGGGATACGAGGCCAAAGCCCGCCACCGAGGCTCGCTGCTCGTCTGCCGCCATTTTGAAACCCGAAAGAGGGATTTGTCCGAGTCCCAATTTTTTGAGAATTACAGTCTCCAATCATGAGTGGAAGGCCACTCCCCTTACGCTCAGGAGAATCTGTCAAACGTTCACAATGGATATCGAGGCATCTGATTGGTCAGTTTATAATTTGAATAAATTGCAATAAAGAAAAATTATCCGTAATGAGAATTGGTTATTTTCTGACAAATAAAATGACTGAGTATGTCTCAGTAGAAGTTCAATGGGGTTTTGGCTTCTTGGAACCAGCGGGCACTTCCTGTTTGGAGAACAAGGGGGGAGGGGGGAGATTTTGGTTATGGGGGATGGGAAGTAGAAGTCGGGCTGCCATAGACGGTACATGGAGAGAACTGGACTGATCATCCCCTCCCCCCTGGCGTTCCAAACAAGAACTGGTCCAGAAAATCCTATAGACTTCTATTGAAAATTAAGCAGCGATTATTCAGTCTTTGTTTGTCAGAATAACTATTCCTGTTGTGGTTTCTCTTTTTAACATGTTCTTGCAAAACCCATTTTTTTTTGTCATGTCATTTTCTTTATCGCAAGTTATTAAAGTTATAATCTGTCCAATCAGAGGCCTCAATAGGAGCATGTGGTGCTCACTGGCCCCACCTCAAACGGTTGACAGATTCTCTGACCAATCACCGCTTACTAATGTCATCGAGCACCAAAATGGCGTCTGAATTGACTTCATTTGGTTGTAACCCGAGGTGAGGCCTTTTCTGTCGGTGATGTCACAGTCGAGTATTGTCCATCTCTATTTATGTCGACGGCTGCCACGCCCCAACAGTCCCGCCCACAATCCAGAGGCGACTATCCAATGAACTCCTGCCACTCTGCAGAAACTGTTAGAGAATATATCAGTTTTCTTGTTTTTTTATATAATTTTGGCTAAAAATGTCAAAAACAAAACCAAACAACCATTTTAAAAATTGATCGAAAGATGAAAAAAATGTTATTTATTGTTAGCAAAGATGATAGCTTTCTTTAAATTCATGAATTTCCAATTAACTTTCGGTGGAAATCTTTTTCAGGCCTACTACGCCCGAGACGCCCTCGCCAAAAACCTCTACAGTCGCCTTTTCAGTTGGCTGGTCACCAGGATCAACGAGAGCATAAAAGTAAGACCTTTTTCGTTTGTGTCTTCTCCCGTTCAAATCCTTTTTAACACCTTTTTTTTGTTTTTCTTTGCAGGCACAGGCGAAGACTCGCCACAAGGTGATGGGGGTCCTGGACATCTACGGCTTCGAGATCTTCGAGGTGGGTGTCGTACAGCGGATCAAACCGGCTGTCTGTTGTGGAAAATCTGAGCTCCCAAACAGCATTTTGGCCCCGGGCGGTCGCCTGATGAAACCTCTGAGATCAGATTAGTTGGGCTCCCAGGGTGACACGGTTTCTGTGGTGAGGAAAATAACCCCGATACGCGGCGCCCTGAGCGCTGGAAGCTCCAAACGTTGCGCTGGAGTAACCCACTGCTTGATGCCTTCAGTTTGTTCATGTCTGTCACATCGTCTTCACTCCACTCACTCTCAAGTCCTCCCTCTCCTCTCACTGTGTTGTCTGGATCACCAGGACGGAGTAAGTAACACCTGCTTGTGTTTGCCGTGCCGACGAGCATGCTGTGATCCTTTCAGGCTTAATTCAGCTCCTCGTTAAACACCGCTCCGGGCTCCCGGCGCGCAGCCGCGCAGCTAAAGCAGCCGTTTGCATCACTTGATTAACTGCGCAGACAGAAGGTTAACCGGTAAATCGGCACATCTGGCTTCGAGAACGTGCATTCTTTCAAAGAGACGGTCGAGTGTTTTGGATTATATTCAGGCAGTTGGAAAAAAGTTTCCTGATCAGAACTGGTGAAGATTTTGGTTTCAGTCCAAACCAGTCAGTTAAAAACCCGGCTGTTGCGTCAGGCGGCTCGAGCTGCTTTAAAGACCCACTCCGATAAATATAAGGCTTTTAACATCTTCTAGTACAGGGGTGGGCAATTGTTTTGACTCGTGGGCCACAAAGGGTTCTAAAGTTTGGCATAAGGGCCGGACAAGGAGCAGATGGAAGGAGAGATTGGGTAATCAACCTCATAAACTAAAAAAATAATTTGGAATTTAGAGAAAAACATGCTTTAATTTGGATTCAAATTCACATATATTCATTTAAAAACAGAAAATTGGGAGTTTTAATTTCTAAATTTTGATTTTTGTTCTCTTTTGGGTGATCCAATGGGTTGATGTTCTTCAGAGGAAAATGTGAACTCAAAGAAATGCTGCATTTATGTGGTGTAGGAATAATCCGAAAGATCACCATCTGACTCAGAAAGGAACACACACGAACGTCAGAGAAACAACACCATTCATGGGAAGAAACCAGAAATACAATGAAAATAAAACAATAATTAGGATTTTTGATTCAATGTATTTTAATTTGGAGGGCCACATTAAGTAGCTTAAGGGGCCGCATGTGGCCCCCGGGCCGTAGTTTGCCCACCCCTGTTCTAGTAGATTTTTTTTGACGATGGACAATTATAAAGAAAATTAAACTGCAGAACTGCATTTCTGACTATTTATTATTACTTCCTGCTCTGCTCCATTCTGATGCATCCACTTACAGACAAATAGATCCATGAACGTCTTGGATCTGAACTGTACGGATGGATAGCTCCAGTATTGTTGCACTGCTAATGTTAAATTGAGGGGTTGTAAGCTAGCGGGAGAGCGCTCAGCTGTGGGTGATGGGAAGAGGGGCGAGGTTGCTCTGCGTCAACAGTCCCGTCCATAACTCAGATGAATTTCTAATTAACTTTGTCACTCTGCAGAAACAGTCCAATCAATTTACTAATAAATTAAATGGCAGAATAACAATTAAGACCACTGGGATCGCGTTGACAGAAGATGATCGGAGTGGGACTTTAAGGAATGTTCCAGAACTTTTACCTACTTAACTCTTTCAGTGATGTTTTTTTAAAAAAATTATCTTCAGAATTAGGCTCGATAGGCGAGATTTTTGAAACTATTGAGTAATGAAACCACTTAGAAGAAGAAACCCGTCCAAATAAATAAAAGTAAATGGAGATTTTTTTTTCGTCGTGGCGAGTGCTGCTGCTGAGGAGCAGTAGTTTAATCCTGTTTGCTTCTGTGTGTCTGAAGGTGAAGATGACCTGTTGCTTTCTTAATAAAAGGAAGTGGAGTTATTATTTGAAATAAAAAGTCTCACTTCCTGGTCATTAAGGCGCGGTCTTCTTCATCATCAACTTTATACACTAAACCTGCTTTAATATCCTACCAGTGTTGTGTTGAACTAACCCGACGTAGAGCTTTTTGCCCTCAGGCATGACTCACCGCTCACTGGTCCTGATCGACCACCCAGATAATTGGGAGATAAGGCCGTTGAATATTGAATCCATTTTGATTATTTTGGTTAAGGGGTTTGATTAGTTTGGTGTCACAGATTTGATAAAGAGGAAGAACAATGTCTGTTAATTTCTTCTCCAGGAATAAATATTTTGATTTCTGTCCGATAAAGCTTTTAAATTTTAATATTAAGATGCAACTAGAAAAGTTGCACTATAATAACACAATGTTAGTGTGAGTGCTTTTTGACGCAATGTACTTTAATTGCTGAAATTCAAAAGCCATTTGCAAAATTTTAAATTTGCTAAGAGACTGGAAAGATCTATGAAAGAGCGCTGAAGTTGACCTAAATTTCAGAAAATTCTGTAGTGAAATTTCTCAAAAATCCCTAGTCCATGCCAATTATGCAAAAATATTTGTGTTGCTCAAATATGAGCTAACCTCCAAATTAGCCCAAAAAAGATAACTTGTTGCTTAAACACTAGCTAAACTAAATTAATCAACGTTAGCATAATGCTTAAATAGTAGCTGAATTCCAAATTAGCCAAAAAATTAGCTTGTTGCTAAAATACTAGCTAGACTAAATTAGTCAAAAACGTGAGCATGATGCTAAAATAGAAACTGAATTCTAAAATAGCCTAAAAAAAAACTCAGTAGATGACAAATTAGCCAAAAACGTTTGCATGTTGCCAAAATTTTAGCTAAACTCCAAATTAGCCCAAAAAAATTAGTAGATGACATATTAGCCAAAAAATTAGCTTGTTGCTAAAATACTAGCTAGACTAAATTAGTCAAAAACGTGAGCGTGATGCTAAAATAGAAGCTGAACTCTAATTTAGCCTAAAAAAAAACCTCAATAGATGACAAATTAGCCAAAAACGTTAGCATGCTGCCAACATTTTAGCTAAACTCCAAATGAGCCCAAAAACGTTACTAGATTACAAATTAGCCAAAAAAAACTAGCTTGTTGCTTAAATACTAGCTAGACTAAATTAGTAAAAAAATGTTAGCATAATGTTAAAATAGAAGCTGAACTCTAAATTAGTCTATAAATACCTCAGTCGATAACAAGTTAGCCAAAATTGTTAGCCTGTTGCTAAAAATGAGGTAAACTCCAATTTCTTTATATTACTATAAAAGATTAAAACATAACCTATGAAAATATTTAAAGTCTCGTTACTAATTTACTTCAAATGTTGGAGTTTGAAGACTTTCTCATTCATTTCCAATATTCCACATTTTGCTTGATATTTTAATTACTATAAAGTTTATGAATATCAAAAATACATGCGGTAATCTTCTGAACAATCTGAGTGTTTCGATACCAGGATTACTGAAAACACTTAAAGTGTGATTGAGTCAGAATCTCTACAGTGTGAATTCTTGGGAAGCGTTCATACAAAAGCAGCTGTTTAGAGTCTAAGTTGGTATTTTATGGCTGTAAAGGTAATTAAATTACAGATCAACCAAACCTGAGTCTGTAAAGTTGTATTTTTTCACCTGAAGTGTCTCAAACTGCTTTAAAGCTCCTTTCCTCTCTGCTTCTGCAGGACAACAGCTTTGAGCAGTTCATCATCAACTACTGCAACGAGAAGCTGCAGCAGATCTTCATCGAGCTGACGCTGCGGGAGGAGCAGGAGGAGTACGTTCGGGAGGTGGGTTCAGGAAGTTGTCCCGCCTGAAGCTTTGATGTCGCTCATCTTCGTCTATTAAACCAAACCCTCTTGATATCACTCCTTTCTATGGGGAAACAAAAAGAGTGAAGGGGCGGGAGGAGTAAGCCCCTCCCCCTTTAGGTTCTGTTTGTTTTCACTGCTCCGTACGAGTTCAGCTGCGGTGACCCCCCCCCCCTCCTTCCCTACAGATGCCACAACCAATAATATCCCCCCGTCCCCCTCCGTTGGCCTTAGTCCAGTCCACTGCATGGGAAAATGCCACAGTACCGGAGGGAGGCGAAGGAAGGACGGCCCTTCAGATTAGGCCACGCCTCCTGTGCATTTCTCTCCCCAAAATGTCCAACTGCTGCGTCGCTGACGTCATTTCGTCTTCAAAACGTGCTGAGAAACTGCTGGAAAAATGGCATTTTTGGGGATGGAGGTAGCTCCGCCCACTCTCTGACCTCCATCTGTGGGTGACAGAGGAAAAGTTTCTGGAACGAAACCTCGGTTTTGTTAAATATTTAAACATTGTGGGGTCTGACAGGTCAACATTTCTTAGCCCTTTAACTACCCAAAGAAGAAACAAATCTACAGTTTTTTTTTTTTTTTTTTTTTTTTTTCTTGCCGCTTATTCTCCCTAAAGGGACATTAAAGTTTAAAAAAAAAAGTGTGATTTAATTTTTTTTCCCCTAAAAATACACAGGGGTTCTGTAAAAGTTAATATCTGGTGCGCACCAGTTATTAACCAGCAAAAAATATATATTTTTAATTCGTTTTCTGGGGAAAAAAAGTTCTTCAATGTCCCTTTAGGGCCTCCGTATCTTGGGGTAATGCACACTAAATGTGCCCCACTATTTGACTAAGCAGGAAGTTAAAGGGTTATAGTTTAAAATTAGAAATATGTAAACTAATTAAACTTAAAGTGTGTACATTTCACTTCCAAATTAGGGCTGCCACAAACGATTATTTTAATAGTCGACTAATCATCGATTAATTTTTCCGATTAGTCGACTAATCGGATCATGGACGAAGTGGATGTAAAGAAAATCTGAAATATGATTAGCTTTAAAACTAAAAAATCCTAAATAAGCTAAAATCGCTAGAATATAGCTGAAATATTAGCTAAACTCCAAATTAGTCTAAAAAACTGTAAAAATTCCAAATTAGCTAAAATAGTGAAATATTAGCTAAACTCCAAATTAGCCCTAAAAAACTGTAAAAATTCCAAATTAGCCAAAATAGGTAGCATGTAGCTGGAAAAATAGAAAAACTCCAAATTAGCCTAAAAAACTGTAAACATTCAGAATTAGCTAGCTAACATGTAAATGAAATATTAGCTAAACTCTAAATTTGCCTACAAAACTGAAAAAATCCTAAATTAGCCAAAAGAGCTAATATGTAGCTGAAATATTATCTTAATTCCAAATTAGCCTAAAAAACTGAAAAAGCCAAAATTAGCCAAAATAGCTAGCATGAAGCTAAAATATTAGCTAAACTCCAAAATAGCCTGAAAACTCTTAATAAATGCCAAAATAGTCTAAAAAGCTAGCAGAATGTCATTATAACTTTCAACTTTACTACAGCCTGACTCCATATATTATAAAGTAACGACTAATCGACTATGAAATTAGTTGTCGACTATTTTAATAGTCGATTAGTCATCGATTAGTCGACCAATCGTGGCAGCCCTATTCCAAATACTCATTGATCTTCATATTTGATTTGACTCTAAAGCTGTTGCTCTTGTTTCAACCGTGTCTCTAGGGCATCGAGTGGACCAACATCGAGTATTTCAACAACGCCGTCATCTGTGACCTCATAGAGAACGTGAGTCGACTGTCCAGATGATGTGGAGTCTTCGTGAGGCGATATCTGAGTGTCCGTTCTGCTCCTGGTACCATCAGAACCAGAACGGCATCATGGCCATGTTGGACGAGGAGTGCCTGCGCCCCGGGACCGTCACCGACGAGACCTTCTTGGACAAACTGAACACGATCTGTGCAGAACATCAGCACTTTGAGAGTCGCCTCAGCAAGAACTCCAAGTTCCTGACCGACCACAGCCTCCCGCACAACTGCTTCCGCATTCAGCACTACGCTGGCAAGGTACTGAAGCAGTGATGGTCTGCGTGATGAACAGAACTTGACCTACAGTCCGTGTGCCACAGGTGCTGTACCGCGCCGAAGGCTTCGTTGACAAGAACAACGACCTGCTGTACCGGGATCTGTCGCAGGCCATGTACAAGGCCAACCACAGCCTCATCAAGCAGCTGTTCCCTGAAGGGAGTCCTGCCAAAATCAACCTGAAGAGACCCCCCACCGCCGGATATCAGTTCAAAGCCTCTGTTGGAACTCTGATGAGGAACCTGCAGACCAAGAACCCAAACTACATCCGGTACGTCCCAGAAAAATAACCTTTGTGGGCTGTGTTCATCCAGTCATACTCATTTATTACAGATTTATTTCTTCTGTTTACCCCAACTCAGCTTTATGATTTAGTCCCTTCATCCCCTTTAGTACTTCGAATAGAAGAAAAAACAAAGGAGCACAAATAATTGAATAATAATAATAATTGAATAAACGGATGAATCTACAGCAGGGTCGAATAGAAAAAGCATTTATTGAAGACTCTAAAACTACATTTTTAAACAGTAACTTTATAAGCTAATAATGAACTAGCAATACCTGCAGTAATGCTGGTGTGTAAACTGTATAGATGAAAGTGCTGATAGCTGAAGATGCTGAAATTGGTTGCTAAAAAAACACTAAAGCTGGTAGCTGAAATCACTGAAGCTAATGGCTTAAAAACGCTGAAACTGATAGCCAGCTAAATTATTAGCTATATGCCAAATTAGCCTACAAAAAAAAACCTTTGGTTTGCCAAAACGGCAGAAAAAGTAGCTAAACTTCAAAATAGTCTAAAAAACGGAAAAAAGCTTAAATTAGCCAAAACAACTTTCATGTAGTGGAAATATTAGCTAAACTCCAAAATAGCCTAAAAAAACAAACACACAAAAGCCTAAATTAGCCAAAGCAACTAGCATGTAGCGGAAATATTAGCTGAGCTAATTAGCCTAAAAAAGAAAAACAAAACAAACCTTTGGTTAGCCGAAAAAATGGCTAAACTTCAAAATAGCCTAAAAAACGGAAAAAGCCTAAATTAGCCAAAGCAACTAGCACGTACCTACATGCTAGTTGTTTTTGGTTAATTTAGGCTTTTTTTATTAGGCTTTTTTTATATTTGCTAAACTCAAAAATATCCTAAAAAAGCCAAAATTAGCCAAAATAGCTAGCATGGAGATATTAGCCTAACTCAAAAACAGCCTAAAAAATCTTAGTAAAAGCTCGTTGAGGTGAATTTCTCCTTCAGAATCTACTGGAATTATCGTGTTAACGGTTGAAAAGTTTCAGTAAATCAAAGAACATAAACACTCTGGTGTTAAAGAGTTAAAGAGGGAGTTTAAATTTACGGCTTGTATCTTTCATCCATTCATTTTCTTCTGCTCATCTGGGACCGGGGCGAGGCAAAAATGCCCAGATTTCCCTGTCCCTGGTCACTTCCTCCACCTCCTCTGGGGGAACTCTGAGGTTTTTTAGCTCAGATTTTAAAGGGTTAAAGCGTGCCAGTCTATTTTTTTTTTTTTTTTTAACTATGCTGTTTTTTAGCCAAAAAATCTGTCAAATTTGTTGTTTTCTAAGACATCTTATGCAGGAGTTTATCAAAAATTTTCCTCTGAGTCTTGGGTGATGCAGAGCAACCCCGTCCCTCTTCCACTCCCCCTCGTAACAGGGAGCTTGTGGCCCTGCCCAGCATCACTAATGACTTTTTTTTTTTTTTTTTGTCTGGTTTTGACTTATAACTAACTGAGTTAAGACTCAGAAATGCAACTTTATGCGTAACTTTTTAAATCCTCGGACACGAGGAGTATATTTGTATAAACCCCTTTTATTATTGAGGCTAAACTTTATATAAATTGGTTATATTTGTGTGGTTTTTTTTTTTTTTTTTTTTTTTTTTTTTTATAGAGGATGATTCCTCAATAGAGCAACAAGCAAAGCAATGCTAGGATTATCATCATTACTGTCAGGCGGGGCGGGGCGGGGCCAGTCCACACTCTCTCAAATATTACAAACATACCTGTTGGCATCAGAAATCTCCACATACTGCAATAAAGTTCACTCTCTTCTGCATACAAACCAACACATGTAAAGTATTTTATTCTGTCATGCACTCTATTGGTGCAAAGGTGAGCTCCACAGACACTCACCTGAGCACAGATGTCAGCTCACCTGTGGACTAATGGTATGCGTGATGGAGTGAAATGTTTTACATGTTTGTTTGTGTGCATAAATGTGTTCGTGTGAACAGTAGTCTGGTGAGTAGGTTTTGAATCAACCGGAATGTGTATGGACCAGCTCAGCGGCCTTGTGGTAGAGTGTCTGCCCTGAGATTGGAAGGGTTCAAATCCAGGCTGTCATACTAAAGACAAGGGGGACCCGGTGTCTGGATTTAACCGCTATATGGGTCCTGGGCCCAAATTTAAAACACCTAGGTGCCCAGTTGCGTGACAACTGATGGGACTTTGACAGGCTCCGCCCCTTTTAGACTAACTCCTACTAACTCCTACACCTGATCCAGAAACAGTTGAGTAACATCCCTCTCCTTTATCTACCAGTCCAGCAGGACAAGTGTGCAAACTAAATTATATAAAGTTTAGCCTCGAATACAAAAGGAGTTTATTTAGATATACTTCTCATGTGTCAGAAGATTTACAATCCACTACTGTAACGGTAAAATCTGTCCAAAACGAGAGTTCTTCAGGTCTGATCAGCTGTTGGACAGGACACGTTTAAATAAAACACCATGTTCATTGGAATTTGTCTTTAATTCTGACCTTTTAGTTGCGTAGAGATGCTCCCTGACTTGATATCACTCTGTCATCCTCTCAGGTGTATCAAGCCCAACGATAAGAAGTCGTCCCACATCTTCACGGAGTCCCTGGTGTGCCACCAGGTGCGTTACCTGGGCCTGATGGAGAACGTCCGCGTGCGGAGAGCGGGCTACGCCTTCCGTCAGGCCTACGAGCCCTGCCTGGAGCGCTACAAGATGCTCTGCAAGAAGACCTGGCCGCACTGGAAGGGGCCCGCCAGGTGATTGATGGGGACGGTAGAGGGGACGAGCGGTAGGGCTGGGCGATATGGGATTTTTTATATCACGATATAGCTTTTTACATATTGCGCGATAACGATATTGATCACGATATAAACCAAATAACTATATTTGACTATATTTATTTATATTAGACTACTAAACTGTTTCTTCAGTTCCATTAAAAAAAACAAAGCATTAAGTCTACAAATTAATTCTAATGTTTTCAGGGTTCATATAATAAAAATGTATTAATATACTACAAATTATTTTTGTTGTATTTAGTAGGGGTGTAACAGATCACAAAACACACGGCTCGGATCGTGTCACAGCTTTAAGGTCATGGTTCGGATCATTTTTCAGATCAGTAACAAGTTAAAAAACAATAAGAAAAAAGAAGATGAAAGCCTAAAATTACTTTTTTTTTTAAAAAGTTAAAAAAATATGTTTAAAAAAAAGTACTTAAAAGCATTAACTCACACATTTTGAGCTTTGAACATAAACAAAACGCATATTTTCTGATTACATGTACATGTCTGGAGACAAAATGCTTCATATGCTATCCCACCAGATTAAATTTCTATTTTGAAATTAAACTTTCATTATGTTTGGTATTAATTGTTGTATTGAAACTAACTGTGGCAACATTTAAATATGTCAAATAAGTATTATTAACCATAGCACATGTCCATGTGACGCACTGCCATACCCGCGTTTTCTCTGGTTAATTTTGACCCTAACAGCTTGCCATGGCTGTCGGCTCTTGCCAGCTGGATGCAAGAGTGCTACAGCGGCCGCTCCTCACTGGAAGGTCTCCTGAACTCCGACACGGAGATGTGTACCGATGTTTTTATTCAGCTCTTCAGAATAAATCAATCTCTCGGTATCCGCGTTCTTCATGAAGAGTTCCAGAAAAGTTTTGACGGAAGTTTCTCGCACACGCAGCGGTGCTTCAGAGCAACAGACTTTCTGATGACCAACAAGCATCAAATCTGACGCTTAACTTACAGTTTAATTTGACCCCAATGCATTCGGACAAATAATAGATTACCAGCTCGCGGTGCGCGGGTCCGCACTTGGCAGCGGGGGTTGCTGTAGAAGTCGGCTCGTTTGTTTACCTTTCATGCAGACGAAGGACGCGGAGTGGAGTCCAAAAAATGACAGAAATGAGAGCTAATAAACACAATCATTAGATACAAACACTAACTCGCCCTGTGGAGACTAACTCTCTAACTTTTACTCGTCTAATAGGAGAAAATGTTCGCTAGCAAGTGTTATTTGCGGACCCTTCAAAATAAAAGTCTATGGCAATAGACTCATTCTTCTATCGAAAAAATGTTTTATCGCGATATCAATAATTATCGTTTTATCGCCCAGCCCTAACGGGCGGGGGCCAGGAAAGTGATGCATGGGGGTTTCAAAACGCTCTTTTAGCTGAGGGGCCGCCCTCTGTGGGGAGAGCCTGACCTGTAAGTGCTGCTCGGCTCCCAGGTGAGCGAAGGCGTTGTTGGGAAATATATGGGAATATCCCTGGAAAACTGTTCCTGTTTCCAGTTTGAAACAAACGAAGAGGACATGTTGAGACATTTTGGGCTTATCTGTCGCCTCCAGACTGCCGGTTTCAGCCAAATCTCTGATTCCGATCTGCCTGATATCTTCCATCTGAGAGCTTTTGTGAGGCTGTTGCTGCTTTTCCCAAACTCTTCATCTGCTCGGCAACTCTTTGTTTGTTTGTTTGTTTCTTTGTTTGTTTGTTTCGGTGTGGCGTGAACTCTTTGGTGATTCTCCCGAACAGGCAGGGAGTGGAGGTGCTGATGAGCGACCTGAAGGTTCCTGCGGAGGAGTACTCCTACGGACGCTCCAAGATCTTCATCAGGAACCCCAGAACGGTACGGCCCCTTGGTTTGCTGGCATGTTAGAGCGGGGTGGGCCGCGCTCGCAGGCCCCTGTTACAGCAATTAGCGTCCAGCCGCCCCTCGGAACACATGGTTCCACTCAGCGGCGTAACATGGGAAAGGAGTTCCTCTGCTCCTGCTGTCTGGAATAACATGATCTCACGCTGGGATTTTTCTCTTGTTTTTCCCCGTAATTGCCGCCTTTATCTGATGAACTTATCAACGTCGCATCTGCAGCTGCAGCCGATGTACCGAACAGATTCGAGTCCAGATATTTCCTCTGATCATCTGAGTCACATCCAGGCTAATCCGAGAGTTTCTTTAAACATTTCAATGGCGCTTATCTCCTGAACTGATCTTTAAACTAACATTTGCTGTAGATTTGAAGTGAAGATGAACCATTTTACAGTTTTACTGCAGAATCATAAACTTTTCAGGGCTGATAAAGAGGGGTTGTTCTCTTTTTATAATGTAGAAACTGGACTTTAATCGCTTCTTTCTCAAAT
Organism: Oryzias javanicus; assembly: GCA_003999625.1. Taxonomy (NCBI): domain Eukaryota; kingdom Metazoa; phylum Chordata; class Actinopteri; order Beloniformes; family Adrianichthyidae; genus Oryzias; species Oryzias javanicus. The sequence goes on from CM012457.1 coordinate 1,022,496, forward strand.
TTGATTTTTGCATTCAGGTGTCCTGTGCAGCTGAAAGATTAACGTGAGGAAACGTCTAAAATAAACTTTTTTACATTCTGTAACTGATATTCAATTACAAAGAGAATAAGGCATTTATTTGTAGTTTTTGGTCAAAAGCTATTTTTATTTTAATAAATAAGGCAGACGACGAACTAAGATTTGTCGACTGCAAAGGTAGCGTGCCCTCGGTGGGGGCGGAGCCTAATGACATAGTCAGAAATCCAAGGAGGAAACTGACCTAATTTTTTTTTTTTTTTTTTTTTTTACATGAGTTTACTACAATAACGACCACCGGCGTTATCAAAATTCACTCTGTTGTTCTCTGTGAAAGTCCACTGTTACGAGAGGCGAGCAATTCAGAATGGACAGACACGCCCCCACCTGGGTAGAAAATCCAGCTGGATTAAACTTCTCCTAAAAAGACTTTTTATTATTTTTCTCAAACACAACAAGGAAAATTTGAGAAAAGGTACAAAGCGGGGAAAAAAAAAATAATAATTCCTTGAATAATGTAAAATTGATGCAGACTGAAGAACAGCCTCATAAAAAATGTCTGGTCATGAAGCCGTGAGGTCTGTGATGTTCCTTTATCAACAGAAACTCTTCATAGAAGGAGCTCAAAGGAATCTGTGTATTTTGTTGTATTTTCATTCAAAAACAATTCATTAGTTTGACTAAATTTATTCTTTTATGAAATTACACCTAAAACTTTCATTCTATGTTGTAAAAATGGTTCATTAAACATTTTTAGGGTTTCCACAGCAAAATGAATCCCTTTTTTCCAGACGAAATTTTCTGTTTTTGCATGATTTCATGTCTAATGTGTGAATAGAACATGGAAAAATGACAAAATAAAAGTATCGTCACATAGGAGAGGTTGAGCTTTTTTTAAATTATGCCAAATAAGCAAGCAGGTGTTCTTTCAAATTAAAAAAGTGAATTATAAAGAAGAGAAAATGGAGTTTTGCGCGTTTTTCCGCGACCGTCGACTGGCGCTTTTTTTTTTTTTTTTTTTTGCCATTATGGGGTAAATTAATAGGAATATAACCCCATGTTGCTGCTAAGAAGTTAATTTATCTGTTGTTGTGACTGTTTGTTTATTTTCATCTCTACACTCAAAACATGATTATATTTGTCAATCGCACTGCTTTATTGTGAAAAATAGGTTTTATTTTGAAAATAAACCTGATTTTCTCATGTATCTTTATGTCACTTCTTGCCAAAATTGACCAAACCAGGACCGCGGCGCTCCAGGCCTGGTGTGAACCACGCCGTAGGTTGACAGTCGCCAAACGGAAGCGACCTTCGTTCCGCGGCGCTTCCGCGTCCGCTGTGAAGCGGCCGTTGGGCTTCAGGCTCCAAAGAGTTAAAGATGAAGACGTCAAATCGTCTTTTTCCTTGCAGCTCTTCTTCCTGGAGGAGAGGCGGAGGCAGTGTTTGCAGGACCTGGCCACCCTCATCCAGAAGATCTACCGCGGTTGGAAGTGCCGCAGACAGTTCCTGCTGATGAAGAAGAGCCAGGTCGTCGTGGCGGCGTGGTACCGCCGCTACGCGGTGAGAGAAACCGCTCAGAAAACCCTGAATCGCTGCATGTGTGAGGTTAAACATGGTTTGTTTGTTTGTTTGACAGCAACAAAAGAAGTACAAAAAGATCAAACACGCCACCACGGTGATGCAGTCCTACGCTCGAGGCTGGCAGGTGGGCAGAAGCCCCGCCCACACAAACACGAGGAAACTGCCAGCGGCTTGATGACAACTTTCTTTTCAGGCTCGCAAACTCCTGAGACAACTGAAGCACCAGAAGAGATGCGAGGAGGCGGCCACCACCATCGCTGCTTACTACCACGGCACACAGGTACGGTAACCCGCGAGGGTCAGTCGGAACGCAGCGCCGCCGCTCCGCGAACGCCCCGCCCTTCCCGCGACGGGGGTTGCTGCCGTCTCTGCTTTTTTTCTGGAGTTTACACATCCGTTTCTGTTTCCTACTTACTTTAACGTTCCCTTCTTGACTGATCCCTCTGCTCGCCATCGCCCCCCCCCCACCCCCCCACCGCCACCACCACCAGGCTCGGACGGAGCTGAGGCGTCTAAAACAAGAAGTGCGGAATAAACGCGCCGTGACGGTAATTTGGGCGTTCTGGCAGGGAACCAAGGTATTTGCACCCCGCTGGAGTGTGTTGCTGTCCCGTCACCGTGTTCCCCCCCCCCGTCACGCCATTGTTCATCAAACTCCGTCATGCCTCATTCATCAAGTCAGATCAGGTTTTTAGTGTTGAAACACAACTCTGTTCTATGGGTCGATAAAACTGATCTTAATAGATCGATAATCGATCCATAGAAATAGATTGATTTAGTGCGAAATGTTGATGCAAACGTATAATGGGATTTCCCATTGGGTGGCTAACGCTAACGCTCAGTCGACCTAAACATACTAAATAATCATCTTTATAAACTTAAAGATGTGAACTTTCCAAACTCTTTTAAGGACAAAATAACATAAAAGTAGAAATCTGTTTACTGCTCTAGCATGAGCTCCATCTAGTGGCCAAACTGGAACTGAAACGCCATCCAGGAGAAGCAGAACAATGTTGAATCGAATGAATTTATTCTTGAAATTATTGACACCCAGCTCTACTGTTTTCAATCATTTCCAATAATATGAAATGAAAACAAAGTGCAAAAGTTATGAGATCATCAGCCAAACGCCTGCAAAGAATAAAACTTGACTTCAAAGTGTTATAAAAAAAAAAAGGGACAAAAGATTAAAAACATGCCTGTAAATATGTCAAGAATCAAGAGAATGTGAAAGTTGATCGTTTTTGGACAAAAGTTGTTAAGAAGTTTGGAAGATTCCTGTGAAGTTCTCAGGAAAACCCAAAACGTTTCAACTCCTAAAACCTGGTTTTGAAGCTTTTAAACGGACTTTGCTGAAAACGTTTCCAGAAGTTTGATCCTAAAGTTTGATCTTAAAGTTTTACTCCAATCATCTTTTGATTGATTTTAAAAGCATTTCTGATTATCTTTTAATTATGATTATGCCATTTTTAGCCAAAAATAAAATCTCAAGTCTTTAGAGATCCTAGAAAGCTCTCTGTTTAGAGTAGGGCTGCCACGATTAGTCGACTAATCGATGACTAATCGACTATTAAAATAGTCGACAACTAATTTAATAGTCGATTAGTCGTTACTTTATAATATATGGAGTCAGGCTGTAGTGAAGTTGAAAGTTATAATGACATTCTGCAGCTTTTTAGACTATTTTGGCATTTATTAAGAGTTTTCAGGCTAATTTGGAGTTTAGCTAATATTTCAGCAGCATGCTAGCTATTTCGGCTAACTTTGGTTCTTTTTATTTTTTGGCTAATTTGGAATTTAACTAATATTTTAGCTGGTTATCAACTTCAGCATCTCTACATCCACTTTGGCCATGAACAGATTAGTCGACTAATCGGAAAAAATGATCGGTGATTAGTCGACTATTAAAATAATCGTTTGTGGCAGCCCTAGTTTAGAGCTCTCCCACTAGCTTACAGCCCCTCACTCCCCAAATACCAACTCAAATGGTTCCATTTGTCTACAACTTTAAGCCTAATTTACTCATATGTCCTTTATTATAAATAACATGTTAAAAACTCTATTTTCATTGGAAGTTTTCCAAGTTGAATGTAAAGGACTTTCTGAACAATAGATGTGATCTTAGCAGAGCTGGAGATCGATTATAATTTACAGAAACGATTCGATTCACAAGAGTCTGAATCGATTTAGATTATGATATTAAAAAAAAAAAAAAAAAAGTTCTGTCATTCAAGTCAATTTAGAGTTTACACATTTGTTTAGAGATGCATGATTAATCTACTTAAATGGTTTAAATATTTTTATTTATTTAACATTTGAAATCAAGAATGGGAGGATAAAGCCTCTTGAGATGAAACATCTGGTTTTCGAGAGGGTCCTCCTTATCAAAAAAATATCAGGTACAACCAAGAATGGCAGAGAAGAAATATCAACATTGAAAACTTAACCAAACTAATTTGACGATAAAAACAAAACAAGAAATAAAATAATAATTATAATATTAATGATAATAAATAATAATAACACTCACACATTCAACATTCATGCGAAACACACTGGCTCACATAATACACCTCACCTCCTCATCTCAATTCATTACAAAAGATTACACAGGAAAAAAAAAAAAAGAAAGAAAAAGGCGATGTAAAATAAGAAAACTAAAAACAATGGCACGTGTGTTCAAAATGAACCAAAAGAGCTCTTCTAAAAGCTGAGAAGGACCTTATAGAGCGTAATGATGGAGGGAGGTTGTTCCAGTCATTTGGTGCCTTAAAACAAAATGCAAATTTACCAGAATGTTTGTGAATTCTTGGAACACAAAAAAAAACCTGGTTATTGTGGCGTAGATTATGTTGTGAAGTAAAGGGTACCAAGTGCTGTTTCAATAGAAAGGAAAGTCAAAATAAATACATTTAAAAACAAACTGTAACCAGTGATATTGCCGACTGCAATATCACTGCTATATTCAATACATCTCATGGTATTAAGCATGGCAGAGGTTGACTCATGATATGGGTCATAAATGAATCTGACTGTAATGCAGCAGAAACGTTCTTCAAACCTGAACGGAGAACACGTCCGGATGAACTGGAACAGCTGATCGTTTTTGCACTTTGGCTTCAAGCTAAATCCCGACGGTTGGTTTCCACGTGAACCGGCGGGCCCGGCGCACGGATGTTTTCCTGAGCGTGAACTTTGTTCTGGGCAAACACGCCGGCCCGTTTTTTACGACTCAGATCCAGATAAGGTTCGCTTTCTCGTCCTGCACCATAAAAACCTGAGCCGTGTCGTCTTGCTGTTTGTTTTTTTTTTTATCTTTGGAAAGTGAATTTTGAAGTGACCCCCCCCCCCCCCCCCCCCCTCCCCCCCCCCCTCCCCCGATGACCCTGCTTCTCATTAGGCCCGGAGAGAGCTGCGTCAGCTGAAGGAGGCGGCGAGAATAAACATGCCGTGTCGGTCATTTGGCCGGCTGGCAGGGCACCAAGGTATTTGGGATGCCTGTTGACGTGACCCCCCCCCCCCCCCCCCCCCCCCCCATTCCATAAGGGTTCATTGACACATCGAGTAGTTTCTCTCTCCAGAGGCGTTCCCGCCTCCAGCATGCCGCCCGCTCCTGCATGGGGACGCGTGTCCCGTCCTAGCTCTTCTTTTCTGTGGCGTTCCTCTGCTTGCTGCTCTCCACTGAGACCCCCCCCCCTAACATCCTCACCCCACAGGCCGGTGCTGGAGGCGTTTCAGTGGACGTCCTGGGCTCGTGTGCAGTGTGTGTTCTCAGAAGTGTTCCCCTCTCCCTCCACCGCTCCTCTTCATTATATTGCCGCTCTTTCTTTCCCGCCCCATCCCGAACAGGCTCGCAGGGAGCTCAGGAGGCTGAAGGAGGAGGCCAGGCGTAAGCACGCGGTTGCTGTGATTTGGGCCTACTGGCAGGGACTGAAGGTACCGAGGGGTCCCGCGGGTGTAGCCATCGTCACCGAGCGCTCCTCCACGCCACTAACCTCGCTTTACGTCCTCGTTCTTTTTGTTTTTGTCTAAAGAAGCCGGTCTCTGCCAACTGTTTCGTCCAGACTCTACGATCTTCATGATTTCCAGCTTTAAGAGGATTTTCTTTAAGGTTATAAACCTTCAAAAGATTAGTTCAATAAAACAATTCGGTGCTTTCAAAGTCAGAAAGTTCAAAGGTCTTTAATCTCTACTGATAGTTTTATGTGAGTCACAGCAGAACTGGACCAGTCCAGGATGCTGGTCCTGGAGATGCCTGGATTCCAGCTCTCCATTAGTGCTGCCACAAACGATTATTTTAATAGTCGACTAATCATCGATGAATTTTTCCAATTAGTCGACTAATCGGATCATGGACAAAGTGGATGTAAAGAAAATCTGAAATATGATTAGCTTTAAAACAAAAAAATCCTAAATAAGCTAAAATCGCTAACATATAGCTGAAATATTAGCTAAACTCCAAATTGGCCCTAAAAAACTGTAAAAATTCCAAATTAGCCAAAATAGCTAGCATGTAGCTGAAGACATAGCAAAACTCCAAGTTAGCCTAAAAACTGTAAAAATCCCAAATTAGCCAAAATCGCTAACATATAGCTGAAATTTTAGCTAAACTCCAAATTAGCCCTAAAGAACTGTAAAAATTCCAAATTAGCCAAAATAGCTAGCATGTAGCTGAAATAATAGAAAAACTTCAAATTAGCCTAAAAAACTGTAAACGTTTAGAATTAGCTAGCTAATGAAATATTAGCTAAACTCCAAATTAGCCTAAAAAACTGTAAAAATTCCAAATTAGCCAAAATAGGTAGCATGTAGCTGGAATAATAGAAAAACTTCAAATTAGCCTAAAAAACTGTAAACATTCAGAATTAGCTAGCTAACATGTAAATGAAATATTAGCTAAACTCCAAATTAGTCTAAAAAACTGCAAAAATCCTAAATTAGCCAAAAGAGCTAATATGTAGCTGGAATAATAGAAAAACTCCAAATTAGCCTAAAAAACTGAAAAAGCCTGAATTAGCCAAAATAGCTAGCATGAAGCTAAAATATTAGCTAAACTCCAAAATAGCCTGAAAACCCTTAATAAATGCCAAAATAGTCTAAAAAGCTGCAGAATGTCATTATAACTTTTAACTTCACTACAGTCTGACTCCATATATTATAAAGTAACGACTAATCGACTATTAAATTAGTTGTCGACTATTTTAATAGTCGATTAGTCATCGATTAGTCGACTAATCGATTAGTCATCGATTAGTCGACTAATCGTGGCAGCCCTACTCTCCATGTACTGCTCGACTTACCTGGACCAGGTGTGTTCAATCAATCAGAATGTTGAGATTGAGCTGATCAGCAGCCAGCAGAGCTCGGAGATCTGGAGAAGGTGGAGTGAAGCAGGCCTGCAGTGCAGAACCAGCGGAGGAAATATGCTGAGTCATCATCAGATCCTGTTTCTCTTTATTATTATTCATCTATTCCGTACGATTATTGACGGGTAAAAACTACGGAATGTAAAAAATCGATCAGGCAGCCGCAATAAGGTTAGCATACCACAGATATGAACACCATTATATTGGTTAAAAAGTATAAAATTAAGATATTTATTGGTTTCATCGTCTTTGTCCTTTTATGTACATGTAATGCAAAGAAAAAGGGCGTCCAATCGCAATCTTCCAAGTCAATACCTGAGTAAAGTTTCTCTGTGCATTATTATTTATAGTTTTAAATTTCAAATGAGTGAAAAATATCTGGATTTAAGCGATTTTGGTAAAAGAATCAAACTTAATCGCATCGCCAAAAAGTTGTTGAATTCTTTAGGATTGATTTGTCGACCATGTATGAAGTTACGTATTGAATGTCGTGTGAGGGAAAGATGCACAGCTCTAGTAAAAAGTCAGACACTTTCAGCAATTTCTCCAATATCAAAATGTTCAGGATACTACTAGTATTTTTGGTATTCGTTTGTGACAAAAATATCTTTGTAGTAAAAGGTTCAGCACACTCGTGCTTGTACTTTTTGGAATTCATACCTTTTTATGCATTTTAAAATTTTACTCCTTTTTTTTTTACAAATTTTTTGTGCACTTTCTGCAAATTCGGTATCAAAATGTTCAGGATACTACTTGTATTTTGATGGTAACACACCTCTGTGTAAATAAATAATAATAATAATGCAGTAAGAAAAAAAAGAACTGAATTGAACAATCAAATACAAAAACCAATGCAACTGTTCTAGTTGAGGATCTATAATTTGTATCAAATTCTTTCATTTTGTAAAATAACTGAAAATTTTCAGCTTCATCTTTGATCCCTTTAGCTGTGACGTTTAGCTCAGGAGGTAAAATGATTAAAAATCTTTTGGTTTTAAAGACGACAGGATTCTCTTGATTATATTTACATCACCTGAGCGCTAAAAGTAGTCCAGCGGAACATGAGGAAAGATATAATGTTGCAAATGATTAAGGGATAAGTGCAGGAACAGATGGAAACGACATAAAAAATAAATGAAAAAAATGTTGGCTACAAGAAGTCCTACTTAAAATATGGACTTATTTTACATCCTGGTATTATATGGTGTTATTATTAATATAAATAAATACCGATCTGTGGTAAAACCCTCAGTTTCTGCTGTAGAGCATCCAAAATGATGTTTAAACTCAAAATCTGTCGACTCAAGAAAACGACTCGGAAAAGTAGTAAAAGTGGAACAATCCTTGAAGATTTGTTAAATCTGGAGAGGGAAAATAATAATCCTTAGGGATGTTTGTCTTCCTTTGAGACCTGCAGAAAGATGGATTCCAGGAAACACGTCAACTCTTTCAAAGAAATGTTGTGGATCTTTTCTATGAGGAACTCCAACAGGATCAGGATTATTTCATTAAACAGTCATGAGGTTGAATCTGAAGGAAAAGAGTTGAATTAAAGAATCATTTTGTCGTCTGTGACGCTTGAACACAAAATCTTTACCAAACTGTCGCTTTTCAACCGTTTTTCAACAGGATAATTACAGTAGATTCTGAAATATCCTGTTAACGGTTTAATAGTTACAGTAAATCAAAGAATATAAACTCTGGAGATCAAGTATTACTAATACAGATCATTTTCTTCAGTCCTTTTAACTTCTTTCACACCATATCTTCCCAGTGGAGGAGTATTTGTTTTATTTTATAAGAATCCTGCTTTTATTTTGGAGGATGGCAGCAGGCTGCTGTGGCAGAGACCGTCTTCTGTCTGAAACTTCTGCTTTTCTCTAACTAACCTCCACAGTTTGTCTGGCTGTTGGTGTTCTTCACCTGTATGTGTCGGTCTTCACCTCACTGACTGTTGATCCTCTCCATCGTAGTCGTTGGACTTCATGGAGGATCAGGATAAGTTGTTGGGATTAGACCCAGTGAGTGGACTTGTTTGTGACTAACCTGCCGTGTTCTTCGTCCCGTGTCGTCCTCGTCGCTCTCCGCTCCGTATCGAGTCGAATCCAAGAGGTGATTGATGGCTTCCTGTTTTATTTTCCGTGGATCAGGTCCGTAGGGAGTACAGGAAGTTCTTCAGGGCGAACGCGGGAAAGAAGATCTACAACTTCACAGTCCAGAGGATAGTAAGGAGATTTATTTTACTGATTTTTCCGGACGGGGACGGAGAGAAACTGAGCTAACTTAGTTTCATTTGTGTCCAGATTCAGAAGTACTTCCTGAACCTGAAGAAGAACCTGCCCTCCATGTCTCCCGTCGATAAGAGCTGGCCCAGCAGACCCTACTCCTTCCTGGACGGAGTCCACGCCGAGCTCCGGAGGACCTTCCACCTCTGGAGGGTTCGTCCGTCTGCCATTTATCGCTCCGTTGTGGTTCCAAAGAAAACTTTACACTAAATTATTTAACTAACCAATCTGTGTTTGGATTTCTGACATGTCAGATTGGTCGAACTCAATCCCACAAGGGGCCAAAATCCAAAACACACGAACAGGATAAACATTTATTAAACTATATTTTTTAACAATTATGTACTAGATGTATAGCATTACCTGTGATAATGCTAGTGTGAATTTGGCTGGAAAAAGTCTAAATTAGCCAAAACAGCTAGCATGTGGCTAGAATGTTAGCAAAACTCTTAAAAAAAAAAAAAAAGCCTAGAAATAAAAAAAAGCCTAAATAAGCTCCAGCAGCTAGCATGTAGCTGAAATATTAGCAAAACTCTTAAAAAAAAAAATCAGAAAAAAGCCTAAAAATTAGCTTCAACAGCTAGCATGCATGAAATATTAGCTAAATGCCAAAATAGCCTAAAAAATCTTGCTAAAATAATCCAAAAAACTAGCAAAATTCTAACTTTTAAAACTTAAAACCGTAACTTTTTAACTTGATTATAAATAATAAAAAGTCAGGAATTTAATTCCAGAATAAATCAACTTAAACTTTAAATAACTCTCAATATTTTACTCTCCATAAAAATATATTTTGTCCAAATTTTACAAGTTAGAAATAAGCAGAAGATAACATCGGGTCATTATTGACGATGATCTGGAGGGCCGGATCCGGCCCCCCAGGCTTTAACTTTGACACGTATCTGATCAAAACGATGGAAATAATCTTAATCTACTGTCAATCAGTGACATTATGTTAATGCATTTACATGTAGAGATTAAAAAAAGTGGATTCTACACTTAAAAATGTGTGTTTTTATTTTTAAATTCACTAGTAAAAGGATGAAAAAATACAAAAGTCATAATAATAAAAAATTTTGTTTCTTGTATTTTAAAGTAAATCTGCTGCAGAAGGATCTGATTAAACACTGGAGGTTATAAAAGTGAAAAAGTTACATTTATTATATAAAGAAAACTTAATTGTAGAGAAAATTAAAAAGTGAATGGCTTAATGAGCTCGAAATCATGAATAAAGTGGATTTTTCTGACTTTGAGGTGAAACTTTTGAGTTCCGGTCCATAAGAACCCGCTCACCAAACAGCTCTAAGTGTTAAAAGTTGATTTTTTTTTTTTTTTTTTAATTTTTTTTTTAAACAAAACAAAAGTTTGTCAAAATCGCTCAAAAAAGTTTGTTGACTTTTTGTGACGTTTTAGTGCAAGAAGTACAGGAGCCAGTTCACGGAGGAGAAGAAGGCCGTGTACGAGGAGAAGCTGGAGGCCAGCAAGCTCTTCAAAGACAAGAAGGCTCTGTACCCGAGCAGGTAGGACGAGCGCGCCCCCGCGTGAGCGGCCGGCCGACGGCCGCCGGCGAGCGCCTAACCCGGTCTCTGCTCCGCCAGCGTCAGCCAGTCGTTCAAAGGAGATTACCTGGAGATCAACAAGAACCCCAAATACCAGAAACTGCACGGCGCCGTGGACGAGAAGGTCCTGCTGGCCGACGCCGTCAGCAAGATCAACCGGGCTAACGGAAAGGTGGGCGGGGTCAACTCGCTGGTTAAGAGTCTGTGGGGAAAAGGAGGTTTCCTTCAGTTAGATCAGGGGTGGGCAATTGTTTTGACTCGTGGGCCACAAAGGGTTCTAAAATTTGGCATAAGGGCCGGACAAGGAGCAGATGGAAGGAGAGATTGGGTAATCAACCTCATAAACTAAAAAATAATATGGAATTTAGAGAAAAACATGCTTTAATTTGGATTCAAATTCACATTTATTAATTTAAAAACAGAAAATTTGGGAGTTTTAATTTCTAAATTTTGATTTTTGTTCTCTTTTGGGTTGATGAAAATGTGAACTCAAAGAAATGCTGCATTTATGTGGTGTAGGAATAATCCTAAAGATCACCATCTGACTCAGAAAGGAACACACACGAACGTCAGAGAAACAACATCATTCATGGGAAGAAACCAGAAATACAATGAAAATAAAACAATAATTAGGATTTTTGATTCAATGTATTTTAATTTGGAGGGCCACATTAAGTAGCTTAAGGGGCCAAATGTGGCCCCCGGGCCGTAGTTTGCCCACCCCTGAGTTAGACGATAGTGATCAGGATACTCGGATACTCGTGGTCTGTTCCAGAGTAAATCTCGTCCAGACATCTGGGATCACCGGAAAGCTTTTTTTTTTTTTTTTACTTGCATTCTCATTATTTCAGACTTTTTTTTTTTTTTCAGTGCAATTTATTTTACTTTTTATTTTGTGTTCTGCATCCTGATTGGTTGATGATCTAATGTGTTCAGACTTTTACATAAATCTCAGACCCAATCAGAAATGATTTTAACAAATATTTAAAGTGTGAAAATGTTTGAGAAAAGTTTATGAAGCTTGTGGGTTATTGGTTATTATTTTTCGTTTTATTTTAACTTTTTTTTAATGTTTTTTTTTTTGAACAATTACTTTATTTACATATTTATTAATTTATTTATTATGGTTCTTTATCAGAGTAACATTGGATTTTAAGTATATAAATTAGGACTATCTATGTTAACACAAATTAATAAATAGAAAATATAAAACTTTAATAATTTTTTACTCACACTCTGAATCTTGCCCGTATTCTGCTGGTTCAATCTTCCACAGCGTGCATTCATTTCTGATAATGCAGACTTTCTTGGTCATTGTCCCACTTACACCACGGTCACTTACAAAATATATTAACTTTTAATAATTTTTAGGACTTTATTCTTGCTATTTTTATAGATTTTGGTCACTTTTTTAACTAACCTCGACTGCAGCGGGAACATAAATCTATAAATGCTGATCGTCACGAAGAGTTCAATAAAGTTCAGAGAGGAAGAAATGATGAAGAAGAGTTTGTTTTCAAGAAACGCGCTGCACATTTAGAACATTACTGTAGTCAAACGTTATTAAAGATGGAAAAACAGTTTTTAGGAAATGATCCAAACAGAGATTAATATCTAAATGTTTAGATTCTGATCCTACTTTTCTAAATAAAAGCATAAATTATGGTTATTAAATACATATTTTACATCAAAAAATACGTTTTATTTATTTATTTATTTAATTGTATTTATTTAAAAAAAATGAATAAAAAATGCATTTTATTTAACTAAAGGAATTTTATCACAAACTACAAATATTGGATGTTTAAACAAAAAAAGACATCCATCCATTTTTTTTTTTTTTTTAATTGATGGATGTCAAACAAGAATCTGACAGAAAATCTTTCTATCTCAGTATTTCACATTAAAAGTTTATTTCTGAGTGAGATTTCGACTTTTTTATTGAGCAGAATCTTGAATTTGAGGTTTTCGTTTACATTTGCAGGGTTCAATAAATTAATGTTATCTTTTTTATTTTATTTGTAAAAAAATGAAAAAAATAAATAATATATATTTTAAAAAGACATCCATCAATATTTGTTTTTTTTTTAACAAATATTTAAAAAAAATAATAAAATCTTTCTTCTATCTCGGTATTTCACATTAAAAGTTTATTTCTGTGTAAAATTTCGACGTTTTACTCTGAAGCAGAATCTTGAATTTGAGGTTTTCCGTTTCCGTTCGCAGGGTTCCCCTCGGATCTTCCTCCTGACGAAGAAGAGCGTCGTCCTGGCCGACCAGAAGACGGGTCAGGTGAAGGCCAGCGTCCCGCTGCTGGACCTCGCCAGCGTGTCGGTCAGCACGCAGAGCGACGGCTTCTTCGCTCTCAAACTCAAGGAGGTGAGCTGATCGATCCATCGATGGATCGATGGATGGATTGATCGATGGATCGATCCATCGATCGATCCGTTTCTCATCAATTAGAACTTAGATGTTTTTCAGTGAATCGGTGGTCGTTTCTCTGCAGGGTTCGTCCTCGGCCGTGAAAGGCGACTTCCTCCTGAGCAGCGAGCGCCTGATCGAAGTCATCACCAAACTGTACCGCCTCAGCGCCGCCAGCGCCGACCGCGTCCCGCTCGGCGTGGACATCTCAGACGAGTGCGGACCCTCGCGCCGCAGCTTCGCTCTCCTCTCTGCTTCCCTCTCTCACTCTGACGGTTCTGTCCGCCGCAGGTTCCTGGTCCAGTTCAAGAACGACAAAGTGTGCGTGAAATTCATCCAGGGGAGCCCGAAGAACGGCGGCGGCGGCGCGTCCTGCAAGCGCAAGAACAACCGGCTGCTGGAGGTGTCGGTGCCCTCCACGGCGTAGAGGCGCTGACCCCAGAAACCGAACCCGATTTTTTTTGTTTTCCGTTGATTGTCCTGCCTGTACGAGTCGCCGTTCTTCTGCTTTGCGTAAAACGGCGAGCGGGGTGGGACCGCTGCACCCGCTTTCACGTTTGTAAGAAAAAGAGGATGACCAGAAAACCATTGATTGTATTTTTGTTTTTGGATCCATAATGTGCCATTGTTCGGTCCCGAGAGTCGGGATTTTGTTTGCGGTCGGCGCCGTCGTAACACTAAAAGGGGTCGACCGGATCACTGACCCCCCCCCAACTCTCTGTGCCACAAAGCAAAAGCTCCGCAAATTGTATTTTTGTGTGCAATATATCTATTCTCTGGAGAACGATGGCGAGGAAAAACCAAAGGAGGGCGGGACGGCGTGTAAATAACCTGGACGAGGGTCGTTCAGCGCCCTAACGTTGATGTCGAGTTTCTCCTCTCGCTTCCACAGCTCCAGCTCTTGTAGTGACCTGATTTCTAAGGGGGCGGGGTCGGGGGCGGGGCAGAAAGGAAGGACGCAGTAAATTTTGGAAAGCAGGTACTTTAGAGAGAATCGAAGGTGTGGGACGGCTGTTTCTGTTCTGGTGGATCATCAGCTGGTTTTGAATGTCATGCGTGACCGTGGGGGGGGGGGTCTCCCCCTCCTCCTCCTCCTCCTCCTCCTGTCCCATATCTGCAGACGTGTGCCTGATGCTAACCTGTGCTCATAGAAACTCCGTGTAACATTTGCTAGTATTGCATTTTTTAAATTAAATGGAAATAAATAAATGATAAATGTAACGTCTGTGTCCGACTCTGTCAGTGACTCCTTTGGGAGGGGGCGGCTAATCGCCTGGGGGGGGCAGATGTTTTCCATCACATCTGTGAGGGGGGGGGGTTAAATTCCGTGGCTTTAGGAGAGCCGGGTCTCCCGGGAGCAGCCCTCTGGTGGCCCGGGGAGAGTAAAAATAGACCGTTTGGGGGCTGCCCAGTACCCGGTTCCCACCACTGCGCAGGCTGGGAAAAGTAGGCGGAGCCTCAGCCTGCCGCTCGGGAGGGGAGGGGGGGTCGGCAAAGGAGTCGATCATGCAGACAGACCTCATTGAAGAAATTCTGCTCTTAATGTACAGTAGGAGAGAACCTTCACTGGACTCTACTGCCCTCTAGTGGAAACGTCCAGTTAGAGCTGCAGCCGGAATTCACTTCTGAATTTAACTTAAACTGATGTGAGAATAAAATCCATGTCGTTTTTAGTGAATGTTACTGAAATGGTTGGGGAGTGGGATGGGCTGAAGAACAGTCAGGAGTCCTTGGTTCAAATCCCAGCCGGCTACAGCTTCCGTCCACAATCCAGAAACCTCCTTCATTGGTCGACCGGTGATTCTAAATCACCTGGAATTTAAAGTTAATTCAGGCATTCTCACAGCTTTTATTCATCGGATCGGACGCCACGATTTCACAAAGTGAAAATTGATTAAATTCAAACATTTCATGACGTTTATTATTGTGTTCTGGGAATGTGGTTAATTAAAAAAAAAATACATTTAAACACATTTTATTGTTTGTCTGCAATGCATTATGGTCCATATTTGCTAATCTAGTGAACAAAGATGCACGCTAGGTTTTTACGAAGACCTTTTGAGTGAACTCAATTTTGGAATTAATAAATTTGAACAGCAATAGAAAACGGGGAATGCACTATATAGCGATGGGGAGGGAGATTCAGACCCAACATCTGTGTGTTTTCTGGGATAGGCTCCAGCATCTTGAGGGGTGAATGGATGTGCTCATCGATCATCATCTCCCAGATTCAGATGATGGTTTTCTGAGTGAATTCATGTGGAATTTCTCCAAAAAATATTTCGTTTTTCAGATTGAAAACTTCCATCTAACATTATTATAAAATTGCTGCTATGATAAAACCTCTCCACTTTTGTTGCATAAACCTCTGAAGGTTCTGGTTTCTGGTGGATCGACTCGCCTCAGCAGGAATGTGGACGTCTGAACTTTAAAAGATCTCATCAGGCTGTCAGTCACTTGTTAAATTTTAATAAAGACTTCCAAAAACCCGCGAGTGTTTCTGTTTATAGCCACAAACTTTAACTTTTGAGTAGTTCTGCACTAAGAAAGGGTCTTATTGAAATATGACATGTATCTATTCTTATTTAAACCGATTACATAATTGTTTTATGTTATTCGTTCTACAAAATCAATAAATGTTGATGCAAAAACAATTGTTTTGTCAACAGAAATTGCTCATAATTTAATGTTTTCTAATTTTTTTATTCGTGTGATGCAATGTGACTGCAGTAATAGAAGTAAACTTTTAAAAATAGATTTCTGGTATTCTAAATAAAATGGTGCACAGATTTAATTTAAAGAAACCATTTTTAGATCATAAAGACTTTTTCTCGCTCTGTTGAGACACATTCTCACTTTAAGGACAGATAAATGACTCTGATTTAGATCATTTCTGTTTGTTCTAGAAGTTGTTTTTCTTTTATTGGTGTAAACTTTCCAGAAGAATCTAAACTTGAGTTAGATTAAGTTCCTTCGTCTTTTCATGAGTTCTCTGTGAGTTTTTAGTGATGCTGTAGAGACACTAGAGATCAGTAGAATCTAATCTATTCAGCAAAACTCAGAGGTCAGAGGGTTACAAGACTGACGGCAACAATTACATATGAAAATAAAAATGAATAAGAAACATTGCAACATTTCTTTTTTTTTTAATTTCTGAAATTTCAAAACTTTCGATGATTATAACAGTATGTTTCAACACAAACTGCTTTGGTTTACTGATATATAACGTTTTTTTATTTTTTTCCTCACCCAACAGGGTGATTACACTAAAACTCAATGGTTACTAGTTGTTTTTTTTTTTTAAACAACTCTGAGGTTAAAAAGGAACAAACGTTTGTCCAGCTAATTTTAAGGGGGGAGAATAAACTCAGAAAAAATAATAAATGAACTCAGGGAAAAAAAAATTTAAAAACTCGAAGAAAAAGGCAAAAATTCACTAAAAACAATTAATAAACTGAGGAAAAATAATTGATAAACTTAGGGGGAAAAAACTTAAAGAAAAAAAAGAAAAACCTCAGGAAAAATAATAAACTGAGGAAAAATAAATGATAAACACAGAAAAATAATAAACTCATTGAAAAATAAAGAAAATCAGACAAAAAGAAAAAACTCAGGAAAGAAAAAAAATTAAAAATAACAAACTCAGAGAAAAAAGTGAATAAACTCAGGAAAAAATTGAAAAAAAAGACAAAAGTTGGGATAAAATTGAACCACCACAGTCCAAAAAATAGTTTTACCCCAAAAAAGGAACAAAAAAATAATATCCCTACAGTAATCATCCAAAAAAAAGGGGGAATTTGTTTTAATTTTTTTCTATTTCCATTTGTCTTCTGCGTTTCTTTTAAAACTTTCCTTAATGGTGGTTTGTGGTTAACATAATAAACTGTTTCTGAACACACAACTGTAAGGACACTTTCAGGAATTTAGTTGTGTATGTAACATGTCACAATGAGAAATATTTTATTCTAAATAATCAAGTGTGTTTTTACCTGCTGTTTTGAAAACACCTGATCTGCTAATATTGAGGATTCCACATTAATCTTTATGTTTAATGTGGATAAATTCCTCAAAATGTTCATTTTTTTTTTTCTTAAACTCAGCGGTTTGAAATTAGTACATTAAAAGTAAAAGTTGTGGCTTTATGAGTGCTCTTAATTTGAAATTCCTTCGAGAAATTACATTTTGTAATTTTTTTTTTTTAATCTGTAACCTGATATTTTTGTTCTTTTTTCTGTTCTGCAAACTCTGTAACTGAGCAAAACAAAAAGAGAACCAGAAACTGTGATAAACACTCAACCTGCTTTTATTTATGCTGGACTAATCCCCCCAGATTACCAAATCAAAACATCAGCGATAACTGTGACAGCTCCAATAAATAAAGTCCTGAAAAGAGGAAGCCTCAAATGTAACTCCCGTTATCAGTTAACGGATCTTATCTGCCATCTTTCCTTCCTCGTTTTCATGTTTTATTTATTTCACTTGAAGGTTTTCTAAGAACTCGAGCAGGAACGTTCCACCATCAAATGACTGGGCTTTTAATGTGAAAGGCTTAAAAAAATGTGTTTTAAGACTCCAGAGAAAACTGGAGAAAATTTAAAAAAAAACAAAAAAAAAACAACATTTCTACAAGAATGAAATGAGAACGAGGAAATAACGTGAGAAATTAGTTTTTACATTACGTTTTAAGGAGCAAACCATTGACTGTATTGAGGATTCGGATTCACTAGTGATGAATGGATGGTGTCTTTTTTAATTTATGAAAATATTTTGAAAATTTCCATTAATAATAATGTAAACATTCACACTATAGTAGGGCTGCCACAAACGATTATTTTAATAGTCGACTAATCACCGATTATTTTTTCCGATTAGTCGACTAATCTGTTCATGGCCAAAGTGGATGTAAAGATGCTGAAGTTGATAACCAGCAAAATTATTAGTTAAATGCCAAATTAGCCAAAAAATAAAAAGAGCCAAAGTTAGCCTAAATAGCTAGCATGCTGCTGAAATATTAGCTAAATTCCACATTAGCCTTAAAAAAACGGAAAAATCCTATATTAGACAAAACAGCTAGCATATAGCTGAAATATAAGCTAAACTCAAAAATTGCCTAAAAAAACTTAAAAAAGCTTAAGTTAACCAAAATAGCTAGCATGCTGCTGAAATATTAGCTAAATTCCACATTATCCTTAAAAAAACGGAAAAATCTTATATTAGCCAAAACAGCTAGCATATAGCTGAAATATAAGTTAAACTCAAAAGTTGCCTAAAAAACGTAAAAAAGCTAAAGTTAGCTGAAATAGCTAGCATGCTGCTGAAATATTAGCTAAACTCCAAAATAGCCTAAAAAACCTTAATAAATGCCAAAATATTCCAAAAAGCTGCAGAATGCTATTATAACTTTCAACTTTACTACAATCTGACTTCATACAATATAAAGTAACGATTAATCGACTATTAAATTAGTTGTCGATTATTTTAATAGTCGATTAGTCATCGATTAGTCGACTAATCGTGGCAGCCCTACACTATAATGATTCTCCTTCTCCTTTCTGTACATACTGACACGTAAAAACTCAATCACACTTTCAGAGATTTCTATAATCCTGGTCTCAAAACGTTCAGCTCGTTCAGGACATTACCGCTTTTAATTTTGGTATTCATAAAATTAATTGTTTTTGAAATGTTGAGCAAAATGTGCCTCACAGGAAACAAATGAGAAAGTCTATAAAAGTACATAGCAACAAGCTTTTAAATATATTCTTGGGCTATATTTTCATCTTTTATTATCATTTTCAAAAACAAAAAAATGTGGAGATCAGCTAATATTTTAGCAATATGCTAACATTTTTGGCTACTGATGTTTTTATAGGCTAATTCAGAGTTTAGCTTCTGTTTTAGCAACATGCTAACATTTCTGACTCGGTTTACTGAGGAAATATCAGGATATTTTGGAGTTTAGCTAGTATTATGTAACACACAAATTATATACTTTTTTAATTGGCATGTATTAGGGATTTTAAAGACATTTTACTACTTTTTTTTTCTAAAATTTACATGTTTTTGCAAATTTTGAAAAAGCTTCAGCATCGTCAGCGACTCCAAGTCTTTCATAAATCAGAAGAGAGCTGTGAACGAAAACGTTTGGACTCTCCAGACTTGCATGACTTGGACACTCTAATTCCAACGTGCGCTAATATCAGGTAGCAACAGTCCAGGATGCTAAAAGCGTCACATGAGGAGTTTGATTGAGAACGATAAGAAGAACCCATGAAACTACGGTTTCTTTAACCTTGTTGATGTTTCTGCTCTCGTTTTTTAAAATAGAATTCAGCTAAAATCCCACAACAAGCTGTTTTTATTCCCTGATTTCCTTCTTTTCCTGTCAGTCATGATGGATTTTTTTGTTTTTCTCCTCAGAATTCTGCATCTTTGCGTTTGTCTCTATTGTTGACTGTATCTAAGTACTGGACTGAGCGAGCGTGGCGTCATCGTCAAAGAAAGTGGTTTAGTCCGGCTCTGACCACGTGAAGTGAATCCAGTAGAGAGTTTTTTGTCAATATGGACGCCGCCATGTTGGAGCCAGACGACGTCGGGAAGCAGTGATTGGTTCAATAACTGCCAATCAAAGGATTTGGACATCCACCCCCCACTGCGAGAATCGGTCAATAAAATGTTGGGGCCTGTAGGCTCCACCCACTTTTATTAAAGCCTGTGATTGGTCACTTTATAACTTGAATAACTTCCACTCCATAAATAAAAAATTAAAGAAAAAGAATCTTCTCCTCGGATCGTGTGCGGGTACTTCCTGTTTTGAGGTTGGGGGAGTCACTTAGTCCAGTTCTCATTTTCAATCACGGTTACAATGTTTATATTTGACTCTGAATAAACAATAAAAATAACAGAATCAGCTTTTCAAACCCCTGGAAGATAAGGAAGGGAATTTCCACGTGTCTTTAATGTTCGGCAGCTGATGGTGACACGGATCAAAGTTCACTTTGACTGTTTCCTAATTAAAAAAAGCTCCTCCCTCTCTTCTTTTTCTCTATTTTGTTTCTTATTCTTTTCTGATTGTGGTCAGAAGAGCTGCATCAGTAACCTTCTAGGACCCCCTGGCGTCCTCCATCATTGGAGCATCAGATTCCACGTCTGCTTGTGTCAGTAATCTGTACTTTAATTGACAGAATTCCAGAAAAGTGATCTGAGGTGTTCTTCTCACATGTTTCAGGGCCTCATAAGAACAGGAAGGTGGTGATTTTCTTTGTTAAAACATTAAAATAATAAAATGAGCAGCCACTTAAATCAAACCTTAATGCTCTAATAAATAATAATTAAACTTGAACCATTGTTATTTAAAAAACAAACTTAGGTTAGCCATGATTTGAAAAAAAAATCAGATCTAAGTAATTATTTTTTTGTGAAAAGAAGACCACACAGTCCAGGGATAAATAATCAAATATTTCCGAAGTTTTCAAAACGAAATCTGAAAAAAACAAGAGTCACAAACAGGCAGACGGATGGATCCAACAACAGCAGGTTTTCGTGGTACAGGGAGGAGAACAGGAGTGAAGAACAAATATAAGTCCACAAAGCCGGGGGTCAAACACGAGGATGAGGGCATCAGAGAACTGCCAGAGTGGTCAGGGTCCAGGCGAGGGTCGGGGCAGGCAGCAAACAGAGACGAAGATGAAGCAGAAGATCAGGTCAGGATGAGAACGCTCAGAGATTCAGGCAGATTCTAGTTTAGATTTCAGTTTTTCGGGGGTTTGAACCACCTGGGATGAGCTTCAGGTAATTTGTCCCCGTAAGCTTAACCCTTCCGTTCTCCTTAGCTTGTTTACATTAAAAGTGGGGTCATCTGGACACCACAGGACAGTGCGCTGAACTTTTTTTTTTCACTGATTTCGGAGTTTCACTAATGTCCATGGCAGACATAAAATCCTGTCCTCCTTCGTCCACATTTGTCATGGAAAAAATCGCATAACAAAATGTGGTTGGAGCCATCTGGACCCCAAGGAGAGCGGAAGGGTTAAATGTGGCTTCAATAATAATAATAAACACCATATAAATATGTGGAAATGAAGTTGCAATAATCAAGATGAGAAGAAATAAAAGCATGAATCAGCATCTCCATCTCAGAACGTGATACAGCAATGCTTTTTAAATGATAAAAACAAGAACGAACAAGTGCAGCGACATGAGAGTCAAGAGATAAAACTGGGTCTAGAGTTACCCTGAGGTTTCTGACAAAAGAGACAAGTGGACCGAGCCACTGGACCATCTGGGGGAGGTGTTTATCAGGAGCACAAACCAGGACTTCAGTTTTATCATCATTTAGTTGGAGAAAGTTGTCGTTCGTCCAACTCTTGACAGAATCCAGACATCTGTGTAAAATCTGTATCTTAAAAACATCCTGAGGTTTAAAAGACACATAAAGCTTAATATCATCAGCATAAAAGTGATAAGAAAAGTGTTTAAAATGTGCTGCAAAGGTAGCAGGTATTAAATAAACAGTAAAGGTCCCAGAACAGAGCCTTGTGGCACACCGGAAGAAAGAAATACTCTATCAGTGTTAACACTGATAGAGTATTGAAGGAATGTCATAAACGTCATACACTACTCTCTTTTTATTGGTTGTTTGTGTATTCTGGACATGTTTTGTAAATCATGTAAATGGCAAACTAAACCAATAAACCTAAAAGTTGAAGGACCCCATGAGAAGTCCCGTTCCATGACCTCTGCTGTGGTAAACTCATAAATTCTCACTGTGTGCTCACTGAGTCAACCTAACTCGTCTGTCGGTGGGACATTCGTGTGAGCGCGAGCAGCTGTGGAGCCGAAACTGATAAGCAAATAGCTGCACACACATCATTAGCTGCTCATTTACAGACATTAGGCAAGAGAGCAGGTCGATCAGACGAGGGTGTGTGGGCGCACCGCCCCAAAATCCTACCTCTATCTGCCTGAGAACAATCGCGTTTGACGGCCAACCTGCCGGCTGGTCCAGAGTCAGTTTCCAGCGAAGACAATGATGATTATTACGCTTCATCGGGTCCACAAACGGCATCTAATCATGCAAACTAATTTAACATCTGTTTTCATCACTTAGCACTCTAACTAATTAGTTTGTTCAGACAGGAACATCTGCAGCGGGGCCGCAGAGAGAACGGGAAGGTTGAGCAGACGTTGGAGAAGCAGTAACGAGAGGAGGAGAGATGCTGCGGCATTAAGGGCAAATTAAAGCTCGTTTATGCAGTGGCGTGCACTGTCAGAGAGGCTGGTTCTCCTGTTAACCTTTGACTGGTCTCTGTAGCAACTGTTTCAGATTCAAGAGCGTCTGCAGGACATCAAGAGATCCAACAGTCTACGTTAAGATATGCACACAGAAACCTCAATGATCTACGCCAGGGGTGGGCAAATGTTTTGACTGGTGGGCCACAAAGGGTTCTAAAATTTGGCATAAGGGCCGGACAAGGAGCAGATGGAAGGAGAGATTGGGTAATCAACCTCATAAACTAAAAAAATAATATGGAATTTAGAGAAAAACATGCTTTAATTTGGATTCAAATTCACATATATTCATTTAAAAACAGAAAATTTGGGAGTTTTAATTTTATAAATTTTGATTTTTGTTCTCTTTTGGGTGATCCAATGGGTTGATGTTCTTCAGAGGAAAATGTGAACTCAATGAAATGCTGCATTTATGTGGTGTAGGAATAATCCGAAAGATCACCATCTGATTCAGAAAGGAACACACACGAACGTCAGAGAAACAACACCATTCATGGGAAGAAACCAGAAATACAATGAAAATAAAACAATAATTAGGATTTTTGATTCAATGTATTTTAATTTGGAGGGCCACATTAAGTAGCTTAAGGGGCCAAATGTGGCCCCCGGGCCGTAGTTTGCCCACCCCTGATCTACGCTAAAGCAGCCAAAAGTCTGCAAAAAAACTGTGTTCATCAAGGTTCACTGGATTGCAAATATAGACCACAATGCATTGCGTTTAAGCAATTTTTGTGATATAAATGTGTTAACATGTAATTTTTCAATAAATCATCAACATTTTTATCACCCGAACACAGCGGATTCATTAATAGACGTCATAAAATGCCAGAATTTTCACTTTGTGAGTTCGGTGATGTCATACTTGCCGTTAAAAAACTTTAGAAAAGTAGTGAGCAATCATCATCGGAGCAGTTTGCAGCCCAAAGTGAAGCGTCTGGGATGAGGGTCAGAACCGCTGAGTCTGAGGCCGTGGTTCTCGATGCGGAGTTTAAATGTCTTGGAGTCTTGTTCACGAGTGAGGGAATATCGGAGCGGGAGGTCAACATGCGGACTGGAACGATTCAGTCACTGTAAGCTACCGGATCGTTGTGGTGAAGCGAGATCTGAACCAGAGAGCTTTCAGTTTACCGGTCCATATTTACTCCGGTTCTCATATGAGCTCTGGGTTGTGACCGGAAGAACCAGGTCCTGAATGCAAGTGGCTCCCCTTAGAGATAGGATGAGGTACCCGGACACCCGGAGAGAGCTCGGAGTGTCTGCTCCCACACATCCAGAGGAACCAGTTGAGGTGGTTCAGACGTCTGATCTGGAGAGGTTCCACCCGGCTGAGGCCTCGGAGAAGACCCGGGACTGGGAACGCCTCGGAGTCCTCCCAGAGGAGCTGGAGGAAGTGACCGGGGAGAGGGAAGTCTGGGCATCTTTGCTTAGATTGCTGCCTGAACCACTCCGTCCTGGATTAGAGGATGAATGGATAGATGGAGACCGATGATCGTCTTCAAACTTGAAGCTGGTGTTACATCCAAGCATGAGCTTGCAGCTGTAGGTGAACACAGCTCTGTGGTACACTGGCGCTGGGCGTCACGGTGGTGGAACAGGCGTGTTCTGACCTAACATGTCCAGGAACTGTTGGTCAGAAAGTCCAAGATCAAGCTGCAAAGGTGAGTGTTGGATGATAATTCATTTAGAAACAGCTTATGTGTCCTTCTTGTCCAGGTGTGTTAGTACGGCGTGCAGCGCCGTGGAGACTGCATCCTCTGAACTCCTGTTGGCACAGGAGCAGCTGGTCCTGACAAGACATGGAATACTTCATGAAATACTTCATGAAATACTTCATGAAATACTTCATGAAATACTTCATGTCTTGGGTTGTGTATTAATTTGCCAATTGGCCAGAAGTTACTTGAAAAAGAGATCTCTGGATCTCAGTGAGACTTTCCTGGTTAAATAATGTATAAATAGAATATTGTGTTTATCTCTGTGAGTAACAGTCTTTGCATTGTGTTTGGGGAACGGCGGCCTGCAGAGCGGTCTGGGAATCCCACAGAGCAACAGATGCTTAACTACTCTCTTGAGCCGCTCCTTTGGCGGCCTGTCAGCGCTCCGTCTTTGTGTTAACCAGCTCTACGTGTGTCTGCCACCTCCTCTAATTCACAAACTCCTGTTCGGGACTAATTAGAGCTCCTCTCCCCCCACGAGGCCTCGGTTTACTGTGCTGAGTAATAAGCATCCAATAAGGGCCTCCCCTCTCCTTCCTCCTCCTCCGCTCCTCCCTCTTCATTATCCTCCAGTCTCTGTTTTGATGGCGGTCATCCATCAAGTCATTTGGAACAACACCGAGCCGGGACGCCGAGAACAACCGCCCCGGGTTTACCAGGAAGTGTTCTATTCCCCTGAAGCCCATCGGACCAATCAGAGGAGGACGGGGCGACTACAATGGAAACAATAGAAACTGGCAGAAGATATTAGACAAGACACCACAATGGGACACGAACAGAAGGAGAACAACAGGCTTTATCAGGCTGGATATGATGGGAGATGTTCCCCTTGACCCA
The DNA here is from genome assembly GCA_003999625.1 of Oryzias javanicus. Classification (NCBI taxonomy): domain Eukaryota; kingdom Metazoa; phylum Chordata; class Actinopteri; order Beloniformes; family Adrianichthyidae; genus Oryzias; species Oryzias javanicus. The sequence goes on from CM012457.1 coordinate 1,047,566, forward strand.
ATGTCTCCTGGGATACCTCATATTTTACTTCATCTCTGACTCCTTTGTTCACTTTTCTTTTTTAAGTGGTTCCAGTTCTTATGTTACTGGATCAGCAACGCTTTTAATCAGAGTTTAATTAGAGTTATCCTTGGAAGACATTTACCACAACTCTTTAAGAAAAGTTCTTCTTCCATCAATTCTTTTAATACTAATTATGTCATTTTTCGGCAAAGTCACCAAACCTGTGTTCTTTTCAAGGACAGATTCCACCAAGTGGCAGGAGTTCATTAAAAATCTTAAAAATTCACTTCTGAGTTGTAAGCCTGCACTCATTTCCCATCATCCCTTTCTTTAACTCTTCAAGCTAACGTTAGCTGTTCAACAGAAATGGCGAGCAATGTCAGATATATCCATTCAGATGTGGAAAAACCAAGTCTACAAGTGGATGCAACAACAGAGTTTCACTTTACAACTACAAGCTTCTTTTTAAATTATATTTTACATCTATGCTGATTCATAATACTTTGAATAGAGAAATATTCAGAGACGCACTTTCAAGCTTTATTTACTCCCTACATCATCATAAAAACGCTACAAGAATGTGTTCAAAACACAGAAAACTAACATATTCCCAAGACATCACGAATTGACGTTTGGTTAAGGACCACCTCCACGTCTTTTGAGGTGCTGGCTGTTCATAAAATCAGCAGCAGAAGAACACACCAGGTATCACTCCTGTCAGCTAAGAACAGGAAACTGAGGCTACAATTCACACAGACTCACCGAAACTGGACAATAGTTGATGGAAAAACCTTTTCTGGTCTGATGATTCAGATGGTAGGGTCAGAATTTGAGATGAAAGCTTGCGTTGGTTCAATGGTTCAGGCTGGTGATGGTGGTGGGGATATTTTCTTGGCACACTTTAGTACCGACTGATCATGCTTCCAACACCACAGTCTACCTCAGGGGTCGGCAACCTTTAACAGTAAAAGAGCCATTTGGACTTGTTTGCTACCAAAACCTAGAAGGAACCGTATTGACTTACGTTAGCCTGTAAGAAATTTGGATTTGCATTCATAACCTTCTTATATTTTTTTTTAAATAAATATGAATTTCAACTTTTTTTCACGAACAAAAGCCAAAAAAGATAAATTAAAAGAAACTAGCATCTCTCAAAAAGGGAATTTTTAAACGTTTTTAACTTTAGTAGCAAAAAAGCTAGCTTGTTGCTTAATTACTAGCTGAACTTCAAATTAGCATAACATTTCTCTGTAAATTAAATCAGCCAAAAATTTTAGCATGTTGCTGAAATAAAAGCTAAACTCAAAATTAGCATAAAGCCTCCAGGTTAAAAATTAGCAAAAAATGTTAGCATATTGCTAAAATATTAGCTAAACTCCAAATTATCTTTAAAAAGCTAATTAGAGGCCAAATCTGCCAAAAAAAAATCTCGCTTGTTGCTTAATTACTAGCTGAACTCCAAAATAGCCTAAAATTCCTCAATAAACAAACTTAGTCAAAAACGTTAGCATGTTGCTAAAATAGATGCTAAATTCTAAATTATCCAAAAAAAACTTCAGTAGATAAAAAAATAGCTGAAAACGTCAACATTCTACTAAAATATTAGTTAAACTCCAAATTAGCATAAAATTCCTCAGTAAACTAAATTAGTCAAAAACGTTAGCATGTTGCTAAAACTCTAAATTAGCCTAAAAACCCCAGTAGGCAACACATTAGCCAAAAACCTTAGCATGTTGCTAAAATAGAAGCTGAAACTCTAAATCAGGGCTGCTCATTCCTGGTCCTCGAGATCTACCACCCTGACTGTTTTCCAGATCTCCAAGCCCAGCCAGCTGTTGATTGGCTCAGTCAGATGTCTCCACAATCTGATTGAAAGAACACACCTGGTCCAGGTAATCAGCAGCAAACAGTACATGGAGAGCTGGAAAACAGGCAGGTTGGTAGATCTTGAGGACCAGGAATGAGCAGCCCTGCTCTAAATGAACCTAGAAACCCCACTAGAAAACAAATTAGCCAAAAATGTTAGCATGTTGCTAAAATAATAGCTAATCTTCAGCCAGAGAGATAAAAGAGCCACATGTGGCTCTGGAGCCACATGTGGCTCTTTTAAATAAATATGAATAATGTCTATTTTTGGCACGAACAAAAACAAAAAAATACATAAAAGAAACTAGCATCTCTCAAAAGGTATTTTTTTTTACGTTTTGAACTTTAGTAGCAAAAAAGCTAGCTCGTTGCTTAATTACTAGCTTAACTTCAAATTAGCATAACATTTCTCTGAAAATTAAATCAGACAAAAATTTTAGCATTTTGCTGAAATAAAAGCTAAACTCAAAATTATCCCAAAACCCCTAGTAGATAACAAATTAGCTAAAAATGTTAGCATATTGCTAAAATATTAGCTATACTCCAAATTAGCATAAAAAACTAATTAAAGACCAACTCTGCCAAAAAAAAGCTAGCTTGTTGCTTAATTACTAGCTGAACTCCAAAATAGATTAAATTCCTCAGAAAACTAGCTTAGTCAAAAACGTTAGCATCTTGCTGAAATAGAAGCTAAATTCTAGATTATCCACAAAAAAAAAATATCCTGCAATAACAAATTAGTTGGAAACATTAGCATTTTACTAAAATATTAGCTAAACTTCAAATTAGCATAACGTTTCTTAGAAAACTTAGCCAAAAACGTTAGCATGTTGCTGAAATAGAAGCTAAATTCTAAATTATCCACAAAAAAAAAAAAATCAGTAATAACAAATTAGCTGGAAACATTAGCATTTTACTAAAATGTTAGCTAAACTTCAAATTAGCATAACATTTCTTAGAAAACTTAATCAAAAACGTTAGCATGTTGCTGAAATAGAAGCTAAATTCTAGATTATCCACAAAAAAAAATATTCTGCAATAACAAATTAGTTGGAAACATTAGCATTTTACTAAAATATTAGCTAAACTTCAAATTAGCATAACGTTTCTTAGAAAACTTAGCCAAAAACGTTAGCATGTTGCTGAAATAGAAGCTAAATTCTAAATTATCCACAAAAAAAAAAAAATCAGTAATAACAAATTAGCTGGAAACATTAGCATTTTACTAAAATGTTAGCTAAACTTCAAATTAGCATAACATTTCTTAGAAAACTTAGCCAAAAACGTTAGCATGTTGCTGAAATAGAAGCTAAATTCTAAATTATCCACAAAAAAAAAATATTCTGCAATAACAAATTAGTTGGAAACATTTGCATTTTACTAAAATGTTAGCTAAACTTCAAATTAGCATAACATTTCTTAGAAAACTTAATCAAAAACGTTAGCATGTTGCTGAAATAGAAGCTAAATTCTAGATTATCCACAAAAAAAATATTCTGCAATAACAAATTAGTTGGAAACATTAGCATTTTACTAAAATATTAGCTAAACTTCAAATTAGCATAACGTTTCTTAGAAAACTTAGCCAAAAACGTTAGCATGTTGCTGAAATAGAAGCTAAATTCTAAATTATCCACAAAAAAAAAAAATCAGTAATAACAAATTAGCTGGAACATTAGCATTTTACTAAAATGTTAGCTAAACTTCAAATTAGCATAACATTTCTTAGAAAACTTAGCCAAAAACGTTAGCATGTTGCTGAAATAGAAGCTAAATTCTAAATTATCCACAAAAAAAAATATTCTGCAATAACAAATTAGTTGGAAACATTTGCATTTTACTAAAATGTTAGCTAAACTTCAAATTAGCATAACATTTCTTAGAAAACTTAATCAAAAACGTTAGCATGTTGCTGAAATAGAAGCTAAATTCTAGATTATCCACAAAAAAAAAATATTCTGCAATAACAAATTAGTTGGAAACATTAGCATTTTACTAAAATGTTAGCTAAACTTCAAATTAGCATAACATTTCTTAGAAAACTTAATCAAAAACGTTAGAATGTTTCTGAAATAGAAGCTAAATTCTAGATTATCCACAAAAAAAAAATATTCTGCAATAACAAATTAGCTGGAAACATTAGCATTTTACTAAAATGTTAGCTAAACTTCAAATTAGCATAACATTTCTTTGAAAACTTAGCCAAAAACGTTGCTAAAATTGAAGCTAAAATTCTAAATTAGCCTAAAAACTCCAGTAGGTAACACATTAGCCAAAAATGTTATTATGTTGCTAAAATAATAGCTATTCTCCAATTTTTTTGAAATTTACTATTATTTTATTTTTCCTCAGCCAGAGAGCCACTATGGAGAGATAAAAGAGCCACATGTGGATCTGGGGCCGCAGGTTGCAGACCCCTGAACCAGCACATCCACATGCCGGCACACACGGTCGAACGCTCTGGTTCTGAGCCGCAGAGGGCCTTCGTGTGGGTTCAGCAGGTGTTGGCGTGTTTGTCTTTGACAGGACGTTTGTTTTCCCAGGTATGTGGCCGGCTCTTATCAGTCCAGCAGGAAATCACCCGCTGAAGTCTGCTCCGACTCTCTGCAACCTTTAAGTGAAAGTTAATTACAACCTTTCAAGCTGTTTTCCAGGAAAGGTGTGACCAAAAATAAAAAAAAAATCTGCATGGATGGATTAAGATTTATGCCGCTTTACAGTGAGAGGGCAAACAGCAGACAGCCAGAGGGAGGCTTCCTGCCACCTGTCCATACTTGGTGTCCAATTCCAGCCTGCCAGGAGAGAAAATAAGTTTGCTTTCTGCAGATTTTACAGCCTCTTTATGCGCTCCGTGGTGTGGTGATGGCTGATAATCGCACCAGCAACGGTTGATAAGAACGCCGTGTTACTGTCAACGTTAAGCGGGCAGTAAAGTTTAATGAAGATTTAGCTGTAAAATGATTAATTCCGTCATCCAGATCGCTGCAATTAGAGCCGTATAGTTCTCAAGAGTGTTTGTGCGGCTCACACCTGCAATATAACCGACCCGTGTGAGAAAACCACACATGAAGGTGATCTGAAGCAGAGATCAAAGCAGGCGGGGTGATTGACGGGCACGCAAATTAAAGAAAAGGAGCGGGACGACAGCAGCAGGAAAGGATGAGCAAACAGGTCTTTAGGAAATTGAAAAAAATCAACTCATACAGGCAGAAATAAATAAAATCATCACTTTTTTCAACATTTTATTGATATTTTAACTTAATTCAACCTCAAATGAAGTGTGTCCATGATGACAGAAAACACATTTGAGATGTCAAGTTTTAATGGATGCCTTAACTTTATTCTTTTATTGTTTAACTTTTGTTTATTTCTATGCTTTGACTGCAAATTTATTTAAAAAAAACAACAAACATTGATAGTAAAATAAGTGAACAGACATGAGTACACAGACGTTTTGGGGTTTTGGTTTTAAATGTTTTTGATTTTATTTCAAATAAAAAAGTCAAATAAAAATTCAGGGCGGAGCCAGGCGAGTCTCACTATTGCGCAATAAGATCAAATGTATGGTATTAATCTGGGTTTATGAATACTTTCTAATCACGTGTGTAGATTAATAAATATATGTATATATAATTTAAAAAAATGTTTATGAAGCCAGCTCTTGTGACATCCTTCTAATTTTGACCTGTTCCCTTGTTGACTTTTGTGTTTTAGATTTTTTCTGTTCAGTTTTTGTTTTTAACATTTCTCATCCTTTATTTTTTGTGTTATATTATCCTTATTGTACATAAATGTTTTTGTTTACGTGTAAACAAATCAATCAAGTCAACTCAAATCATCGTCCATTTATCCAGGAACATTTAAAAGTGGCGTCCCACTGGATCTGTTCTAGGGTCCCTTGTATTCCTCTGTCAGTGACGCCCATCTCATATTTTATGACTGATTTTCTGCTTTTGTGCGATTACCGGTATGAAACCCAATGAGACAATTCTTTTGTGATACTGGGTTATATGAATAAAACTGAACCGTCACTTTTACTGGGTGATTTTTACCCAATAAAAAGTATTTATCCCAAAAAATAGACCAAAATATGACAACAAATGATAAATTAGAGTACCTTTATGTTGTTTTCAACTATGCAAGAAAACATGCATTTGGATGGAATTTCATCATCATAACCTTTATTTATACAGGTTGGTCAATTGAGAACAACTTCTCATTTACAACAACGACCTGATTAGGCATCAACAGTAAAAATAGAAAATAGTAAAAAGTTACACACAGATTAAAAATATAAACTTCTGACAGCAATATTTTAAATATTTACAATGAAAGTCAACAGGAGGCGCCAAGTTAATAATTAACATAAAAGACCCATTAAAACGATAAAAACAAATTTAAGATAAAAATTTTAAAAAATATAAAATAAATAAAATAAAAATAAAAAGCTGAGCTAATAACACCTGCATTCATCCCTAATCACATCCATTAAAGAGGTCGTAACCCTTCCGTTCTCCTTAGCTTGTTTACATTAAAAGTGGGGTCATCTGGACACCACAGGACAGTGCGTTGAACTTTTTTTTTTCACTGATTTCGGAGTTTCACTAATGTCCATGGCAGACATAAAATCCTGTCCCCCTTCGTCCACATTTGTCATGGAAGAAATCGCATAACAAAATGTGGTTGGAGCCATCTGGACCCCAAGGAGAGCGGAAGGGTTAAATGCAGCTAATGAGACCAGATTACACAACTTCAGGGTTTTCTGCAGCTCGTTCCAATCATAGGAGGCAGAAAAAGAGAATGAGGAGCGGCCAAACGTGGTTCCAACTCTGGGTACAGCTATGGTGAGAAAGTTATTGGAACGCAAACTGTAAGTACTAGTTGCCATTTTTAGGATGGACTGTAGGTAGTGTGGTGTTTTACCAATCAGAGTCTTGTAAATGAAATTATACCAATGCAGCTGCACTAATAATGTCCTAAAATGTCCTAAACTAATGTCACTGGAGACTTGGCCTTTGGTCCGCCCAATTGTGAATCATGTAAATGATTCTTTCTGTTCACATTATTTAAATGTAGACGTTTACATTGAGGATTTATCTGTGAATTGATGCATTTTTTCATGTAAACTCAGATTTAATGTTGGCATCTCTATCCCCAGACGGATATTTTCTTTATTTTATTTCTGGTCTTCCAGTGTTATTTTGGTTCAAATGTATTTATGTTTTAAATTTATGTCATTGAATAGTTAATTTAGTGTTTTTGGCCCTCGAATCCGACTCTCTTTGCAATATAGTTAGGACACCAGAACCATCCAGCATCCTGAAGGTTTAGTTTTCATTTCTGCAGCATTTTTTTCCTTTAGCGGTCTTCATAAGGACATTTTCTATACCAAAAAATCCAGGTCTAACCCTCCTGAAGCAGATGCTGCTCTAAAACCATCACACAAATAAATAAAAAATAAATAAAAGTGACTTTTTCTTGATTTACATCAAAATGCTCATTTTTAAAAAACATTTCTCTTTTAGTATTTGACATTTAATGGATCTGAGAGATTTTTCTTCTTTTTTTTTTTACTTTAAAAATTAGTTTTACAACTCACTACAGATGTCATAAGTTTGTTGGAGGCTGGAGGGTCCAGCCCCCGTCCCGAAGGACCAATCACAGAGGGGCGTCTTTATTGCGCGCTGGAGTGTCCGTGGTGGCTGACACAGAGTCCATCTCATTCTGCAGAAACATCTGCAAACATAAAGTCAGTGATGGAGAAATCGACAAACTTCCGCATCGATGCGCTCCTGGCGCGCGACCCACAGCGCCGCACGAGCGCGCTCCCGGGAGCCGCTGCTCCGGGTCCGATCCACAGAAAAGAACTTCATCCCTCCAGAGCCCCGTCCAAACCCAGCCTGCTCGGCCTGTCGGGCCTCGCGGCGCTGCAGCGCGCGGCTCTCATCGGGGTCCACCCGCTGTTCCCTCTGGGGCCCTTCGAGCTGCAGACCCCCGCCTTCCTGCCGCCCGCATGGGCGCAGCTGGCTCAGCAGCACCCGGGGCAGATGAAGGGGATCCCCGCAGCAGAGGCGCCCCCCCTGGAGCCGTGGATCGGAGGGGGGACCGGGACTCTTGGGGAGTATGGAGGTATGGAGGCTTTTAGAACCGGATCCATTTGATTTAGTTATTTATTGTGTTTGTTTAAATAATAATAAAACAGCAATGACCAAAGTCAGTTGGTTTACCAAAATATGGTTGATTTTTCTATTGATCTGCACATATTTTAATTTTTTTATTCATATTAATGCAAATATCTTTGCAATTAGAAATTCTGAAATAATGTTATGTCTATTCACATGATGGTGTGGTTTGTTAAAACTTAAAGATTCTTAATGACCCATTTAACAGTATAAATATTTGATTATAAGTTATAATGATAATTCATATCAAGACAATTAGCCGGAGTGGGATTATTTAAATTTGGTTCCTCCAACTACCTTTCAAACAATCTATAATTTGATGCTTAATTATTCTACATTTGAGTTTGTAAGGATGTAAACCTCAGTCGATTGTTTATTCTTGTTTTGATTGCTTGAAATAAAAAATGTTTAATCTAATGTATTAATCTCTGAGAAATTACGTTACTATACTTGTTAATATACTAAAAAACCACAAGATTATCACCATAGAAAAGATACTAATGAATGCATTTGTTATTATTTTGTCTTAAAAAAGGATTTAAATGGTATTAAGTCGTATGGTTTAAGTATAGTTTTCAAAGCACCAACAATATTAATAATAATAATTGTTAGATAGAATATAATGTTAAAAAACATCAGAAAAGTTGTTAGTTGAATAAAACTATTTTTGTAAGTTGAAAAGGACTAACGAGGTCTGAAACAGTCGATAACTGTTAAAATTTAATAAATAGCCTAAATAATTAAATAAATGAAAAAATTTGCTTCATTAACTAAAATACCAATTAATTTTATATAAAACTTAGTGAATCATTTGTCCAGAACGTTATTGTAAATAAAAACTTCTTCTTGTTAACTTACCTGGTTAAATAAAGGTTTAATAAAAAAACTAATAATTATAATAATTTAGATATTTTGCATGAACTTAAAAGAAAAGAGACAGAGGAAAACACCTTTGTTTTTTATGGTTGACCTTATCAAAAGTCTCACATCAACCAAGTTTTTTTTTTTTTTGAATGCAAAAAAAATTACAGAACATTTAATACATAAAAAAAGTGATGAATATAATAATGATTACATTCTAACACTGAATAATTACCGTAAATATGAGTAAATGAGAAATTTTAAACAAGAGAAAATAAATTAAGTAGGAATATAACGATGCACAATTATAGACAAGAACTACAAAATTGTAAAAACTACAGTTATGATCAATATCTGAACATTTGGATATCTACATATTTTTTGGGTACATATTACTTAATATTGTCAATATTTATATTAATATTATTATAGTAATTAAGATTTTTTAATGTATTTCTTTGACTTTATTATTAATGGATTTTTTTTAGGTCATATCTATGGTTTATTCCAATGAATATTTTCAAATATAATTCACATCAACCAAATGACTTGCTAAATTTTAACGTGATGATGCAGTTTATACCCCGCCCTTCTAACCTGCGCCTCATAGTGGTGAAAAACAAGCACTGCATCACATTTGGAAGTCAGATAAATGCTAAACTCTCTCTACAAGGCATTTTGCCTCTGCAGACAGTTTTTAAGTCTCTGTTTTTTGTTCACCCCCCTCAGCCCCCAGTCAGGCAGCTCTTCTGGGGAAGTGTCGGAGGCCGAGGACCGCTTTCACCAGCCAGCAGCTGCTGGAGCTGGAGAACCAGTTCAAGCTCAACAAGTACCTGTCCAGACCCAAACGCTTCGAGGTGGCCACGTCGCTCATGCTGACGGAGACGCAGGTCAGGAGCTCAGATGACGAGGATTTCCTTCAAAAACAACAAGAGAGGCCATCTTTACCTTTTTATTATGAATTCTTTCATTTCTAGGTTAAGATCTGGTTCCAGAACAGACGCATGAAGTGGAAAAGAAGCCGTAAATCCAAGGAACACGTCTCTGCGGCGCTCACTGACGCGCCAGAAAACCAGAGCAACAAACCGGATCTCGACTCTCTCTACTCGAGTCCCGGGGATGAAGAGGAAGCAGACGATGAAGATTACACAGAGGAAGCAGGGAAAGATTCTTTTGACTCTTTGAGCCTCACGACGTTCACAAGAGGAGGATTGGAGGACTACATCAACCTGAAGGACGGAGCTCTGGGAAAAACCAGTCCAGTAACAGTCTGTTATCAGAACACAGAGTCATTAGGAGCTCCGTGAGGTGACATGAAGAGGAAATGAATCTTCAGTGGAGCAGGAAGTGCTGACATCTGCACAGGTGGATGATGCTGTTTACCTGGATTTAATGATACTGATCCATTCAGACCTTATAAATAGAAAATCAACTCTGCCACTTTAGTGGGCACAGCTGTACAATCTAATAAAACACAATTCAGGAGAATTTTTGTAGGATAATAAAATATTATATTAGGTTCATTTCAGAATATAAATGTTGTATTTGTATTTTAAACATAGTGGCTGGTGAGTCCATCGTATTTATTTTTTTAGATTTAACAAAAGCAAATGTTTTTTTTTTTTTTTTGTTTTTTTTTTTAATTAAATGTGTTTTACTTGTAAGCAGAGAAACATGGAGATCTGTGATTGACTCAGGTGTTCCCTTCAGCTTTTCTTGCAACCACACAAACAAAATTATAAATAAAAAAGTAAATTATATAAATTCAGAGTTGATTTTAAAAACTATTATTATATAGTCTTCTATAAGCATTTTAAAAATAATGAGTTCATTTAAAAATCAAAGAAACAGAAATTTAGTATTTAAAAATAATTCTTATAAATATTTTTTAGTTTGTTTTTTTCGTTTCTTTTTATTCAAACGTTTGAGTTAATGTAATAATTCATATGTAAGGAGAAAAAATGCATTTGTTTAAGTAAACAGATATAAAAGCAAACTGTTTTAAAGGGGTAAACAAACGGGGTATGTTCATTTTGTGGGATCGATAAAGTTTGTTCTTTTCCAAAATGGGGGAAAAAATCTATAATTGTTTGTTTTTATTTATTTTTTAAATTAATTTCGTTTATCCATCAAATTGTTGTTGAAATGTTTTTTTGTTGCAATAAAGACTCAAAACTCCAACAGTATTTTTCTTTACTGTCTCTCTTAATGTGAAACTTGTATTTATTAGTTTTAAGTTGTAATTCAAGCGTTGTTTCTTTAATAATACAAATAATAATAAATTACATTTACATTTTAAAGTATTTCTATTTCTTTTTTCGCTGCTTTGACTTTGGAATGTCCTTTGTCGTCTTCCGTAGTTTCCCAGAAGACAACTGCGTTTATTTGTTGTCATAGCAACGTAGGAACTTGAAAGCCCTCGTAATGTATGAGGGGTTTCTTTCTCACTCCAGCGTAAAAAGAGGTGAGTTTAGCAGAAACTCATTTTTTTTTGTTTTGAGAGTTTGTTTCGCTGAACATCACGCAAAACTTGTAAACGCATAAACGTCAATTTTAATGTCAACTTTTCTGGAATTTCCACAGGGATGTCCGCTGAAGCGCGAGAGCACGAGCCTCTTCCGGTGAAGCCTTCCCGCTCCACGGTGGATTTCAAAGTAAAAGCCGAGGAAAAATAGGATTAAACGCTTAAAAGACGTTAACTTTTTTTTAAGTACTTAAGTTTAAATAGAAAAATAATAATTACATTGTATTTCATCTGACAACATGCACACAAAACAAATGTAATAACGTTACGCATAATTATTAATTTTATTTTTGTAAGCTACGAAGTTCCTTTGTTTACTTTATTGATAATAATTCCAACATTTGAAAGATTTGTTGGCAGCACATTTTTTGTAGGCACAGTTCCTTGGTACAGTTTAGTTTGACAGATTTCTTGATCTTAATATTCAACAGTGACGAATCCTTGGGGTTAAATTAGGCAAAATATGTATTTTTTTCATTATTAAGAAACATTTAAAAGCCCAGAAGATAATAGCTTTTGGGTTTAATTAAAAAAGTTATTAAACCTTTTTAAAGACATGGTTAACATTTTATCTGGCAAAAAAATTCACTTTCTTGTGCAAAAGCTGATTTTAAAAAAGTAAAATGACCATAATCCTAAATGGATATTAAAAAACATATATTTAAAAAAAAATGACTTATTGTAAGTTAAGAACAAACTAGAAAACAAAAAATCTCCTACTTGCCAACATTTCAAGATGAGATAATCGCAATTAGTTCAATTATTTGCAACAATATTGTAAAAAGTTGTAACATTATTTCTTAAATGACAGAAATAACGGTTATTTGTGGAAGCCTGTGAGTCATTTCTTTATAGAAAACATCTTGCCTCACCTTACAGGATCCTGACATTCATCACAGACAAAGGGATGTAAAGAAACCCAGACGAGCGTCTGGTCAAAGACGGTGGTTCCTGGGTTTGGAGACCGAGTCCGAGTTGGTTTGGGAGGATTGGGAGCCAGGCGGAAAGTTCACAAAGTCACTGGTGTTGAGGAACGTCCGCAACAAGCTGCACAAACTAAGCATAAGGTTTTCTAAAATCATATTTAAAGTCTCGCTCTGCTCCAGAAGGACGCCCTCACGTGAATGTTTCGTTCTCCTTACAGACCTCCAGAATCCGGGTTTTTCCAAACCTTTGTTCCTCACACGGTTCTTCTAAGTCCTGGGATTTCTTACTCCATTCCGGTCACTTTCAGACCTCTTCAGAAAGTGAGACATTCCAGCAATTATATCCTTAACGTCCTGACAATTAGAGAAAAAATATGTTTTGTCAATTTCTTCTTTATTGACCAAAACTACAATTTATATTTCATTTCATTTCATTTTATTTATTTATTTCATTTTCAAGCACACATAAGAAGTTTTACCGTAATCAAGGTTTCTGAGAAAAAAAGAAATGAAAATGAAAAGGGACAGAAAGAAGTAAACTTATTAACTCTGCCCCATTTAACCAAGTCAGAAAATAATTTCAGTCAACAAACAGAATTACAAAATTATGCAACAGATAAAGCAAGTGGTAAGAAAAAACAAACACCAAAATATAATAGGGAAAAAAGTAGTAGTATTTTCCTTTTTTTTTTTTTTTTTTCCTTCCCTTATTCTTTTCCCTCTTTTCCTTTTTTTTTCCCCTCTTATCCTCTCTTTTTCCTTCCTTTCCCATTAAGCATTAAGCCCGTTTTTACCGTTTTTAATGACTGTTTGATTCGTATGATGTGAGCATTTGTTTTTTCACAGTTTTTTTAAAAGTAATAATTGAATTAGATTCTTTTATAGATTTTTCTAAGGTATTCCATAATCTCATACCCTGCACTGAAACACTTTTTTCCTTAATTTTGGTTCTAAATTTATTGGTTTTAAAAATGTCATGCCCTTTTAGGTTATAGTTGCTCTTTCTTTTTTCAAACTTCTTTTGTATGTTAAGTGGTAAACTTCTGTGATGTGCTCTGTACATAAGTTTTAATATGGAATGATTTACTAAGTCTTTAAATTTCAGTAGTTTTAGCTTTATAAACAGATGGATCCAGATACTTACTCCCAGTAATGATTCTTATTGCTTGTTTTTGTAACACAAATATTGAATTTATTGATTTCTTGTTAGCATTTCCCCAAATTTCTATGCAGTATGTCAAGTATGGTACAATCAGTGAATTATATATGAGGTATAATGATTTTTCGTCTAGTGACCATTTAACCTTATATAACAATGCTATTGTTTTTGCTATTTTAGTTTTTATGTAGTTGATATGAGATTTCCAGTTTATTTTATCGTCTATAATCACCCCTACAAACTTGGTTTCTTTCACTTGTTTAATTTGAGAGCCTGCAATTTCCATTGAGATGTTAGTATTTATCTTATGGTTGCTAAATATCATCAGATTTGTTTTTTCACAATTTATTGATAGTTTATTTGTATCTAGCCATTTTTAAATTATTTCCAACTCCCTTTGGATTAATTCTGTCATTTGTTTTATTATCGTTACCCACATAATAAAAAGTAGTGTCATCAGCAAATAAAATACATTTTAAGAATTTGGATGCACTGGTGATGTCATTTATATATATATATATATTTGGCATCATGAAGCCTCAAATGTCTTCTGTAGACACCAAAAGGTGTTCATGCGGTGGTTGGGTTACTCTACATTTGTATTTTTATAAGTCAGGAAGTTAAAAAGTCAGATTTTAAGACAGAAAATTGTCCACCTGATGCACCTATGTAACGTGGCGGTGCCGTCTGCTCTATGACAGTGCGGGTACGAGGACAGCATTGAGTTTCGGAGCGCAGACGGACGTTTTCCGGTGATCCTGCGGGCCATCACCCCGTCTCATTCCCTAAAGGCTCCCGAGTCGGTGCTGCTGCCCCTCTGCGGGGTCCAGCACTCGTCCCAAGCTCAGTTTCTGCTGGAAAACCTCAGGTTTATCTGAATGTTGAGGATATGACAGTTCAGGGGATATTTTGACCCTAAATCACAGTTTCTTTACCCAGTAAGCTGCAGACTTTCTTCCTGTGGGATTGTGCGGCACCGTTCAGCATCTGTCCTGCGCGAGGCCTCCTGAAACCGGAGCAGACATGCAGCATCACGGTGGCGTTCGAGCCCCAGGAGGCCAAAGCGTTCCAGCAGCAGGCGCGCTGCAGGTTTGGAGAGGAGGAGGCCTGGACGGACAGCTGCTCTGTGCTCCTGCAAGGAGGAGGTGCGAACGAGAACAGGCAAACGAGCCCGACCCGCTAATGCTCTTTTAAATTAAGCTAAAGCAGGGGTGGGCAAATGTTTTGACTCGTGGGCCACAAAGGGTTCTAAAATTTGGCATAAGGGCCGGACAAGGAGCAGATGGAAGGAGAGATTGGGTAATCAACCTCATAAACTAAAAAAATAATATGGAATCTAGAGAAAAACATGCTTTAATTTGGATTCAAATTCACATATATTCATTTAAAAACAGAAAATTTGGAAATTTTAATTTCTAAATTTAGATTTTTGTTCTCTTTTGGGTGATCCAATGGGTTGATGTTCTTCAGAGGAAAATGAAATGCTGCATTTATGTGGTGTAGGAATAATCCGAAAGATCACCATCTGACTCAGAAAGGAACACACACGAACGTCAGAGAAACAACACCATTCATGGGAAGAAACCAGAAATACAATGAAAATAAAACAATAATTAGGATTTTTGATTCAATGGATTTTAATTTGGAGGGCCACATTAAGTAGCTGAAGGGGCCACATGTGGCCCCCGGGCCGTAGTTTGCCCACCCCTGTTCTAAAGGGATCATTTTGGAGCAGGGGAGTCGAACTCAACCGCACAAGGGGCCAAAATCCAAAACGCACTTTAGGTCGCGGCCCGAACAGGATAAACATTAATTAAACACTCTAAAACTACATTTTTAAAACGGAAACTTTTTAACATACAGTAATTAGACTAGATATATAGCATTACCTGTAATAATCCTAATGTGAATGAAATTGATAGCTAAAAATGCTAAGCTAAAAGCTGAAATCACTGAAGCTAATAGCCAGATAAAATATTAGCTAACTTCCAGAATAACCTAAAAAACTAAAAAAAAGTAGGTTAGCCAAAGCAGCCAGTAGAATGTAGTTGAAAAAAATAGCTAAACTTCAAAATAGCCTAAAATGACCTTAATTAGCCAGAACAGTTAGCATGTAGCTAAAATATTAGCTAAACTCCAAAATATCCTAAAATAAATCTTAGTGAATGCCAAAATAGTCCAGCTAGCATAATGCTTTAAAGTGTAAAACTATAACATTTTAACAATATTATGAAAAATAAAAATTGCAGGAATATTATCTCAGAATAAATCAACTTAAACTTTAAATAACTTTTAATATTTTACTCTCCATAAAAATATATTTTGTCAAAATGATACAAGTTAAAAAATGAGCGCAGGATAGTATCGGGTCATTAATAAGAGTAAAGTAAAATGATCTGGAGGGCCGAATAGAATCAAACGGAGGGCCGGATCCGGCCCCCGGGCCTTGACTTTTTTTAATTGTTTTTTATTGTTCTTTATTTCAAACACACAAAAAAAATGAAAATAAAATAAGAATTTGAAAATTACAAATATAAGAATTTAAAAGTATAAAAAATACTAAATAAGCATAAGAATCTAAAAATACAAATATAAGAAAATTGGAAAAAAAATACAAATATACAAGTGAAGCAAACAATGTGCTTGAAAAGGAGTGGGTAGAAGAAAATTCTTTTTTGGTCCCACCTGGTCTAACACACGTGTTTTAAAACGTTTTCTTGCTGTCTTCTGAGGAATAAACTGGATATCAGCTGTGAAGTCAAAGGTTGTTAAAAAAGCTAATTTCTCTGCAAAATTGTCTTTTTTGAGTTTATTTCATCCAGAAACGGTTATACTAAGTGTGTAAAGATATTTTAGAAACTCTAATCTGTTTCTGTCTTTCCAGCTAAATATCCGCATCTTCAGTTCAGAGGTTTTATGAGCGCAACAGATCCCAGAGATCCCGTCCTGCAGTTTGGGTCGGTGGCGGTCGGCCACAGTGTGTGCAGACACTTTGACATCTTCAACCCGTCTCTCGTGAGTGCGCGCACACACACACACACGCACACACACACACACACACGCGCACGAGGCTCAGTTCACATCACTGGATGCCCCTCCCCTCTCAGGTGGAGGTGTCCTTCTCTCTGTCGCGGCTGTCCGGCGTGGAGCCCGTGCTGGGGTCAGAGTTCAGCTGTGATGTCACCGCGGGGTCGCTGGTGCCCGGGGGATCCCTGCGAGCCTCAGTCACATATCGTCCAGCAGAGGTGGACGCCGTCTCTGTGGAGTATTTGTGTCTGACCTACAGAGGAGCGCTCAGAGAAGCTCACATCAAACTCAGCGGGACGTGCACAGGTGGAACCACCTTTATTAATGTGATGTCACTGCTGCATGTGTTTCTAAACAGATCCTCTCCTTCAGGTCCTGAAGTGTCCCTGTCCTCCTCTCTGCTGGACTTTGGGAGTGTTGAAGAAAAGCAGACTCTGGAGCTGATTAACTCCTCCTCTGTGGAGGCTTTCTACCAATGGGAAATCAACAATTCTAACAGCGTGTTCAGCGTTCATCCAGCAGGGGGCGCTGTTCCCCCACAGAGCCGCGTCAAAGTCACAGCAGTTTACAGACCCGGGAACGTTTCGGGTCACTGCAGAAGAGTGGCGTGTCTCATCCTGCACAGGGTAGGGGGCGCAGACGATCCACACCAGAAGAAACCCGTTCATTTACTCGAGTGTCCAATCAGGAGCCGCTGTTTCTGGATTTGGTTGGAACCTGCCGGTCGGAGCTCCAGAAACCTGCAGGACTGAAACCCAGAGATGTGAGGATGCTTCACAATGATGAGCAGCATCATCCCAGCACGCCGGAGGGACACGCCCCCACGATGGAGGGACACGCCCCCACGATGGAGGCAAGTGCACACGAGCCGCTGAGAGGTTACGCTTTGGAAAGGTGACTCCAATCAGGATTACATGGAGCTAGGGCTGCCACGATTAGTCGACTAATCGATGACTAATCGACTATTAAAATAGTCGACAACTAATTTAATAGTCGATTAATCGTTACTTTATAATATATGGAGTCAGGCTGTAGTGAAGTTGAAAGTTATAATGACATTCTGCTAGCTTTTTAGACTATTTTGGCATTTAAGGGTTTTCAGGCTATTTTGGAGTTTAGCTAATATTTTAGCTTCATGCTAGCTATTTTGGCTAATTTAGAATTTTTCAGTTTTTTAGGCTAATTTGGAATTAAGATAATATTTCAATTCAATTCAATTCAATTTTATTTATAAAGCGCATTTCCTGGCTTGCACCAGCCCAAGGCGCTGAACATAAAAACAAGAAAAACATTAAAAACAGTTACATGTTTAAAAAATTGCCCCAGCAAATCTCTACAGACTCAGCGGCCCTGAGTTTCTCCGGCAGGCTGTTCCACAGGCGAGGACCGCAGTGGTGGAAGGAAGCCTCACCGTAGGTCACGGTCCTCACCCGAGGAACAACCAGAAGGCCATTGCTGGAGGACCTCAGGGTCTGCGGGGGTTCATATTTAAAAAGAAAATCTCCAAAATAAGAGGGCCCAGAGCAGTTAAGAGTTTTATAAACTAATAAAAGAACCTTAAAATTGATCCTGAAACGCACAGGAAGCCAATGCAGCGATTCTAAAACCGGTGTCATGTGTTCCCGCCCTCTGGTTCCCGTCAGAACTCGTGCTGCCGAGTTCTGAAGGAGCTGTAAGCTGTAGATAGATGTTTGGGTAAGCCAGAGAGTAGGGCATTACAATAATCAAGACGACTAAAAATAAAAGCATGCATTAGGATCTCTGCGCTAGCAAGAGAGAGGAATGGGCGGACTCTGGCACTGTTTCTTAGGTGATAAAATCCAGTCTTGACCATACTTTTAATATGAGGGATAAAACTAAGCTCAGAGTCTAAAATAACTTCCAGGTTTCTCACACACTGAGGAGTTTTAAAGTTCTGAAGTTTTGGTAAAATCCTCTCTCTCTTGCCTTCAGGACCAATGACTAAAACTTCAGTTTTGTCCTGGTTGAGCTGTAAAAAATTATCTGCCATCCAAGATTTAATGTCTAAAATGCAATTTAAAAGAGAGTTAATTGGTTCTAAGTCATCAGGAGACACGGCGATGTAAAGCTGTGTGTCATCAGCGTAGCTGTGAAAGTTTACGCCGTGTCTCCTGATGACATCCCCCAACGGTAACATGTACAGGTCAAAAAGTATTGGACCTAAAATTGAACCTTGGGGGACACCATAGCTTATGTTATGGATTCTTGAGGGCCATGTATCCATGTTGACAAAAAATTTTCTGTCTGTAAGATAGGAATAAAACCACTTTAAAACAGTTCCTGATATGCCCACCAGACTCGTAACCCTTCCGTTCTCCTTAGCTTGTTTACATTAAAAGTGGGGTCATCTGGACACCACAGGACAGTGCGCTGAACTTTTTTTTTTCACTGTTTTCGGAGTTTCACTAATGTCCATGGCAGACATAAAATCCTGTCCCCCTTCGTCCACATTTGTCATGGAAGAAATCGCATAACAATATGTGGTTGGAGCCATCTGGACCCCAAGGAGAGCGGAAGTTTAAGTCTGTCAAGTAAAATCTGGTGGTCTACTGTATCAAAAGCAGCTCTAAGATCCAGTAGAACCAGCACAGTAAGCTTCTCTGAATCATAATTGATTCTAAAATCAGTTAAAATCTTTAAAAGGGCCGTCTCAGTACTGTGGTTTCTTCTAAAACCAGACTGATATTTTTCTAAAATGTTTCTCTCGTTTAAAAAGTCATGCAACTGAGTAGAAACAATCTTTTCAATCATTTTGCCTAAAAACGGTAGGTTGGATACCGGTCTGTAGTTATCTAAAACCTTAGGATCTAAATTGCTCTTCTTCAGCAGGGGTTTCACCACTGCCGTTTTACAGGCAGAGGGAAAGACACCCGTCTGAAGAGAGCAATTTATTATAGTTAAAAGATCCGACTCAAAGAATCCATAACATGATTTAAGAAGTGACGTAGGTATTGGATCTAAAAGGCAGGTTGTTGTAGAAATTTCGGCGAAAACTCTACCCAACATCTCTGCATCGACCAGGACAAAACTCTCCAGTGTTTCCTCAGGTGAGATCAGTGCTTGTGATCTACTAAAATAACAGGACTGTAGAGATAAAAGGTTAGATCTTATAGCACTGATTTTTTCTCCAAAGTGGTCTGCAAAGTTCTCACATGCCTCCTGGGACCGAAGCGTGGAACATTTATTAAAATCTCTGTTAATTAAAGAATTGATTGTTTTAAAAAGAATCTTGGGGTTATTTTTATTGTCTGAGATGATTTTGGAAAAATAGTTGGTCCTAGACAGTTTGATTGAGTTGTAAAGTTTTAATTGATCTTTAAAATATTCATAATCTATTCTTAATTTTGATTTCCTCCATCTTCTCTCTGCTCTCCTGCAATTTCTTTTCTGATTTCTGGTTGTATCATTGCTCCAAGGTTTTTTAAGACTTGTCTTAAGAACTTTTGTTTTAAAAGGAGCTACTGTGTCTATAGCAGACCGAAGTCTACTGTTAAAATCCTCAACAATAAAATCACAAGATGCAGGTAAAATCTGAGCAGGAGTTAGTTTAAGAGTATCAATAAAATTTGCAGCCACTTTGGAGGAGATGTACCGCTTCCGCACAGTTCATTTCAGGTACATGTTAGCTAGCTAATTCTAAATGTTTACAGTTTTTTAGGCTAATTTGGAGTTTTTCTATTATTCCAGCTACATGCTACCTATTTTGGCTAATTTGGAATTTTTACAGTTTTTTTTAGGCTAATTTTGAGTTTAGCTAATATTTCAGCTACATGTTAGCTTGCTAATTGTAAATGTTTACAGTTTATTAGGCTAATTTGGAGTTTTGCTATTATTTCAGCTGCATGTTAGCTATTTTAGCTAATTTGGGATTTTTACAGTTTTTTTTAGGCTAATTTTGAGTTTAGCTAATATTTCAGCTACATGTTAGCTTGCTAATTGTAAATGTTTACAGTTTATTAGGCTAATTTGGAGTTTTGCTAATATTTCAGCTACATGCTAGCTATTTTGGCTAATTTGGAATTTTTACAGTTTTTTTAGACTAATTTGGAGTTTAGCTAATATTTCAGCTACATGTTAGCTTGCTAATTGTAAATGTTTACAGTTTATTAGGTTAATTTGGAGTTTAGCTAATATTTCAGCTATATGCTAGCGATTTTAGCTTATTTAGGATTTTTTAGTTTTAAAGCTAATCATATTTCAGATTTTCTTTTCTTCCATGATCCGATTAGTCGACTAATCGGAAAAATTAATCGATGATTAGTCGACTATTAAAATAATCGTTTGTGGCAGCCCTACATGGAGCTTATACCAACTGTTTTTGAGGACGGCATGAACAGAATCAGAAGAAATTCATTCAGATTTCTCCAGATTATAGAGCATAAAGTATTCAAAATAACACATTTATTCTAACACAGCTCATACTTTACTGTTCATACTTTTGTAACCTTACCCACTCTGACCTTTTGAAAAAAACTAAGTTCTTAAAACTTTAAAAAAACAAACTTTTTGTACAAAAATATGAATAAAAACAGACACGAATATTATTTCAGAATAAATCAACTTAAACCTTAAATAATTTTCAATATTTTGCTCTCCATATTAATATCTTTTGTCAAAATTATACAAATAAATTAAACTTTAAAATATAAAACGTTTAAATTTCTTTACTTGTTTGTCATTTTGTATATAAAGTTTCACTTATAAGTGTCTCATGTTCTTCATAAAATATATTCTAACACATTTATACAAGATAACATCAGGCCGTTAGTAATAATAAGATAATGATCTGGAGGGCCGGATCCGGCCCCTGGGCCTTGACTTTAACACGTGTCCAAAATCAAAACATGTGAGGAAAGTTGTGAAATTTTGAATTTTGTGAATTTTGGAAATTTTCACATTTTTCCACGATATGAGAACAGAAAGCTTCACATCATTCTCTGTGTTTCTTTTCAGTGTTTTTCACTTTTTTCTTTAAACCAAATCTGTTTTCTACCAGAGGATCAGAGTCTCTGTCTTAACGGTTTTTCTTCTCCAGGAGACAAACGCCGGCGTCCTCAGATCAAACACGCCGATGGAAGAACTCTGCCGAGTTTACGTGGGGAGCGCAGACCTGTTCTCTGCAGGTCCGTCTCCACGTGTATCTGTGGCGCCGCACGAGCTCCTCTTCAATCACAAACGAGCTTCATCCTCCGATGGCTCCGCCCCCCAGTACGTCTCCATCAAAAACCACAGCAGCAGCACGCTCAGGTACCTCCACGGACTGACCTGCGTTTGCAGTGACGGGGAACCGTCTGATTCTGGGTTTTGGTTTGTTCTAGTCTGGTTTGGACTCTAGTCAGAGACTCTCCGTTTACGCTCTCACCGCCGTCGTGTGACCTGGCTCCGTTAAAGTCCACCTCCTTCCTGGTGACGTACGCCCCCAAACAGCTCAACTCTCTCCACGGAGGCCAGCTGGAGTTCTTTGCATTCCATAAGGTGTCGTAACTTCACCCACATAAGATGATTTTTAGCTTTTTCATGTTGACGTGTTCGCGTCTCTGGATGCCACAGGTCAGTCCTGGTATGGGACAGCCGGGTCCCCCCTGGTGCGGGACCGTCAGGGTCATCGGACACTCCTTCCTGCTCGGCAGAGAACACTTCAGACCGAACTGCTCTCTGATGCCGACTCATGTGGTGAGACTGAGTTCAGCCGGAGCGCAGCGTCTGCCTGCAGCCTGACTCTCAAAGAAAGAAAATTATCATTTCTGAATAAATTCAATTTGAAAATTGAAGAGGTTTTCAGATTAAAAGTAATGAATTATCAGCTTCATTCAAACTTTTTACATCTGAGATTTTTTGTGGGATTATTTGCATTGTTTCTTTTTATTTGTCTTTTTTTTTTAGTTTGTTCTGTTTTTTGTTCTTATTTGATAATAAAAATTGAATAAATAAAGTTGAGATCACAGCAGTGAACTTGCTATGAGATTATTTATGATGGTTTCCTGTTTTTAGAATGGAAACATGAGGTTGAAGCTCTAAACTTCAGCACTTCTCTCTGGAACGCTCACTCTCTGCTGTCCTCGTCCTTCTTGTCATCAGAGGTTTCCGCCGCTCGCCGTCGTTTCCTATCGGACCGTGCTCCTGCGGAACCGCGGAGACGTGCCGCTCACGTTCTGCCTGGACCGCAGACCGGAGTGCGTGGAGGTTCTGCCGAGCTGCGGTCTGGTCCAGCCGGGGCGTCATCAGATCCTCACCCTCAGAGCGGTCCCCAGCCAGGACAGCCCCAAACAGGGGTTCCCTGTGTCTCTGCGGCTCAATGGAGCCGACTTCACACAGGTGCTGCACACACAGCATGAACACACCGCTCCAGTGCTTATGTACTGTGATTTACTTTCAACCCTTAACAGGATGATTCCAGTAGATTCTGGAATAGGACTGCCACGATTGGTCGACTAATCGATGACTAATCGACTATTAAAATAGTCAACAACTAATTTAATAGTCGATTAGTCGTTACTTTATAATATATGGAGTCAGGCTGTAGTAAAGTTGAAAGTTATAATGACATTCTGCTAGCTTTTTAGACTATTTTGGCATTTATTAAGGGTTTTCAGGCTATTTTGGAGTTTAGCTAATATTTTAGCTTCATGCTAGCTATTTTGGATAATTTAGGCTTTTTCAGTTTTTTAGGCTAATTTGGAATTAAGATAATATTTCAGCTACATATTAGCTCTTTTGGCTAATTTAGGATTTTTTCAGTTTTTTTTAGGCTAATTTCAAGTTTAGCTAATATTTCAGCTATATGTTAGCTAGCTAATTCTAAACGTTTACAGTTTTTTAGGCTAATTTGGAGTTAAGCTAATATTTCGGCTACATGTTAGCTAGCTAATTCTAAATGTTTACAGTTTTTTAGGCTAATTTGGAGTTAAGCTAATATTTCAGCTACATGTTAGCTAGCTAATTCTAAACGTTTACAGTTTTTTAGGCTAATTTGGAGTTAAGCTAATATTTCGGCTACATGTTAGCTAGCTAATTCTAAATGTTTACAGTTTTTTAGGCTAATTTGGAGTTAAGCTAATGTTTCGGCCACATGTTAGCTATTTTGGCTAATTTGGAATTTTTACAGTTTTTTAGATTAATTTGGAGTTTAGCTAATATTTCAGCTATATGCTAGCGATTTTAGCTTATTTAGGATTTTTTAGTTTTAAAGCTAATCATATTTCAGATTTTCTTTACATCCACTTTGTCCATGATCCGATTAGTCGACTAATCGAAAAATTAATCGATGATTAGTCGACTATTAAAATAATCGTTTGTGGCAGCCCTACTCTGGAATCATCCTGTTAAGGGTTGATAAGTGTCAGTGTTTTAAAGATTTTTGTGTTTAAACGTCACCGGCAACCCTTCAGGTGTCAAAGGGTTAACTGGGAGTTCTAAATCTAAACGTGGGACCCCCCTGCTGTAAGGGGATGGATTGGGAGGTTCCGAGCGCAGCTGAAGTACAGCTGAAGTTCTGTCATACGAGCTCTCCGTCTCTTCAGGACCTGTGGGTGCTCAGTGTGCTGGAGAAGCCGTGCGTCTCTCTGGACTGCGGCAGCATCTTGTATTTCCATCCCACAGCCGTCGGCTCGGAAACACAGCGCCGCCATCGCATCAGAAACTCAAGCCGCCTCCCTTTACGGTAGATCGGTAAGTTCTTGTTTCTGGTCTCGATGTGTCTCAGCATCATTTTTTTTGTTTTTTTTTGCACGCCAGGTTTCAGTGGAGCGTTCCCGGGTCTCACCAGAACCTTTTCAGCGTCGGGCCGGACGCTGGCGTTCTGCATCCCAACGAGAGCGCGGTGAGACACAAACTTCTCGTCTGCAGTGACTCATTACACACTTTCACTTTGACCCCACCTGCAGGTGCAGGTGTGGTCCTTCCGTCCCGGCTCAGAGAAAACCCACCAAACCAAACCCACTCTCACCTTCTGGCCAGTTCAGAGTGATGGATCTGAAAAGTCCCAGCTGACCCTGGAGCTGGTCGGGACGGGCTCCCGAGGATCCATAAAGGTCGGCTTTAGATTTTTTATTAGTTGAGCTTCAGGAGTGATCTGTGGTTTCCTCTGCAGGCAGAGACCAGCGTTCTGGACGTGGGGGAGGTTCTGGTGGGAACCGATCGACTGATCGAGGTTCCCCTGGTAAACGACAGCCCCTGTCCCGTCTCCTTCCGCCTCACCGTGCAGCAGAAACTGACGGGAAACTGGGATAAACCTGAGAGGAGAGGTGGAGGTTCAGAAACATCTGGAGGTTCAGGCGGTTCAGCATTTCCCTCTAATCGTAACATCTGATCCTCACAGCTCTACGGCTGCTCAGTGAGGGAGGAACCATCCAGTCACGCTGCAGAGCAGCACTCAGGTCCATCCTGAGAGCAGACCGGAGAGCCCAGTACCTGTGGACCATCAGCTACCAGGTTCTGGATGCTAACGGTAAACTGCCAGTCTCAATCAAGCTTTGATGAGGTCACTGAAGCACAGAAACTGGAATAAGAACGTGTTGAAACACTGAAACTGGAATAAGAACATGTTGAAACACTGAAACTGGAATAAGAACGTGTTGAAAAACTGAAACTGGAATAAGAACGTGTTGAAAAACTGAAACTGGAATAAGAACGTGTTGAAAAACTGAAACTGGAATAAGAACGTGTTGAAAAACTGAAACTGGAATAAGAACGTGTTGAAACACTGAAACTGGAATAAGAACGTGTTGAAACACTGAAACTGGAATAAGAACGTGTTGAAACACTGAAACTGGAATAAGAACGTGTTGAAACACTGAAACTGGAATAAGAACGTGTTGAAACACTGAACTGGAATAAGAACGTGTTGAAACACTGAAACTGGAATAAGAACGTGTTGAAGCACTGAAACTGGAATAAGAACGTGTTGAAAAACTGAAACTGGAATAAGAACGTGTTGAAACACTGAAACTGGAATAAGAACGTGTTGAAAAACTGAAACTGGAATAAGAACGTGTGGAAAAACTGAAACTGGAATAAGAACGTGTTGAAAAACTGAAACTGGAATAAGAACGTGTTGAAACACTGAAACTGGAATAAGAACGTGTGGAAAAACTGAAACTGGAATAAGAACGTGTTGAAAAACTGAAACTGAAATCAGGGCTGTATAGGAGGTGTAGTGGTTAGCACTCTCGCCTCACAGCAAAAATAAGCTTCACTGGTTGATTGACTCCAAATTAGCGGTGTCAAACATACGACCCAGATGGTTCAATCTGGTCCAGTCATGAAAACAAAAATATATAAAGATGTTGAGGGGAGAAAAAAATCAAGTTTTCAGCCCATTCTTGTGGCGAGTTCTGGTTCTTTTGAAGAAATGATTGCAGTGCACAATTCTGCCACTAGGGGCAGCAAAGGAAAAGTAAGACCAGAAATAACAGCATTTCTTTACACATCTGCAGTTAGGTTCTTCCTCCTCATCGCTATAGTTTTATCAAGTGTGAATCCATAATTACCAAAATAAGATACTAATTATAAAAATAAATAAGTGGCTAGGCTACTTGGATGTTTGAGAAAAAACAAACAAAGCAAAACCAAAGCTAGAGATAACAAGTTGACCTTTTGTTGTTTTGCTATTACGTTTCTGGTCCCGCCCACTTGAGATCAGACGGGTTGAACGAGTTTGACACCCCTGATCTAAACTGTCCCTCGGTGTGAGTGTGTGG
This sequence comes from Oryzias javanicus, assembly GCA_003999625.1. Classification (NCBI taxonomy): domain Eukaryota; kingdom Metazoa; phylum Chordata; class Actinopteri; order Beloniformes; family Adrianichthyidae; genus Oryzias; species Oryzias javanicus. Next base: position 1,073,833 of record CM012457.1, read on the forward strand.
TTGTGTGGCCCTGCGACAGACCGGCGGTCCAGGGTAAACCCACCTTAGCCCGGGAGTGGCTGGATAGGCTCCAGCAACCTGGTGATCCTGAAAAGGAAGAGGAGGGTTCATTGGATGGATGGATGATTGGATGGATGTGGAATTCTCTTGAGAGGAATTTGCTTAAAAAATGAAAAAATGATCAAAGTGAGACATCACTTTATTGTTTCAAATCAAATTCACAGAAATCCAACTCACTGCTTTGTTTACTAAGAACATTTAAAGCGTTTCTGCTTTCAAAATGTGAGGAGAACTCAAGGAAACGGAACCAACAGATAAAGAAATCCAGCAGCCAGTGACATGAATCAGAAAAAAGTTTCAGTTTTATTAATAGTAAAAAGGTTTGAGGCGTCAGAGGAAGCAGGTGAGTGCTCTCAGCCTCCATCACCCAGTCTAAAAGTCTTTGATCCACTTTGATCCTGAAGATTAAATCTTCTGAATCAATGGATCCATTCTCGACGTTCCCAGAAGACAACACCAGGCTGCTGTAAAGAGTGAGCGTGATGCATCTGGATTCCCAAACCAGAAGAATAATAATCCTATAAGATAATAAGAATCCTTCAGATGATCTGATCTCTTGATCTGTCTCTCCAGGGTTTGCTCTGCACCCCCCTCAGGCGCTGTGCGAGCTGCGAGCAGAGGGGGTGTTTCCCGTGTTACAGGTGGTGGACGCGTGCAGCTCTGGAGCCGCAGCCGTGGTCAGCAGGCGCCACACGTGGAAACTCTTCTCATTGGACGGCTTCAATGAGCACGCGCGGTGGGCGGGTCTGTGTTCTCAAACGACCCGCAAACGGCGGTCAGTATCACGACCACACAGTCATGGTTTAAACTGCAGATTATACTGTTTCAGGTGAGTTTATTTAGTCAGGAACAGAGAACAGGTTCATTTCACTTTAATGCTCACTTCTTTGAGGCTTCATGATCACAGATGCATGATGGGTAATCTAAAGAAATCTGGAGGAAATCATGTTTTTAAACTCTGTGTCTGAATGAAGTAAATAAAAAAATGCTTCAAAAATCAGGATGTGCACAGAATTGTTTTGGGTGAAAATCTCCCCCTCAAAAACTCATGTAAACCTGCCCCTAGTGGTCTTTGGAGGAACTGCAGAGACCTTCAAAATCAGGAACGGAAACTTGTTAGTTACAAATGAAACAAACATAAACTCTCAAATCCTGAAATTATGTGGGTTTTTTTTCTAATGTGAATTAAAAAAAGTAAAATACTTTAACTGAAAGTCTGATAGACAGGACTGAAACCAAAATACATCCGTTTATTGTCCTTCTTTGCGTTTAGATATTATTTATTTATTTATCTTTCTTTTCTTTTTTTTGCTTTTAGAAATTATTAAGTGTTTCTTGTGAAATAGTTTTTTTTTATTTGGAAGTGAATTTGTACAAAGTGCATTTAATTGACTAAATCTCTGAACTTCCAAATACACAAAATAGCAAAGTTTTATAATAAAATACAGTTTTTTCATGATTAAAAAAGATTTAGCTAAAAATTGTTTTGTGATTTACAGTTACACACCTACAATCCAACACAATATGTTGAAAATAAAGTAGAGATTAGTCATATTCAAACAGTGTTTGTGATTCAAAACGCTTTAAACTTGTTGGTTTCAGTGAGTTTGTTTTAAGTTTCCAGAAAACTCTGCTCTCCTCCACAGATGAATTCTTCTTCTCAAATGAATTCTTAAAAAATGAGAAATGTCATGAAGCTTCTGTTGTTCCCGTCTCATCCAAACAGTTCCAACCACGCTAAAGTCCAGCTGGATTTCAACTTCAGTTCTGCTCCTCTGGGTTCAGACCCTTCAGGCTTCACGTTGATGTTCCAGAACCCCGGTTCTGTCCCGGTGGACTGGTATGTAACTGTCAGAACCAGGAAGTGTTCAATGAAACTGTTCACTCAGCGTCTGTGTCATCAGGGCGTTCTCGTTACCGGACGACCACCAGGTTGAGCTGGACCGCTGCTTTGGCAGCATGGAGCTGAATGAAGAGAAGGTGAGCCTCCTCAGAATCGAGTTTCTCACGTCTGAGTCGTGCGAGGAGCTCAAGTAACGAAATACGAATCTTACAGTCGGAGGAAAATCTCTTCAGCATTTCTCCGTGTTCTGGAACTTTGCTCCCGAACCAGCAGAGGGCGCTGTGCCTCAGCTACAGGTCAGCAACCTCAAACCAGAGCCAATAGAAAATGGAAGATGAAGAATGAAACGTTTCCTTCACAGACACGACCTCAGGGGATCGCACTGGCTGCCTGTCGTCTTCAGACTCTCCCATGGCAGGGAGATGTGGGTGAGCTGACACGCCGCTCGCCGTCCCACAGCAGCGACTAAAATGGGTCAAGGCCCGGGGGCCGGATCTGGCCCTCCGGGTGCTTAAATCTCCAAATCATTTCATTTTATTGTTCTTAATGGCCCGATGTTATCTTGTAAAATATTTAAAGTTATTTAAGTTTATTTATTCTGGAATAATATTCCTGTCTTTTTATTATTCATAATTATGTTAAAAAGTTATGATTTTAATGTTTGACATTCTGTTCGCTTTTTGGACTATTTTGGCATTTTCTACAATTTTTTCAAGGCTGTTTTGGAGTTTAGCCAATATTCCATCTACATGTGAGCTGTTTTGCATAATTTAGGCTTTTTTCAGGTTTTTTTGGCCAGTTTGGAGTTTAGCTAATATTTTAGCAACATGCTAGATGTTTTGGCTAACCTAAGTTTTCTTTTTTGTTTTTTTTTGTCTACTTTGGTATTTAGCTGATATTTTTGCTGGCCATCAGCATCAGTGTTTTTAGCTATCAATTTCAGCATTTTTAGCTATCATTATCATCTTCAGTGGCAAAATTCAGCTGACAGCATTCACACTAGCATTATCAGAGGTAATGCTAAATATGTCTAGTTCATTATTATGTTAAAAAGTTACAGTTTTAAGGTTTTAAAAATGTCGTTTTAGAGCAGGGGTGTCAAACTCAATCGCACAAGGGGCCAGAATCCAAAACACACCTGAGGTCGCGGGCCGAGCAGAATAAACATTTATTAAATATTAAAAACTAAATTTTTAAAACCGTAACTTTTTAATATAATTATGAACTAGATATATAGCATTGCCTGCGGTAATGCTAGTGTGAATGCTGTAAGCTGAATTTGGCAGCTGAAAATGTTAGTGCTGATAGCTGAAGATGCTAAATTGATAGCTAAAAAACTGAAAAGCTGATAGCCAGCTAAAATATTAGCTAAATGCCAATTTAGCCTAAAAAACTAAAAAAAAAAAACATAGCTTAGCCAAAAAGCTAGCGTGTAAATATTAGCCTACTCAAACAGCCAAAACAATATTTTAAAAAGCCCTAATTACCCAGAAAATATTAGCTAAACACCAAAATGGACAAAAAACTAAAAAAAAAAAGCCTAAATTAGCTAGGACAGCTATGTAGCTGCATTTTATAGCTAACACCAAACAGCCAAAAAATCTTGTAAATGCCAAAATAGTCCAAAAAGGTGGCAGAATGCCAATTTTTAAAACTTCAAAATGTAACTTTTTAACATAACCATGAATAATAAAAAGGCAGGAATATTATTCAACTTAAACTTAAATAATTTCAATATTTTCCTCTCATAAAAATTCTTTTGTCAAAACTATACAAGTTAGAAATAAGCGGAAGATAACATCGGGCCATTAATAACAATAAAATAAATGATCTGGAGGCCGGATAGAATTACCTGGAGGGCCGGATCCGGCCGGGCTTGACTTTGAACATGTGTTTTAGAGTGTGACTAAATGTTCATCCTGTTCGTCCTGTGACCTCAGGTGTGTTTTGGATTTTAGCCCCTTGTGTGATTGAGTTCTTCCTGTCTTCTTTCTTTGCTTTAACCGCTTTTATGGCTTTTTTTTAGCTGAATTTTCAAGGGCTGACCACAGACTTGGACAAACCGTGTCTGCACTTTGCATCAGGTCATCATGTCTTCACCTCAGTATCTATAGGAGACTGCAGTCCTCCACTGCAGGTGTGTGTTTCACTTCCACTCTCTAGAAAACAATCATCTTCCATTTAATAATGTATGTGAATTTTACCTTTTCAAACTTATCAGTAAAAAAAAAACTAACTAAAATGTCATTTTTAGTGCATTTTACATCACTTAATGAGTCAAAATTTTGATTTTTCTCTTTCATTTAATTTTCTTTTTAGCTAATTAAAATTGAAACTTTCACCCAAACTTGTTTTCTGTCTTTTGTTTGTCAGATGTCTGAAATACACAACAGTGGAGCGGTCAGCGTCCATTATGAGGTGGATTCATCTGCGCTGCTGCAGCTTCAGGAGGACACCTTCAACCACGCCGTGCTGCGCTGCCTCAATCCTCGAGGAGAGGTTCTGCCGGGCCGCACGGCCGTGCTGGAATGGATCTTCTCTCCATTGGAGGCTAAAGTCTACCACGTAAATCTACTAGTTCATGTTTTTTTCATTCTGACCTGTTGCAGTCCTCGACCGCTTTGTTTTTGCAATTCTTCTTTCTTCTTGCACCTTTGAGGGAAAATGTAACTTCCATCTCAAACTCAAAAATAGTGTTGATAAAATCGATTAATCGATCTGAATCAATCTAACCTTAACTTATTAATAATTGATCCATAAAAATAGAGATCGATCTAACCCATACGGCTAAAGTCTGCTAGCTTGATGCTAACGTCTAATGGAGTTTCCCATAGGACGGCTAATGCTAACACTCGGTCTTTATAAACTCACAGGCATGAATTTTCCAAACTCTTTTTTTTAAGTAACCATTTATGGGCTAAAACCTCATTTTTTGCTCATACTTTCTTCTTCTTCTTCTGGAGAAAGATGTGAATCTATAGCGAGATCGCCACCAAGTGGCCAAACAGAAACGCCCTCCAGTTGGAACTTCTCCGTTTACGAAAGCAGCATATAACACTGCATGGTATTAACAATCTCATTCTTATTTTGCTAAAGCATTAATGTATCTCTAAACAAATGTGTCTGAATGTTTAAACCGTGTAAATTGAATCAAATTGAATTAAGTGTATCAGAAGAATTGGAAAAAATCGGAATCGAATCGATTCAGGTTCTGGTGAATCAAATCAATTCTGGAATATTTGCATATGCCAGTGAAAATGAATTTTGAACATAATAAATGATGACATCAAAACAGGAGAAGCCATTAAATAAATGAACGCGGCTCAAAAAAATATTTAAAGTCGCTAACCAGACCAAAATCCTGGGGATTCCGATCTATGACCTCCTAAATCCTTGGGAAGCTACTTCACAAGTTCTTTTTTATTGATTTTTCAATATATATCAACACCAACAGAACACAAAACAAAACACAGAGACACAGACACCAAAGGACAGGACGCAGCGCAAATGAAAAAAATACCATAAAAAAAAAAAAATTATAGTCATAAAAGTAAAATCAACCATTTAGTTCAGATGAGTCCAATAAATCAGTAAATCACTGTCAAACTTTATGCATTGAAGCAAAGACCCATGATTTATTGAGAAGAATTCAGATGAATTAAAAAAAAAAAAGGGGGGGGACTCTAATAATAAAGTTGATTTCAGTAGATGAGTTACAAACTTAATGTAGATTCAAAGTAGAGAAGAAGACTGGGAAGCTTCTTAAAGAGAAATGTTAGATTTAGTGGTTTTTGAACGGCATTGGCGCGGTGAGCTCACAAAAATAACTTCTTTAGATCTCTAAATTATGATGCCATTAAAATACAATCTAAACTTTAGCATTTAGCTTGCAGTATCTCAAGTTTAAGTTTGTGTGAGAGATTCTCCTGCTTCTTTTAGTTCATATTTTTTCATAAATAAACTCAATCACACTTTCAGAGATTTCAGCAATCTATCTATCAAAACGTTCAGCTTGTTCGGGACATTCCTGCTGGCATTTAAGGTATTCGTAGAATTTTTGAAATATTGAGCAAAATATGCCCCGCCCAAAATGAATGAGTAAGTCTTCAAATTTCAACATTTTAAGAAGTTTAACAACAAGTCTTTAAATATATTCATGGACCATGTTTTCATCTTTCATCGTCATTTTTTATTGTTTTTTTTAATTGTTTTCCTAATATTTTGACTACTGTCTAATACTTTTGGCAATTTTTTATCTACTGAAGGTTTTTTTTGGCTAATTAAGAGTTTAGCTTCTATTTTAGCAACAGGCTAATGTTTTGACTCAGTTTGCTAAGATATTTTAGGCTGTTGTGAAGTTTAGCTCGTATTTAAATAATGTGGTTAATTTGGCATCTACTGAGGTTTTTTGGTATTTATAAGGGATTTTTAAGAAATTTTACTATAAATGTTTCAGAAATTTAGGTCAACTTCAGCGCTCTTTTATAAAATTTAATAAAATTACCAGTCTTTTATAACATTTTGCAAATAGCTTTTTCATTTTCAGCAAATCCCTTCAGAAACTTAACCGCGTCACGATTTCCATCCAAAAGCGTCCCCACTGGCGTTGTCGCAGGTGACGCCGCTCTCCTTCCGTTCTCCTCTCTGTTGGATCACCAGATGGAGGTTCCCGTCCACATCCAGGACAGCAGCTCTGCTCTCCTGAGGTTTGAAGGTCGAGGCCTTCAGGCTCTGAGGCTGAACTCTGACGGCGAGGGGACGCCGCGTCCTGTCCGGAGGACGCCGTTTCCTGGACAGGTGAGTGCATCCGCGAGGGAAACGTGATCTTCCTCATCGTCTTCATCAGAGGATCTCTTCTGGTTTGCAGCTCTGGTTCCTGTCAGAAGACAGCGTCTCTCTGGGGGACGTCCCCGTCCTCTCTCCGTCGTCGAGGATCTTTTTCCTGACGAACGTGTCGAGCGCAGACTCTGTCGTCTTCGCCTGGCGGCTTCCTCTGCCGAGTGGCCTGCAGGTTTGTCCCGATCGTTCTGTTCTGAACCTCCGAGTTGTTGTAAAAGCTGCTCCGCCTGCCGTGACAGATCCGTCCAGAAAGGGGCGGGGTCGGTCCAGGAGGTCGTCACCTGTGCGTCCTCACCTTCACGCCCTCTGCTTACCCCACCGTTTACCAGCTGGACCTCATCTGTCAGGTACCGGCGTCCTCCTGCAGCGTTCACCTGCAGCTCAGCGACTCGTGTTCACCTGCAGCTCAGCGACTCGTGTCGTCTCTGCGTCCTCTACAGGTCACTCCAGAGTCGGCACTCACTCGATACCACCGAGCTTTGGATCTCTGGGAGCAAGAGAAGCAACGCCAGCTGGACGGTTTCTCGCTCACAGACCCAAACGTTCCTGAAGGAGCGATACTCCTGATGGAGAAGGTCCGGCTCCACAGACGCTGAGGTTCTCACATCATCTCTGCATTCACGACTTTCTTCTTTCAATCAGGAGCCTGCAGGACTTCCAAGCGGACTCAGGAAATGCAGGGTGAGTTTAGGCGCCGCAGCTAATTCAAAATGTTTAAAATGTAAATCGTTTTAACCCCTCCCCCTTCCAGACTCTTCCTCCCCTTCGTACCACCCAAAGCTTCCAGACAGCAGAGACTTCCTGCACCAAACAAGGCAGAGCCGAGCGAAAGGTTCGACTGTGGAGGCGCCCTGAACCCCCCCGACCTGCCCTGCTGCACCTGAGCGTGACGGCGCAGTCCCATGCACCCGAGGTCTACCGCGCACACCGTCCCGAACGCTTCCGGAAACACTGCAGGTGAGCCGATGTGATCCAGCACACGGGACACAACTTCTGGTTTAGTGTAGATCTACCCCCTTCTCTGCAGATACCTTCAGCTGATGGACACCAGGTGTCCTGTGAGCACATGGCCCCCTGCTGGGCAGCCAGCATCACTTCACCGACCTGCCAGAGACGTCACCGTGAACGTTCTAAACTCTCTGCTGAGGTAACGAAACTCCACAGAGAAATCGTTTAGACACACTTTAGATTTTAATGCAGAGAAACTATAGAACTTATCATTAAAAATACAGTTTTACTCAGTTTAACATTTATAAGATCAAAGAAAAACATTACACAACAAAATGGTTCCATAAATGTAATCATTTGTCACCATGAATTAGCAAATTAGCTTTTTGCACACACTAATTCGTATTTGCTTTGTATAAATTAGAATTTGTTAACAGAAATTAGTATTTTGTGCACACAAATTTGTTTTTGTGCACATAAATTACCATTTTGTACAAAACCATTAGTAATTTATTAGCACAAACTTGTATTTTATTTGCATAAATTAGCATTTTATGTTCACAAATTATGATTTTGTGAAGGTAAATGTGCTTTTTGTTCACACAAATAAGCATTTGCACAAATTTGTCTGTTGTGCGCATAACCTTACATTTTGCATACAAGCATTTATATTTTGTGTGCATAAATTAGCTTTGTGTACACAAAAATATATTTTTGCTCAGAAATTATTGTTTTGTGAACACACGTATTTTGTTTGGATAAATTAGCCTTTTGTGTGCAAACATTGGTATTTTCTCCACACAAATTAGCCTTTGCCCACTCGTATTAGTGACTTGTTCACAAAATTAGCATTTTGTGTGCATAAAGTAAAAAAGTTGTACACAAAAAATATTTTTTTTGGTAAGAAATTAGTATTTTGTGAGCAAAAATTTGATTTTTTGTGAAATTTTGTGCACAAACTTTGTTATTTTCTGCACACAAATTGGAATTTGTGGCTACAAATTAGTCAGAGGAACTTTTGTCCACAAAATGCTAATTTGTGTGGACAAAGTACTTATTCATGGTCACAAATTGTGACTTTGAGTGAACTTTTATTTTTATTTTGAATGCCTGAGGCTCCGGGAAGAACCAGTGGAGCTTCACAGGAATGAGTCCAGCCTCGGACTGATGCAGATGAAATAAAGCAGGAAAAACGTAGCAGATGGTCATACATGTATCGTTTCATTTCTGGCTTCTTCATATTCTTATTTTGTGATAGAACTGTGCAGACTCACCAGCTCCTGTCAGTCACATGAAATCAGAAGAAAATGCATTAAATATTTAGTACCAAATAATTAACATGAAGTTATAAAATTCTTGACAAATTTCTGCTTCTTTCTTCATTTTCAGGGACATTCTTGCTGATTCCGTCTTTCTCTCGTCTTTACGGACTTTGGCGTCCAAGCCGCCGTTTTACCGTCCTGCAGAAACGTCTGCGATTCCCACGCAGCCGCTCCTCTCTCCTGCTTTCGGATGCGGGGGGCCAAGCAGGACGACCGGAGCGCGTCCCGGTCCACACGGCTGAGGCCGTCCTAATGAACACCCTCCAGAACTTGATGATGGCCACCGTCAAGGGAGAGCTGGGCCTCACAGCGCCCCCCAGGGGCGTGTCTGCACGGCCCCCCTCTGTGAGGTAAATGTCAGCTCAACCTGGACAGAGAACGATGCAGAAGCTCTAAACCTTTTCTGCTCCCATAGAAACAGAGACAGACGACAGATGGAAGAGTGAAGACTCCGCCCCTTCATCTTCATCCTGCAGTCTGCCTCCTCCCTTCATCATCACATCAGTCTGTGAGCATTACGTTAAATAAAAACATATTTCATAAAGTTTGCACTTTTATCTTAATAAATTCAAACTAAAGTAGTTTAAACAGAAACACTCACATTTGGAATGAATATTTCTCTGCTTTAAGGAACAGTTTCATCCACATTTAATGCTGTAGGATCTTGAAAATGCATCTTAAATAAAAACAATTTAAATGATGAAATCTAAACTTTATAATGATGGGAACGATCTTACATCTGAACGCTTTTATTTAAGTTTTTTTTATCTCAGAGAAAATCTTTTTCTGCAACCAGAGGAAGAAATTTTAATCTTAAATTCTTTTTTTTTAAACTCACTTTTTATTGTATTTTCTGAGTTTTTGTAAGTACAAAGCAAAACACGTACGCATATAGAGAAGGTCAGAAAAGAAAAAAAGAAGAGAAAAAAAAACAAAAAAAAACAAAGGCGAAAACAGGGTTGTCATTGTTTTACGATTAGGTCCAAAGTCTTAGGTGTAGATTTCCATTACTGTGGATCATCTTCCACAGATCGAGTCCATTTCTTCCATTTCTTGTGAAACGATCCACTTTTTAGTTTTAGTTGAAATGTCAGTTTTTCTGTTGCGTAAATGGTCCACACAATCTCCAGCCAGAGGCTCTTTCCTGGGGGATCCACTTCTTAGTCACAGCTTTCTTACAAGCCACAAGTAGAATCTTACACAGGTAAAGGTCTTCGCTCAATACAGAATCTTCTAAATTACCCAGGTATACAACTGTAAACGTGTTCGGTAGATGGTATCCCAGAATTTTTTTGATGGTAACTATTACAGTCGCCCAGAAAAGTTGGAGTTTGGGACAGGACCAAAAGATGTGAGTGTGATTTCCCTCATAACTCCCACATTGCCTCCAGCAGGGCTGCGGCGTTTTCAGTTGTTTACTTTTGATCTTAGGGGTTATAAAGTATCTAGTTAAGGTCTTCCACGCAAACTCCTTCCATATCGGTGAACTGGTGGAAGAGCTCTGTGTGAGGCACATTTTGTACCAGTCCTCTTCTATAATGTCTGTTTTTAGTTCTGATTCCCTTTTTTTAATATACAACGTCGAGCTTTTCCTATTTTCACTAAAGGAACGTAAATACCGAGATTGGTTTATTTCTGCTACCTTTATATATATCTGACAAAACTCTAATTATCTTATAGCTCTTGTTATGCATGTTAACTTTAATTTCTTTTTCAAAGTAATCCCGAATTTGTAGGTATCTGAAAAAGTCTTGATTTTCCAAGCCAAATCTATATTTCATGTCCCTAAAACTCAAAAGTACCCCCTCTTTTGTAATGGTGCACCAGGTAGTTATGCCTTTATCAATCCATTGTTTAAAAGTAATGTCGTATTTGTTTGGGCAGAAGTTGGAGTCAAACGCAATCCATTTAAGCAGTTTCCTCTCGTTTTGTAGTTTATATATTTTAACTAGTTTTTCCCATATACTCAGAGTGAAAGAGGTGGTTAGACCCATGGACTGTCTATGATGTTCTGTCAGTTCTGTTCTAATCTTAAATTCTTAAAAACAAATATATAAACATATAGAAACATATAGAAATATATAGAAACATTAATCAAAATCAATACAGAAATGACGAAATGCATTGATTAAATGAAAAAAACAGAAACAAAGATAGACTTAAGTCAAATTAAATTAAATAAATAAATAGTAGAACTTGATTTCTTGCTTGAAAAGGAATGAGAAGAATTTAAATAAACCCACTAGTTGTGTTTATTTAGTTAAACACATTGGATGTGAATTCTTTGGAGTTTTATTTTCAGTTTCTGATCCTCTCCTGGATTCATGATCACACCTGGTGAGTTTGGGTTTATAATTTTCAGCTGCATCTTGTGTCTGACGGCTCCTTTAGCCGATTTAAACTTTTTGTTAAAAAGTTAAAACTCTAATACTTGGACTGGGTTCTTTTTTTATTTCACAAAGAAAAAAAATGCAGTCTTCTGAGGTTCAACATCAATATTTAGGGTTACATGATTTTTTTTTTTACTCACTAAAAAAAGAAGTACAAGAAGGGCCAGAGCCGTCTGTACTTCCTACGGAGACTGGGATCCTTTAACATCTGCAGGAAGCTCCTGTGGATGTTCTACCAGTCTGTGGTGGCCAGCACTCTCTTCTACGCCGTGGTCTGCTGGGGGGGCAACATAACAAAGAGGAGTGCTGACAGACTGGACAAACTGATCAGGCGAGCGGGCTCTGCAGTCGGCATGAAGCTGGAACCCCTAGTGACAGTAGCAGAGAGGAGGACACTTAACAAACTGCTGGCTATAATGGACAATACCAGCCACCCTCTGCACTCTGTCATCAGGGAACAGAGAAGCCTGAGCAGCAACAGGCTGCTCCTCCCTAAGAGCAGGACCAACAGACTCAGAGACTCCTTTGTCCCCCGAGCCATCAAGCTGTATAACTCTGCATTTGGTAGGAGGGGGAGAGGGAGGGTCGTAGCTACCTGATCCATCACACGAACATTATTTATTTATTTATTTATTTTTTAATGTCAATAATGTGCAGTATTTATTACTTCCATATTGCTTATCTAGCCATATTCAGTCCATTTCACTTAATGTTATTCTATTGTATTAATTTTGTTATTTACATCTTTGCTGTACGGACACTGGTACCTGAATTTCCCTGAGGACTGCCAAAGGGATTAATAAAGTATTTTCTATTCTATTCTATTCTAAAAGAAAAAAAGTGATTTAAGCAGAAAAGTCATTTATAATCTTGATGTAATTATTTTAAACTGCAGCTTTTAAATTGTTTTGGAAGCAAAAATACCTTTTTCTATTGTAGCAAATTAAAGCTGATAAATGTTGTCAGTAATAGTTTAATAATCAAGAAAATGTTTCCAGTATGAATTCTCCTTTTGTTCTAGTTCTTGACTGAACTTAGAAATAGTTTTTCTGAAGTTTTTCCATTAAAATGACTTTTCTGTCAGATCCACTAGATGGCAGTAAAACCACAAAAACATGTGCCTTTTAAAGTTGAAGCTGCTGGTTCTGATTCCCTGCAGGAGTTTGTGCTCCTCATCTGAGGAACCTTCAGCTTTAGGTGTGTTGATGGTGTTTGTTTACATGGAACGGCTTAATGTCTGCCTTTTGGTTACAAGCTGAAGGAATCGGATGGAGCCCGGCCTCCAGGAGAAGCTCTCCACAACTTCTGCTCTCTGTCTCTGAACTCGTTCTCCTTCCTCACTCTCATTACCTGGATTGTTTTCACCTGTTCCTCGTATTTACACGGCTTCCAAATGTTTGGATTTCATTCCAGATCACAATGCACTTGTGTCACAAACACACACAGTCGGTGGTCGGTGTTGACTTCTCACATCGAGAAGACCATGGTTCAAATCCCAGCAACGTCCCATACTTGATAGATGACTTTAAATTTACCTTTTTGTGTTTCTCTCTCTCTCTTAAGAAAAAAAGATAGTATTATTTGTGTAAGATGTGTGTTGCTACAGAAATAGTGCTGACACCTCACAGTGAGAGGGTCGTAATTTCAGTCTACAACTAAAGATTAAAAATGTCTTCATTCACTGTTATTCCTTCATTTTTTTCTTTTTTTTTGACAATAATACACATTTTTTTTTCATAATTGTAATTTTTCATTGTTAACATCTCAAAAGATACTCTGACCAGTAAAATACTCGAGTGGATTTTGTAATATATCAAACATTTGGTCATCTTGGACACTTCCCGCCAAAAACAAACAGGACTTGACCTTATAAATAAATGCAAACGCTGTGGTTTTTTTCTCTCTAAAACACACTATTTTCCCTTTGATTATTTGTTTTAGAGACACATTTAGCTAACGTGCTAACTCAATTATCAGAAGGAATGTGAAAAATCTGGCATTTATACAAAACAGTTTAGGAAATGTTCCAGTTCTTTTCTGTTTTCATTTGTTTCGTGTATCCACACTCACCCCGTTCAGAGTTTCAGAGGGTAACTCAAATTAAACTTTTTTTTTCTCTTTAATTTTTAGTTTAATTATACCCTATTAACAATTATTTTTATTCATATTTTCATTACATTTTTAACTATTTTCACATTTATTATTTTTTTAATCAAACTCCTTTTATTTCTAAATAAAGTCCTTTAAATAATCACTTTTTTAAAGTAAATCTAATCTTTTTCTATTGTTCTGAGAAAAAAAATTCTTTTTTCGTGGGTTTTATGAGGTATAACTCCAGTTTGTTTAAAATAAACAAATATAAATACTTGAAATTCACTCAAACAATTGGCCCTAAATCTATATTTAATGCTTTGAATGGATTTATGGAAATTAATTAATTTTTCCATGATATTTCAATTTTTTGGGAAGGATCTGAGAGTTTAAATATGTCTATAAAAAGTTTCTTAGATTATTCATGGAAGTTGTTTTTAAGGATAATGTAATTTGTTAGTCTTATTTTGAAAAGCTTTCTGAAAGTTTGGATCCCAGTTCAAAAAACCAACAGGTCACATGACCACAGCATTTACCTATTTACTTACACCTGTTGTTACTGTGTGATACTCTGTAACATTATTGGTCCACTAACGACAGTGCAGTCAGAGCCAAAGGATTTAAAGTTCATCATTGTTTCACATTTCATATCTTTGCTCCTGAACTCCAGTCTTCAGGACCACCATCCTGGAGGCTTTTTATGTTTCCTCTGCAGAGCCAGGAGATGAGCTAAATCTGAACTCCAGCGTCAAATAAATCACAGGATCAGGTAGTTTAAAGAAACACATTTAATTTATCCAGTCCTTAAAGTTCTACAAGCAGGTTAAAACATCTCCACCTCAAAATTCCGAAGTTTTTCTGGAAAATGTAAAAAATGTGAAACAAAACTTTATCAAAATCCTAGAAATAAAAAAAAAACTAGATTTCACATTTACACTGTTTCTATTTAATCATTATTATGCAAATAAACACAAGCCGACTCATGTGATAAGGAATTAAAAAACATGGCGACGGCTGTGAACAATACTTAGATTTAAGTTTCTGCCATGGTACAAGTGCTCATCATCTATCAATGGAGACGTCGGCGTCTTATTCAGGCCATAGAGTGGTGAGCAATGTGGGAGTGGCTACGGATGAAGAGATTTTGGGAAATCCTGCTTGGTAATTTCACAGAGGAGCTGTGATGTTGTGGGACCTCTTATGGTGCCTTCTGTGCAGTGCCAAAGGCAGCCAGTTCCCACTAAGAAGTGCATTGCCATCCAGTTGTTAGCCGCGTGACTCATTTCATTTGAAAAAAGGGTTTCCATTGCAGTTTTGTGAAATCATCTTTGCAGTGGACCTCGCCTCCAGCTTGTCTTTGTAGTGGACCTAGTCTCTGGCTCGTCTTTGTAGTGGACCTAGTCTCTGGCTCGTCTTGTAGTGGACCTAGTCTCTGGCTCGTCTTGTAGTGGACCTAGTCTCTGGCTCATTTTGCAGTGGACCTAGTCTCTGGCTAGTCTTTGCAGTGGACCTAGTCTCTGGCTCGTCTTGTAGTGGACCTAGTCTCTGGCTCGTCTTTGCAGTGGACCTAGTCTCTGGCTCGTCTTGTAGTGGACCTAGTCTCTGGCTCGTCTTGCAGTGGACCTAGTCTCTGGCTCGTCTTTGCAGTGGACCTAGTCTCTGGCTCGTCTTGTAGTGGACCTAGTCTCTGGCTCGTCTTTGCAGTGGACCTAGTCTCTGGCTCGTCTTGTAGTGGACCTAGTCTCTGGCTCGTCTTGTAGTGGACCTAGTCTCTGGCTCGTCTTGTAGTGGACCTAGTCTCTGGCTCGTCTTGTTGTGGACCTCGCCTCCAGCTTGTCTTGGCAGTGGACCTAGTCTCTGGCTCGTCTTGTAGTGGACCTAGTCTCTGGCTCGTCTTTGCAGTGGACCTAGTCTCTGGCTCGTCTTGTAGTGGACCTAGTCTCTGGCTCGTCTTGTAGTGGACCTAGTCTCTGGCTCGTCTTGTAGTGGACCTAGTCTCTGGCTCGTCTTGTTGTGGACCTCGCCTCCAGCTTGTCTTGGCAGTGGACCTAGTCTCTGGCTCGTCTTGTAGTGGACCTAGTCTCTGGCTCGTCTTTGTAGTGGACCTAGTCTCTGGCTCGTCTTGTAGTGGACCTAGTCTCTGGCTCGTCTTGTAGTGGACCTAGTCTCTGGCTCATTTTGCAGTGGACCTAGTCTCTGGCTAGTCTTTGCAGTGGACCTAGTCTCTGGCTCGTCTTGTAGTGGACCTAGTCTCTGGCTCGTCTTTGCAGTGGACCTAGTCTCTGGCTCGTCTTGTAGTGGACCTAGTCTCTGGCTCGTCTTGCAGTGGACCTAGTCTCTGGCTCGTCTTTGCAGTGGACCTAGTCTCTGGCTCGTCTTGTAGTGGACCTAGTCTCTGGCTCGTCTTTGCAGTGGACCTAGTCTCTGGCTCGTCTTGTAGTGGACCTAGTCTCTGGCTCGTCTTGTAGTGGACCTAGTCTCTGGCTCGTCTTGTAGTGGACCTAGTCTCTGGCTCGTCTTGTTGTGGACCTCGCCTCCAGCTTGTCTTGGCAGTGGACCTAGTCTCTGGCTCGTCTTGTAGTGGACCTAGTCTCTGGCTCGTCTTTGCAGTGGACCTAGTCTCTGGCTCGTCTTGTAGTGGACCTAGTCTCTGGCTCGTCTTGTAGTGGACCTAGTCTCTGGCTCGTCTTGTAGTGGACCTAGTCTCTGGCTCGTCTTGTTGTGGACCTCGCCTCCAGCTTGTCTTGGCAGTGGACCTAGTCTCTGGCTCGTCTTGTAGTGGACCTAGTCTCTGGCTCGTCTTGTAGTGGACCTAGTCTCTGGCTCGTCTTGTAGTGGACCTAGTCTCTGGCTCGTCTTGTAGTGGACCTAGTCTCTGGCTCATTTTGCAGTGGACCTAGTCTCTGGCTAGTCTTTGCAGTGGACCTAGTCTCTGGCTCGTCTTGTAGTGGACCTAGTCTCTGGCTCGTCTTTGCAGTGGACCTAGTCTCTGGCTCGTCTTGTAGTGGACCTAGTCTCTGGCTCGTCTTGCAGTGGACCTAGTCTCTGGCTCGTCTTTGCAGTGGACCTAGTCTCTGGCTCGTCTTGTAGTGGACCTAGTCTCTGGCTCGTCTTTGCAGTGGACCTAGTCTCTGGCTCGTCTTGTAGTGGACCTAGTCTCTGGCTCGTCTTGTAGTGGACCTAGTCTCTGGCTCGTCTTGTAGTGGACCTAGTCTCTGGCTCGTCTTGTTGTGGACCTCGCCTCCAGCTTGTCTTGGCAGTGGACCTAGTCTCTGGCTCGTCTTGTAGTGGACCTAGTCTCTGGCTCGTCTTGTAGTGGACCTAGTCTCTGGCTCGTCTTTGCAGTGGACCTAGTCTCTGGCTCGTCTTTGCAGTGGACCTAGTCTCTGGCTCGTCTTGTAGTGGACCTAGTCTCTGGCTCGTCTTTGCAGTGGACCTAGTCTCTGGCTCGTCTTTGCAGTGGACCTAGTCTCTGGCTCGTCTTTGCAGTGGACCTAGTCTCTGGCTCGTCTTGTAGTGGACCTAGTCTCTGGCTCGTCTTTGCAGTGGACCTAGTCTCTGGCTCGTCTTGTAGTGGACCTAGTCTCTGGCTAGTCTTTGCAGTGGACCTAGTCTCTGGCTCGTCTTTGCAGTGGACCTAGTCTCTGGCTCGTCTTGTAGTGGACCTAGTCTCTGGCTCGTCTTGTAGTGGACCTAGTCTCTGGCTCGTCTTGTAGTGGACCTAGTCTCTGGCTCGTCTTTGCAGTGGACCTAGTCTCTGGCTCGTCTTGTAGTGGACCTAGTCTCTGGCTAGTCTTTGCAGTGGACCTAGTCTCTGGCTCGTCTTTGCAGTGGACCTAGTCTCTGGCTCGTCTTGTAGTGGACCTAGTCTCTGGCTTGTCTTGTAGTGGACCTAGTCTCTGGCTCGTCTTGTAGTGGACCTAGTCTCTGGCTCGTCTTTGCAGTGGACATAGTCTCTGGCTCGTCTTGTAGTGGACCTAGTCTCTGGCTCGTCTTGTAGTGGACCTAGTCTCTGGCTCGTCTTGTAGTGGACCTAGTCTCTGGCTAGTCTTTGCAGTGGACCTAGTCTCTGGCTCGTCTTGTAGTGGACCTAGTCTCTGGCTCGTCTTGTAGTGGACCTAGTCTCTGGCTCGTCTTGTAGTGGACCTAGTCTCTGGCTCGTCTTTGCAGTGGACCTAGTCTCTGGCTCGTCTTGTAGTGGACCTAGTCTCTGGCTAGTCTTTGCAGTGGACCTAGTCTCTGGCTCGTCTTTGCAGTGGACCTAGTCTCTGGCTCGTCTTGTAGTGGACCTAGTCTCTGGCTCGTCTTGTAGTGGACCTAGTCTCTGGCTCGTCTTGCAGTGGACCTAGTCTCTGGCTCGTCTTGTAGTGGACCTAGTCTCTGGCTCGTCTTGTAGTGGACCTAGTCTCTGGCTCGTCTTGTAGTGGACCTAGTCTCTGGCTCGTCTTGTAGTGGACCTAGTCTCTGGCTCGTCTTTGCAGTGGACCTAGTCTCTGGCTCGTCTTGTAGTGGACCTAGTCTCTGGCTCGTCTTTGCAGTGGACCTAGTCTCTGGCTCGTCTTGTAGTGGACCTAGTCTCTGGCTCGTCTTGTAGTGGACCTAGTCTCTGGCTCGTCTTTGCAGTGGACCTAGTCTCTGGCTCGTCTTGTAGTGGACCTAGTCTCTGGCTCGTCTTTGCAGTGGACCTAGTCTCTGGCTCGTCTTTGCAGTGGACCTAGTCTCTGGCTCGTCTTGTAGTGGACCTAGTCTCTGGCTCGTCTTGTAGTGGACCTAGTCTCTGGCTCGTCTTTGCAGTGGACCTAGTCTCTGGCTCGTCTTGTAGTGGACCTAGTCTCTGGCTCGTCTTTGCAGTGGACCTAGTCTCTGGCTCGTCTTTGCAGTGGACCTAGTCTCTGGCTCGTCTTGTAGTGGACCTAGTCTCTGGCTCGTCTTTGCAGTGGACCTAGTCTCTGGCTCGTCTTTGCAGTGGACCTAGTCTCTGGCTCGTCTTGTAGTGGACCTAGTCTCTGGCTCGTCTTTGCAGTGGACCTAGTCTCTGGCTCGTCTTGTAGTGGACCTAGTCTCTGGCTCGTCTTGTAGTGGACCTAGTCTCTGGCTCGTCTTTGCAGTGGACCTAGTCTCTGGCTCGTCTTTGCAGTGGACCTAGTCTCTGGCTCGTCTTGTAGTGGACCTAGTCTCTGGCTCGTCTTTGCAGTGGACCTAGTCTCTGGCTCGTCTTGTAGTGGACCTAGTCTCTGGCTCGTCTTTGCAGTGGACCTAGTCTCTGGCTCGTCTTGTAGTGGACCTAGTCTCTGGCTCATTTTGCACCTCCAGCTGTCCCAGCTCCATCTGAATGAAGCCCATGTGCTACACTATTTAAACATTTAGCTGTAGCATTTGACAAGCTAATTCTCCTTTAACTGTCCTGGTACATCTCCTGTCCATCCTGGAAGAAGATCCATCCTTCATGCGAAGTTCTCTGAAGTTTCTTCTTTTTTTTTTTTTTTCCAGAATCTGTTTTTTAGGAGTTTTTCTAACAGAGGAGGGTATAAGGGGATGGATGTCAAGTTAGCTTAGTTCAACAATCAGCTACTGTTTATATTTTGTGATTGATTTTATGTGGTTACTGGAGTGAAGCCGGTTTAGGCAACTGTGTTATGTATTCGGGCTCTATATATAAAACTGAATTGAATTAAATTCAACATCAAAGGAAATGCAGCAGCAAATGCTTTGAACTAAACTACCAGAAGTTCAGTCTTGGTCGTCAGCCATTCCTGTGTGAGCCTAAAACTCACAACAGTGTTTTTTTAATGGTTAATGGTTATTTATGCTTCAGTTTGTATCACATTGCACAAGCTACATCTTAATAAGGCTTATCTGTGCAGAAAAACCAAACACCACTTGCAAGAACTTGTGTTTTTCCCTTTGGTCTGTCATTAGTTGAGCATAAAATCATGGGTCTGGATTATGAAGGGCTTCCTCCCACAATCCTCCACCTAGCAAAAGCTAATAGGCGTAGCCGCTGTCCCACCACACCTGTCCCACTCGTGCACACACACATACTCCCTCTCTGACACTGGATTCATCTGGGCGTGAAGCAGATTCCTACTGCCTGCCAGAAAGCACCACCTACCTCTGGATATGATTCTCCTCCACCCTTCTATTCCTCACATTTCTTTTATTCTGTGCCACACATGTGGCCTTTTGTTTCCACAGAACAGTCCACTAAAGACATTCCCCGGCGATTAAGATAAAAAATGATTAGAAATCCCATTGGGACTAATATTTTATTTGACAGCTTGAATTAGATCTAAATCAGAAACACATGAAGGCCCTAACCTTTTTAAAACAAACCACAGTCATTGCTGGAATCCCCAGGAGAAAGGCATGTTCATGAAATTCCTTTATAACTGGTACACACACACACACACACAGGGTGTGAGAGAGGTTGTAGGATAAAATATTAACACTTCTGGCTACCACATGATTTTACATGTCCAGAAGCAGAAAGTCTGGATGTAAAAAAAACCCAGTCATGCAAAATAATCTTGTTACAGCAGGTAATGTGAGGAAAGTCAGGACGGAGAAGCTCTTTTTGGGGGTTTTGTCACCAGTAAACCCTTTGACCCTTTGTTCTTCAATTATGCTATGATTTAACATGTTCAGTTTTTTGGCATTTCATCATTTACCAAACCAAGGATCAATGCTGATAAAACTCTGCTAACCTTGGCTTCTTTTGACCTTTTTTGTCATCATTTTCTGGTCTAGATAGAATATGAGACCAGAAGAAGCTAAAACCTCGTTTCCACTTAGCGGTCCGGTACGGGAGGGGGGTATGGTACGGTCCCGTTAATTCTTGAGAGCGTTTCCACTCAGTGAGCGGTTTGTTTTCACGGCGCATGCGTGGTTCAGACGCTAGCATGACATTGAGTCATTGTTGTACAACAAATAGAAAAGCAACAACAATGGAGGTCATCCAGCAGCCCGTCTTTTACTTGTTTTAATTTTTGGTAATCGTCTATAACAGGAATTTCATTTTGTTTGGAAGAAGATTGCGACCGCTTAAGAAGAATACCACCGTAAAGAGGAGACCGGAATCACTAGCTTGGTGCTTGGAGCTTGGTGTCCTACATGTCCTGATCCAGGTAATCAGCAGCAGATAGGCCTGGGTTTGAACACTGTGATGTAGGACACCAGCCCTTGAGGACTGACTTTGGACACCCCTGGTCTAAGGAATCATTTAAATTTCCAATTACATAAAACTGTAGAAAGAAATTGTGTCAGAACATGCAAGTTCCCTTAAGCATGTTGTCTGACTAACATGTTTCTATTGACAAGAGATATCCCATTACTGAATGTGTATCAGCAAAATGTCTACAAATATTTGAAATTTTAACTCTTCATTAATTATTTCATACGTGCTTGACAGTACATTTACGTGGAGTCAAAAGGTTCCAGAACCAACAAATTTAGTTTTAAGTAGACTTGTGTTCAGCTGTGATATTTTGCTATGTGCACCAACCTCAAAAAACAAAGATTTAAATCCCTCATTTACTTTTTTGACCTGTGTGACTGATCCAACCTCAGATTATTTTGCTCCTCACTCTTGTGACAACCTCCAGGAAAGATGGAAATGTATCACGTCACTCCTGACTATAGAAGTCTAATTTCAGGTATTTTCTTTTAGTTTTTATTCTAATACCTACTTTTGATTATGTAAATCAGGGGTCTGAAACTTGAGGCCCGCGAGCCATTTGCAGCCCCCAAAACTATATTTTGTGGTCGATATGCCTTAATATGAAAGTTTTTTGAAAATCATATCTTATTCACATTTTAGCTTATTTGAACAAAACAATATAACACAAAACCACAAAACAGCTTGAAGATTTCTGGATTCCAGTTTAATGTTGGTGCGACCCCTGAGTTTTGTATGAATGGCATTTTTATAGTGGTGTCTTTTAAGCCGGGAAACCTGACAATCTGCTCCACATGAATGAGTTCCTTCCAGAAGGTGACTATTCGTAGGTAATGTTCTCAACATGTGCAGCCAGTGCTGTACGGGGTTCTATTTGTGTCAAAATATGTTTTTGCATCCACTGAACAAGATTATTGAACATTCGTTCATGTCTATGAACTACTGAGCAATCTCTTCTGAGTATCCACACTTCTGTGATGATAGCTTTGTGATGTTTCAGATTGCTTTATTATTTAAAACTTTGGATTCGCTATTGACGTTGGATCTGGTCGCCAGAAAAGTCCTTAGCAACAGTTGCTAGCGTCGTTAACTCCTGTTGTATGGGGTTCCATTTGTGCCAAAAATGGGTCTCTGCGTCCACTGTCTATGTCTTTTGTCCATTTTCTATGTCCACTGAACAAGTTTACTGAACATTTGCTCATGTCTATGTACTACTAAGCAACATCTTCTGGGTGTCCTGTGAAACGACAGGAGCTAACGACGCTAGCAACTATTGCTAAGGACTTTTCTGGCGACCAGATGCAGCACAAAACAAAGCCAGTGTCCCATTTGAGAAACGAAAATGGTAAGCATTGTCCAGCATGGCAGTGGTGGGGTGATGATTTGGGCTTGTTTTGAACTCAGAGAACCTCAACCGTCCTAAATAAACCTCAAACCTCTCTGGACTTTGTTGGAGTCAGCAGCTGAAGCCTGGTTGAAACTGGAGCATTCAGCATGACCCTCAGCAGAAAAATAAACAGGATGAAGCCAAAGTGCAGATTCGTGCTCCTGCAGGTGAGACTGAGTTCTGTTTTCACATCTCAGGACTGTTTTTTAACAAAGCAGCGCTTTCAACGTGGTCCCAGCAGGTGTGAAATGTGCGGCGGGACCTTCAGAGAGACAAACGTCTGCAGTGGAAGGAAGCATCAACGCTGGGTAGGACGCGCAGTCATTGCTCCAAGTTTTCCTGGTCAAAGTGGATCTAAAAGCTGTTAAATGAAATTCTGGGTTTTTCACATTTTTTTTGATGCATTCAATGATGCATTTTGTGCACAAAATCTAAAATCTTCTCCCCAATATCCAGAAACGGATCTACAGATTCTTACAAAGAGATATTTTTCCCTCCACAAACAAAAATATGAGCTTATAGGTTTGATGTTTAAAAGCGCGCTCCCAGTGAGGCTCCCATATCTGTCAGGGCGTTCTCCCTTGCAGCACTGACCTAAGTCTCCACAGATGTATTATAAACGCTGGTGGGACAGGTCACATATCTCCACCCTGAGCTATGTGATTAAGATGAAACAGCGGGGGAGTAAACAAGTCCGATGAATCCAGCGCAGAGACAGAGGAAAAGCTGAAGGAAAGCGCCGGATTTGGGCTGGGGAGCGCCACGGCTGCTCCCCTGTTGGCCAACATCTTAACAACAGGGGTCCTGTTGCCCCCATTAAGCACGAATGCCTCCAAAAGTCTCTGTTGGAATGACTAAAACAACAGATTCACAGTGTTGTTTGATGAAACCTCCGAGCTGCTTGGTTTCTCACTGAATGGAAAAGATTTCCAGCGTCATGTATGATATAAATCTACTGTATGTTCGCTGATGGCCATCTGGTTAAAGGCTGTGCAGCGTCTCCTCCCAGCAGGCAGCTAAAGCTGAGCCAAGACCCCAGGCCCAACACCCTGCCGGACTTTGAAATCAGATCTTTATTGTCCATAAAGCCTCGGCCAAGTATGAGGAATCAGCCCTCCCTAACAAAACACACTCGTCCAGCAGAGCCGGAGGAGCTCCAGAGGAGGAGCAGGGCAAGGTCAAGTGTGGCAAAGGTGTCATCCACGCAGAACTCCGCTCTCCTCTCTCTGAATCGATCGCACCTGCTGCCAGATCTCGCATGGTCTTTTCCTGGAAACACCACGACGGGACAAACCACATCTGAGGCTGAAGAAAGGGAACGTGGCCAAAAGAAAACAATGCAAGTTTGATAAGAAAGGAAGAAGTTTATATGCAGACTCATTACTTAGTTTTGAAAAGCAAAGAAAAAGTTTCCTTCAAACAAATTTCTGTAAAACACACTTTGTTAGTACTTATAAAAATAGCTATCAATGGGGTTTGGTACAAATAGATAAACGGATCCAGTGCTGGATGAGACGTTTGGATCCGTGTGCAAAGGTTTTAATGGGCAAAGACAAGACATGAGCGTGGTCAGACTCCAGGCAAAGGTC
This sequence comes from Oryzias javanicus, assembly GCA_003999625.1. Lineage (NCBI taxonomy): Eukaryota > Metazoa > Chordata > Actinopteri > Beloniformes > Adrianichthyidae > Oryzias > Oryzias javanicus. The sequence goes on from CM012457.1 coordinate 1,097,476, forward strand.
AAAAACAAGGCAGAAGGTCGATAAGGAGGCAAGGGTCAACTCACAGAGAAACAGGCAGAAGAGAAAACTGCTCAGAGTGTAAGAAATACAAGACTTCGCACTGGAGAGGAGGCTGGAGTGACCATGACGATGATGATGAACAGCTGAGCAGGAAGGAGTCCATGGCAGTGGCTGATGGGAGTTGTAGTGAGGAACCTGAGGAGTCAGAACTCTAGCAGGGCTCCCTCTGGTGGTTGGAGATGGGTGCTGACATCTGAACTGTGGCACAGGTCAATAAAGATCTGGAAATCACCTGGATTACCTTTTTGTTCTGGCAGACAAATATCTATTTTAATCAGAATCTGAATACTTTGTTTATCCAGCAGGAAATTTGCTTTGTCAGCAGAACTCCAATCCCCAAAATTCTACAAGGCAAAAAAGTATTCAGTCAACCACCAATGTTCATCATGGGTACATCTCAACTATGAAAGACAAAATGAGAAAAGAAAAACAAGGAAATTCACATTTTCTGATTTTTAAATAGTTTATTTGTAAATTATGGTGGAAAATAAGTATTTGGTCACCAACAAACAAGCGAGATTTCCTGAAACTTCTTCTGTCTGAGAATCCTCTGCCCTCCACTTGTTACCTGGATTTATGGGACTTGTTTGAACTGGTTAAACACCTGTCCACAACGTCAAAGAGTCACACTCCAAACTCCACCAATGAGCTGTCAAAGGACACCAGAAACAAAATAGTTGACCAGCACCAGGCTTAGAAGACTCAATTCAACATTCTGATACTAAAAAAAAAAGACCTTTACATCTCCAGAAAAAAAGCTCCAAACAGCTCTGTGAGTAAAATCGTTCATTCACTTTTGAAACATAGTTTATATATTTTGTTGCTCTGGACAGACATGAATCTCAGAACGCTGAACATCCTGAATTGAGCGGATCAAAATTTGCTGTAATTGAAGCACCTGGAAGTGGAACTTCCAGAAATATCCATGAAAATGTAATCATATAAAAAGATTTCCTTCGGCCCGTAAATTCTCTTCACTTCATACCACTGAGTAATCGCGTTATCCCCAAAATAACACTGACGAAGTGAAGCAACCACATGTGGGTCACAATCAGCTGTTCTGGTTTATTATGGGATACGTGTTTCTGAATCGAATTCATGCAGTAAAGAGCAGCTTCTGCATGAATATTCTGTGATTCTGAATCTGTTTAAATGTTTAATTTCTGTTCATTAAAGACAAAAACTGAAAAAGAAATCACTTTTATTGATTGGAGCAGGAGCCATTTATAAGAGAATCAACATGTATTTGTTAAATAATCTGAGAAAAATAAACGTCTCTTCCTCTTTAACAATCAAAAGTCGTGTTTAAAGGTTTCGATGTTTCGACTAACCTCTGATCTCAAATTCATCACACAAACATTCAGTAAGCAGAACTCAATTCACTGAATCTAAACAGAACCACCGACGCCGCTTATAAACCATTTATTACTTCTAAAGACAGAAAAATAAAAAGGAAAGTTGGTTTGTTGCAGAAAAACATCAAAAAATCTTCAAAAGTGAAAATAACTTTGAGCATGTTGTGTTTTTTTCAGCATCTAAAAGACCTAAAAGTGCATTCATAAAAGTCACAAACGATTCTATTTATTCAGTGCAAATCTGGAACCACGACGGATTTTCCAGACAGGATCAAGTCTTTACATAAATTCACATAGAAGTTAGTATTTCCTGATTCCAGCCGTGCTTCTCAACCCCCTGACTGACATCACCCCATCACCTTCAACATCTTTAAATAATTCATTTGGCTCAAACTAACAGATTTGATTGTTAAAATGATTGTGAACAATCTCAGTTTTTCTAAAGGGGGCGGGGCATACTGTAAATTCTGCAGGGTACCCAAACGTTTGCACGTTTTGTTTTCTGTTATATTGAAAGGATAAATGATGGAAATAGTCTCTTTTTGACATGTTAAAAGAATGTCTCATATGTAATCTGATTCTTTTTAACTCAAGGGGCCAAAAGCCAAAACACACCTGAGGTCGGGGGCCGAACAGGATAAACATTTATTGAAGACTCTAAAACTACATTTTCAAAACTTTAAAATTGTAACTTTTTTAACATATTTATGAACTAGATATATAACATTACCTACAATAATGCTTGTGTGTAAACTCTAAATTAGCCTAAACATTTCAGTAAATACCAAAACCCATATTTTGTCAAAATTATAAAAGTTAGAAATCAGTACAAGAAAAGAAAAGAGATCAAATAAACTGATCTGGGCCGGATAGAAATACCTGGAGGGCCGGATCCGGCCCCCAGGCCTCGACTTTGATAAATTTACCTTAGTGGGTTTTTAAATCTTGCATTTGTTTCTTTTTGTACAATAATATAATCATTTACCTGGGGTGAAACTGGAATGTCCTTTTAACTTTTTTGGTTCCATCTGAGTCTCCAAGATCAGAACCAGAAGACTTCTTGGAAGAGAACAGGTGGAATTCCCTACACGTTGAAAGCTTTTTATCTTATCTATGTATTTTTTTTTTATTGTATCTTATTTTAAGTTTTTTGCCCTATATTTGTTTCAGCCTTTTTTCCAATATGTTGTAGGTTTTATTTGGTTTTAATCATTTATTTCCAGATTTCAGTGGTGCCATAAATTGTAAGATACTTTAGTTTTTAAATAAACATAAAGTTTTATGTGTGATTTCACATTGTAAATACTTGTAATAATAAGTTGTCAAACACAGTAAGGAGGAAAAAATAACTGATTAATCGCGATCAATTATTTCCAATTTTAGTAGAATTTTTAATAAATGGTTTATATTAAATTAAGTATTTTATAATCAACACTCTTACATCTTTTTAAATGTATTTCTTCAGCCTTATTAGAAGCAGCTTCATTTTTTTAAAATGCAATTTTGATTTTAAAACTGGCTTTTCAATTGTTTTTAATTTTTGTGGAGGGGGTGTCCATAAACATCTCGTTTTTTTTTTTTTTTCATTTTTTTAGAGTTGTACATTCAGGTCGTGCGTGGATCCGAGTTCACGTCAGTAGAACTCCGTTCTGGTGTTTCCTGCTCGTCTGTTTCACGAAGCTCACGAGGCAAGTTTAAACAACTCGGATCAAACTGAAACTGCAAACGGAAATGATTCGCTTTGCCAAGAAAGGCGCAGTTCTTCCTCCTTTGGTCGCTCACCTTCTGCTGCAGGTTTGTGAGCGCGCGCGCGTTAACTCCGCGTGCGCTCCTGCTCCTCTCTCTCTCCCCCCGTCTCCTCCCTGAATGACAGCAGAATTTCGCCTCGCCCGGAGCGACGTCACAGTAAAGGTGGAAGAAGACAGCTCCAGACTTTATCCCCCGGAGAAGACGTCCTCTGACGGAGAGCGGAGGAGACGCTTCATCCGTGCGTCAGAGCGCAGAGAGCGGAGCGCGCGCGGAGGGTAGGACAGCTCAGAGCGAGCGGGAAACCCCTGAAACCTCTTGACACCAAATGAAGACCGACTTCTCTCTTTCTAAATAATGTAGAGGAGGTGATTGACTGAGGGAGTCGCAGCTCCTTCTCCAGGCTGGGAGCATGTGATGCGCGGCGGCAGACGGCCATGAGGAGGTCGGACACTTGACCGGCTTTGCTGCGCGCCAAGATGCGCCCGACGGTGGCGACGGGACCCGCGCGCCGCCGCTGACGGAGAACTTTTCGTGAGGGGCGAGGACGTCCCGCGCACGTCAGAGAGCGTCCCTTCCGCTGCTTCGACCGAGCCTCGCGGGGGATTCCCGCCGCGTCCATCATGACGGTCCGCCTGTCGCGGATCCAGCTGGCCCTGTTCTTCATGTCGCTCTGTCCGCTCAACATCATCGGACTCTGGTGGTGAGTTGAGCGCCGCGCGCGCGCCTCCAACTCGGGACAACTTCTGCGCCACGGTTTGTTTTTGCGCACAGTTTGGCGCATTAAAAAAAAAACATTAATCAGCATTTCTGAGTCCAACAAGCAAATTTTGTCCCAGGAAATAAGAAAATACACATTTTTTCTTCATTTAATTAAAAAAAAAAAATCTCCCAATTATCAATCCAAATATTAATAATTTTGAATTTACTTATTTCTCTTTATTATTATTCCTTATTTATTCTTACGAACGTTTTTTTAATTCCTAAAAATTAAATCACACTTTCATCCATTTCTGCAATCTTGTTATTAAAACGTTAAGGACTTTACTGATTGTACTTTTGATATGTTTACATTTGACGGTTTTTAAGATTTTACGCAATTTGTGCGATTTTTCAGCCCCAATGACACGAATAGCAATTTTTTTTTTAAATTTCTGCAAATTCTGCAATTTCAGCAATTCAAAACATTCAGAATGTTCATGAAATTCATGCTTGTACTTTTGGCATTGTTAAATTTCACTTAAATTTTAAAAATGTGCACAAATTTTTACAAGTTTATGCAGTTTGTGCGATTTTTTTCAGCATTTTAAGGACACCTACTGCTGAGTTTTTAAGGATAATTTTGATTTTAGCTAATATTTTAGCAACATGCTAAAATTTTGGCTATTTTGGCATGTAATGAGGTATTTTGTTCTATGGAGTTAAGCTAGTATTTTAGCAACATGCTAGCTTTTTTGGATAATTAGCTATCTGCTGAGGGTTTTTGTGCTAAATCTGGTTTAAGCTAGTATTTTTAGCAACGTGTTAGCATTTTTGGTTAATTTGTCATTTACTGAGGTTTTTCGGGCTAAATCTTGGTTAAGCTAATATTGTTAGCATTTTTGTCTAATTAGTTATCTACTCATATTTTTTTAGGTAATTCAGGGTTAAGCTAGTATTTTTAGCAATGTGTTAGCATTTTGTTTAATTTTTTATCTACTTAGGTTTATACTGGGATAATTGTGGGTTAAGCTAGTATCTTTAGCAACGTGTTAGCATTTTTGGATAATTTGGCATATACTGAGGTTTTGGGCTGATTCTGGGTTCAAACCTTTTTTGCATTTTAATTTTTTGGGGGAATTTTGAGAGTTCTTCCAGAAATTCTAAACTTTAAGTCCTTTGGAATTATGCAAATAGCTTTAGCATTTTCAGTCAAGCCCTTCAGCAATTACAGTCATTTTCTTCAACATCTTCAGCGTCACATTAGCATTATCGCAAGTAATGCAACTTATAGTTGTATTTTAAAATTTGAATTTGTTTTTTGCATTTCATATTTCTGACTCCTGAACATCATAAATGGAGCTTTTCAAATATGACAAAAACGTTTGGATCCTGCTCTCAGTTCAGTTCTAGAAAGTTCTGGACTTTCTGAGTGAAAGGACAGAAGCTGCTGAACCAAAAACGAAAAAATAAAGTTTTTTTTTTTTAAATTAAGCTGGTTAGGAGTTCAAAGAAGGCAGAATGAGCTGGAGGTGCTGATGGTGTGTGTTTGTGTGTGTGTGGAGGGAGTCCAGGGTGAGGAATGTCAGGTGGCCCTTTAGGCGCAGTGGATTTGTCATCATAAAACAATCCATTCAGGCTCAGCTCTGCGAGTGTCTGACAGTCTGACAGCTCCAGCAGATGAGCTGATAACATATTTTCTATTTTTCGGTCTGCGTGTCTGCTGTTTCTGACTTCTGTGTGGAAACACGAAGTGTTTCAGTCTCTCACACACACATACACACTTCTGCAGGGCTTGAAGTGAAGCTTTGTGGTTTTGTTCTGTTGAATCCTCCCACTGTTCATTCACAGCGGAGTCAAGGTCAACGTGGGATGTCGTGTCAGCGAGGCCTTGTGAGCCTCTGCTCCTGCGTGACTGGCACGTCTCCATCCTCCACTGTGGGCCGTTCTGCTGTCACTGACTTAAAGTGGGGGTTCCATGAGCTACAACTTCAGTTACACCACTTCCTTTTCCAGGATAAAAAAATTAAATTTAGAATACCTCTGGGAGACGTGGCGATAATTTGTTTAATTTTATTGCTGAACTTTTGTGCAAAAATGTGTTTGCCTCCATAGAACCTGCTGTGCACTTTAACCCTTTAACACCAGAGTTCCAGTTCTTTGGTTTATTGTAACTTTTATAACAGATAATTTGATAATTCTTTTTTTTTTCTTCAAAATCTACTGGAGTTTTAGTTACAGTATGTTATAGATTTTGTGTTTTACTGTCACCTGGTGTTAAAAGGTTAAAAAAAGCATTTCTCATTTGGAACTATTTAGTTACTTGAAAGAATAAAATCAGAGAAAAGTAATGACATTTTTGTCCATTTTTTCACCATTAAATAACGGAAAATAAACTCTATTGTGATATGTCATGATATATATCGTTATTGTGGTATAAAATAACCGATATAACGATATACAATTGTTTTTCCATATCGCCCAACTCTACCTAATAAACTTCTTCAGTCAAAACGATTGACCCACTAAGATGAAAATCTAGCATTTTTCTAACGATGGAGGACATATTTAAAAAAACGAGCTCAAAATAAAACTTCAAACAATTGTAAATCAAGACAGAATTTATAATGTAGAAAATACGCTGGGTGGAAACTGAACCAGCGGACTCATGAGGACGACCATCTGATTAATAAAAACAGAGATCGATCTAGGACATAAAGCTAAACTCTGCTAGCTTGATGCTAATGTTACATGGAATTTCCCATAGGACGGCTAATGCTAACGCTTGGTTGACGTAAACATTATAAACTCACTGGTAGGATTTTTCCAAACTTTTAAGGAAATATTATTTAAAATAACTATTTTTGGTCTAAAACTTCATCTTTTGCTCATTCTTTCTTCGTCTGGAATAAAGTGTAACGCTATTGCGTTATCGCCACCTAGTGGCCAAACTGAAACGCCCTCCAGGAGAATTTTAAAATGTTTAAAATATTAATGATCTTAACATTTTTCAAATCATGTATGCTAATAACAATCTCATTATTTCACTAATACATTCTACTGTATGTGAACAGTATCAGATTAAATAAAAATTTTCAAAACATATAGTAGATTATTAATGTATTTCTAAATAAATGCGTCCAAATATGTAAACTGTGTAAACTCAAAATTGAGTTGAATTTAGTGGATCGAAAGAATTGAAAAAAAAATTAATTTGGAGACTTTGGCGAATTGAATAGAATCATTTCTGGAAATTATTATCGATCTCCAGCCCTAATAGAATGACCTTCAGCGCACCTGTACCACCTAAAACTGCAGCTCGGGCTCACCCAGGTGTGTTTTTATCTTTACAATTACCTAAAGAAATACCCAGGATGGAGTTTTCCTTCATCATGATGTTGATTTCAGTATAAACGGGAATTTTGAGTCCATAACTCTTTGCAAAGCATGGCCACCCGTTTAGAACATCTTAGGTGATCAGAAACAAACCTTTTGACATGATGGGGTAACATTTAACGAGTGATTCGGTCATTTAGAAGTGGACCGGTACGGAAGCAGAAGGAGGCGCAGACGTCAGACTTGAAGGAGGTTCAGAGGAGTAACTTTAGTATAACTGACATAAAACAAGACACAGAATTGACCCTTCACGGATGCCGTAGTCCATATTGATGCAGACGTTTCTGGTGCAGAATTTCCTTTTTAAATCCAGGTAAAGTTAACAACTCAGAAACTGGAGAAGAAGAAAATCCTTCATCCTGATGCAGATCCTGATCAGTAGAAAGAACTTTCAGTCTTTAACCCATAAATCAACATTCAGTCGATTAACACTGTTAGAAATTATTGTAAATTTAAGGTACATTTTTTTAGAAAGAGTTTGTGTCGTTTCTACTACTACAGATTATTTCATTTTACATACTTTATACCACACAACATCTTTAAATATAGCAATAATACACATATTTTGAATATTTTTTAGTATAATAAACCTTGTCTTCTTTTTTTTGTAAAAGTTATGGCAAGATACTTTTTTATTCAACTTTTTAAAAAATTATTTTTATACATTTTTGTTAATATGTCCTTTCAAAAGTGCTACCACAAACGATTATTTTAATAGTCGACTAATTACCGATTATTTTTTCCGATTAGTCGAATAATCGGGTCATGGGCAGACTGGATGTAAAGCTCATATCTTAACCATCGTTAACTTTAAACTAACTAAAAACTAGATATATAGCATTACTGCGATTATACTAGAGTGAGTGCTGTAAGCTGAATTTGGCCACTGAAGATGCTGAAATTGATAACTAAAAATGCTGAAGCTGATAGCCAGCTAAATTAGCGTAAAAACAAAAAAAGCCCAAATTAGCCAAAAAGCTAGTAAGTAGCTGAAATATTAGCTAAACTCCAAATTAGCCTGACAAACTAAAAAAAAATCCTAAATTAGCCAAAACAGTTAGCATGCAGCTGAAATATTAGCTAAACTCCAAAAAAGCCTTAAAAACGAAACAAAAAAATCCCAAATTAGCCAAAATAGCTAGCATGCAGCGGAAATATTAGCCAAACTCCAAAATAACAAAAAAAATCAAGAATCTTCAATTAGCTAACAAAGCTAGCATGTAGCTGAAATAGCTAAACCCCCAAAAAGCATTAAAAAAACCTTAATAAATGCCAAAATAGTCAAAAAAGCTATTTTAATGCGAAATAACTTTCAATTTTACTACAATCCGACTCCATATAATATAAAGTAACGACTAATCAACTATTAATTAAGTTGTTGACCATTTTAATAGTGGATTAGTCATCGATTAGTTGACTAATCATGGTTACCTTTTAATAACATTAAAAGTAATGAAAATGTTAGGAACGTTTTCATTAAACAGATGAGTAACCCTAATAAAGTCACCAGATAATTTGATTTTTGTTTCTTTTGGTAACTAAACTGTAAAGTAAGTCTTTATATAAGTTACATGTATTTATCAGAACGATGTAGATGCAAAGATGGAGTTCAGTCGACCAGAGAAAGCCGACAGTCAAAGTTGAATTTCCATGAATTCTTCAGGATGAGAGGCATTTATTTAAGAAGTAAATCTGGAGTGGATTAAGGGAATCAACACTAAGGAATCATCAGCTTCCTCTCCATCCGCACTGACACGATTTGTCATCTTCTTTCCATCACTGACAGACGCACACAGTGAGCGGCTGTGATGCCACACCTGCGGATCGCTCGCCGCTCCGCCGGGACAATGCTTCTCTGTGCCGACAGACGCTGGACGAGCCGTCAGACGCCGCGCTCATTCCTCACGAGCGTCTCTATCTCTGCGCGTCTTTTGAGGGAAAATGCCCATCACGCCGACGGCTGCTCCTGCAACGAGAGACGCAGAGTGAGAGATATGAAACGCCGGGAGATAGGCGTCCTTTCAGAGCCCGCGCTGATTAAAGCGCTCTAATCATTTGGCCTGAGAGCAGAGAGCGCAGCTCCCAGTGAGGAATGCCTTTGCTCTTCTGCGCTGCAGCGATCTGCAGAGCCGGCGTTGTTATTTGTGCGTCGCGGCGCGGGATTGGCTGCCGGCTTCTGCAGATAATGCTGCACGACCACAGGTGCACGCGCTTGCTGCACACGTGTGTGGATAAGTTTACCTCCTGCTGTCTTACCTTAAATCTCACTTTGATCATTTGATCAAAGAGTTTCCAGGGATTTTTTTCATTTTGATGATGTCGTTTAGGACAGATCATTAGAAACTCTCCTCTTATTTCCCATCATGCCTTTGTTTACTCTCTCTCCTGCTAGCTTACAGCCCCTCACAACCAATATCAGAGCTATCCAGCTTTATAGTTTTGAGCCAAAGTTCAGCTCAGACAAGGAAAACAAAGACGTTCAGGGATCGAGTCATCTGAAAGTGAATGCATCAGAATAGAGCGGAGCAGGGAGAAATCGCTAAGATCCGATTCGATCCATGAATCTAGCTTAACCATTCACAGATCCAACCACAGTTCTTACTTTTGAATTTATTATGTTTGCACACTTGCTATGTCTTTTTACTGGATTGTTATAAATCATCATCATTAGTCGCGTTTCCATTAACTCTGAAATTTCGAAAAACTGAATTTCGATATTAAATTCTCCTAATGGAAACACCACAATTTTGAAAAAACTCGCCTTTTTCGAAATAAAGTTTTTGCGCTTAGAGGAGGTGGTATTTGAGCCGTATCCAAACAGTAGTTTTTGGAAAAACTGTAATGGAAACACTTTTTTCAAAACAAACGAGTCACGTGACCATTAACCGGATATGACGATGGCGATGGCGATGCGCTTTTTCACAGCAACTGGCTGCCTTGGACACCGCACAGCGGGCGCCACAAGAGGTCCCACAGCATCGCACAGCTCATCAAAAGTTGAAAATGCTGAATCCACAGCTCTTCGGTGAATTCTTCAACAAAAATGTTTGACTCTCCGTCGCTCCCACGTATAAGGAGCCTGCCGCTCCGAGGCTCGGATCAGACGTAGACGTCTTCTCTGAATGGAAGGATGAGAGCTAGCGCCGTGGCAGAAATACACATCAAAATAGTCTTTATATCCGTCGACATGTTTTTTTAATGACTTATCGCGGGAATTACTTTGAGTTTTTCGCATAATCATGGTTTAATGGAAACGCTGTTTTTTCGAAACAGTGTTTTATAGAAATTCTAGAAATTTCGATAAAGTTTTGTGCAAAAGTGTAATGGAAACGCAGCTAATTATACTTTTATTCAGAACAGGAGACCAGAATCAACAAAACGGATAAAAAATGAGATTTAGACAGAAAAAAAAGATGTTTGTCAATTTAAGCAAGTTTTAACTTCAGCGGTTAACAAAGCCTAAACATCACTCTTGTTTTGGATCATTTAACAACAAAGCACCTCAACTGGCTCCTCTGGATGTGGAGGAGAAGCGGCTCTACTCCGAGCTCTCTCCGCCCGGCCACCCTCCTTAGAAAACTCATCTCAGCCGCTTGTAGTCGGGATCTCGTTCTTTCGGTCACGACCCAAAGCTCATGACCATAGGTGAGTACTGGAACGAAGATCGACCGGTAAATCGAGAGCTTTGCTTTCTGGCTCAGCTCTCTTTTCACCACAACGGACCGGTACAGCGACCGCAAAATGGCAGACGCCGCTCCAATCCGCCTGTCAATCTCACGCTCCGATCTTCCCTCACTCGTGAACAAGACCCCAAGATATTTAAACTCCTCCCCCTGAGGCAGGAGCACTCCACCCACTGAGAGAGGACAAACTACCTTTCTCTGGTCGAGAACCATGACCTCTGCATCCAGAGGAGCCAGTTGAGGTGGCTTGGGCATCTGGTCCGGACGCCTCCTGGAGAGGTGTTCCGGGCATGTCCCACTGGGCGGAGACCCTGGAGAAGACCCGGGACACGCTGGAGAGACTATGTTTCTCGGCTGGCCTGGGAACGCCTCGGGGTCCCACGACCCAGTCCCGGATGAAGCAGAAGATGGATGGATGGATAACAACAAATCCTGAAATGTTCTCCACAGTTTTTCATCCTCAAAGTTCTGCAACACTTTACGTTCTAAAGCATCGCTTATCCTGGAGGTACAGAGATCAGTGAAACCGCTGATTAAGTGGCATTTAACCTGCCGCACAGTATACTTACATTCAAAGTTAAAAAGTTAAAGTCCCATTAGTTGTCACACATCTAGGTGTGTGAAATTTGTTCTCCGCATTGACCCATCCCCTGGGGGAGCGGTGAGCTGCAGACACAGCCGCGCTCGGGAACCATTTGGTGGTTTAACCCCCCAATCCAACCCCTTAATGCTGAGTGTCAAGCAGGGAGGCACTGGGTCCCATTTTTACAGTCTTTGGTATGACTCGGCCTGGACTTGAACCCATGACCTTCCAATCTCAGGGCGGACACTCTACCACAAGGCCACTGAGCTGAGGAAACCACAAAGGAGACCATCGACTGTACGAGGGAACTGGATAGAGTGAGTGTGACATCACAGTTTGTGGTACAGACGGACGTTGCCATGTTGGAGCCATACAATGTCGTTAAGCAGTGATTGGTCCGAGTCATCGTTTCTATGACAACCAGTCTTACCAATCAGGCTCGGGAGAATCTGTCAATCAAATGTAGGATGTGCGGGCTAGCAGGCTCCACCCACTTTTATTAAGGCCAGTGACTGAACATTTTATAACATGAATAATTTGAACCACAGAAAAAAAAATGAAAAAAATGAGGATTATGAAGAAGATGTTGTGGTTATTAACAGCTGTTTATTTCTCTATTGACGTTTATGGGATTTTGGCTTCTTGGAACCACTTCCTGTTTGGGTCACTCCGTCCAGTTGTTATGACCGACTGCCTCTTTCCATGTTTTGCAGAAACAAATGTCTCTAATAGTTTCAGTTAACGTTAGTACCTTCTTCTATAGACATTAGTGAACAAGTGTGCACTTGCCAAGAACACACACAGAAAACACAAATAAATAATTTCTCACCGCTGCCTTAATGTTTCCAAGCCCGCATTGTTCTTTGATCTTATCTGTAAGAATCTCATCAGGACCTGGGAGATGGGCAGTCTTCCATTCTCGTCCTGCTCTGACAAGATAAGATCTGTAACAGTGAAGCTCTCGTTTGGAGGCGATGGCGGCGCTGACTGGAAATGACTCCACATCTGTTTTTATTGTCTTTGCAAAACCGAATCAAACTTGGTTTTAGAGAAAAGAACTAGGAGACAAAGAGTCCAGGATGTTTTTGAAAAGTGACCGAAGTTTTCTGACTTCCAGTGAATGAAAAATGTATTTTCATCATAAAAGATGGTGTTAACTGGAACGATTGTTGCGTTCACTCCTAACGCGATTTGCTCGACAAATTCACACGGCCAGCCACTCTTTCGCTGCAAATTAACTGCTCGCCGCCTGCTTGAGCTTGACACCCCAGCTAATGTTTTTAGCATGATCGCTACATGGAGCGGTGTCTGTGGATATCTCACTTAGTCATGAGTATTCTATCTACTGATCGAGTCAACGAAAACATCACGCGCCCAAAGCTGAGCTCCTGATTGGCAGATGTGACGCGGCTAAAATGTAGATATTTAAAGTCTGGCCGCGCTAGTCGCCATTGCGTCTGTCCATTGACTTAACATTGAGATTGCTAATTGATGTGAACACAGTGCTACACTACGGTCACATATCCCAGAATCCCACTGTGCGGCGTTCCAAATGCTGGTTTTTCAGCTAATTTGGCGTTTTTGTATTCGCTGCTGCGGCCGTAGATATTTTAAGAAAAAGTACAAATTTTACGTTGATTTTTCCCTAACATCGCTCAGCGGCGACCTCGGAACATTTCAAGGTTGCGCGGTGCTCAGCGGCAGGAAGGGGGGCGGCCACAGCCGGATCGCCAGAACTGAACGGCGACCGTCCATACCGAACGCCACTGAGTGCCAGCCGCTCGTTAACACGGGACGGCGGCCTGACCGCCACCATCTATATTCAGGATCACGCCGACAACTAAAAATAAAAATCTTGAAGATTCTGCCAATGCCTCCCAATCAAACAATCTATGATTGTAGTACTAAAATAGTCGTTTGGCATCTTGTAAAAAATAGTCAATAGATGGGATGGAGCTCTGTCATTGACCAATAGAAACGAGGGTTGTTATGCAAGATGGCCGCCTCCTCTGTGGGCGTGAGTCATCAGAGTGTGCATAACTTGTCTTAAGTTTTATTTACGACGGAAACGACAAATTAGATGTTTTGTTTGATTATATTTTCATTGAAATATTGATCACTAATCCATGTGGTCACGTTTGACAGTACAAGCAAGCAGGAGCAAGCAAACTGTGCAATACAATATCACCACACCAGTGGTGGTGATGGTGGAAGAGGTGGAGACCTTCACCTACTTGGGAAGCATCATGGACCTTCATGGAGGAACAGATATGGACGTGCGAGTCCACATTGGAAAGGCAAGGGCAGAGAGTATGGGGAGCCACGGACCTGACTACTGAAACCAAGGTCAGGATTTCCAACACCATGGTGAAACCCATACCACTCTACGGTGCTGAGACTTGGAGGACTACAAGACAGCAGCCTGTGGAAGAAGATGTTCTCCAGAGAAGGTGGCAATGGATTGGACGTACTCTCCGGAAACCTGCGTCCAGTGTCTCACGGCAAGCCTTAACTTGGAATCCCCAGGGAAGAGGGAGGAGGGGGAGACCAAGAAATTCCTGATGGAGAGACATGGAGGCAGATGCTAAGTCCATGGGTACACGTGGAGCGACTCGCCCAGGACCGGCCCGCCTGGAGAGCCCTGGTTGGTGGCCTATGCCCTAGATGGGGCCATAGGCGAAAGTGAATATCACAAATCCCAAGTCTTGCTGGCATCGTGCAGCTTTACGAGTCCTCCACTACCACCTATCTACTAAAGTTAATGGATTGACCTCATAGACCGTCCAATAAGAACTGGACATATAGGAAATGCATTACCTTCCACCCTCGTGAAACCGGTCCAGAGCCTACACCGTCACTTCCTGTCGACAGCGATTAGTCCGAATCGATCTGAGTCCCTTTTTTAGAGGAAATACTGTCAACCAATCAGGAGTGAGCTTGTTTGTTTGAAGCCCACACCCCTCCCACTGAAAACGACGCAGAGGAATCTGTCAAATGGCGGGGCCATTTGGAGCCACAAGCTTTTACTGAGGCATCTGATTGGTCAGCTCATAAAGGAAAAACTTCTTTAAACAAATTAGGATTAGAAAGAACGTGTTAAGAAGGAAGTATCACATCATGAAATGCTGGACCACATCATGATACTACCGCCACCAAAAGATGTTTTTTTTTTAACATTTCTTTTGATCTGAGTTTGTCAAAATGATCTATTCCGATCAAACGTGTGACAGATGTAAACATTTGCTATAATCGGATTAACATTTAATATTTTGCACATTTCCTGATGTTTCATCTAATTTGGAAATGATCTGGTCACCAAATATGATCCCTGTTTAAATGATGTCAGAGTTCATCAGAAACTGAAAGTCCCCATCAATCCACGGTGACGCTGTTTTACTGGTTTGTTAAGAACGCTGCGCTTGAACCGCACGAACAGCGTCAGAGCGTCTGATCCGCCCTCAGCTTAAACTCCGTGAACTCTGACCTCTTCGTATCACGGCCGTGTCTTCATCAGCTTTTGGAGTCCTCCTCTTGTAATCGCCTCTGCTCTTCATCTTTCTCCTCTTCAGTCTGCCTGAATATTTGGTCCACGTTTAAGTGGACCGTCAGACGGTTAGTCTGGAAAAAAGGCTCCAGTTGTCATGGTTACTCATTATAACGTCTGTTTTGTAAAGCATTCCAACTTGCACAGAAAAATATTTCATAGTAAGGTAAAAAAAAAAAACAACAAAAATTTGCAAAATTTCCCAGAATTCTTTGTGAAAAATTAGAGTGCATCAATGCTCACTTGATTGGTGAATATAGACCACAATGCATTGTGTTTGAACAACTTAGTGGAAAAAAAAATCTTTATAAATTATTCAATCAGAACAAACATTCATAAATAGTATTCACATTAATTATCATTTTATTACTTTAAGCTCATATTTATTTCCCATTTGAGCATTTAATGATGGTTAAGATTTTTAAAACCAAACTTTGTTATAATGTTAATGTTTTTGGTAATATTCATGTCATATTTTTTGTCATATATTTGTCTTTTTTATTTAATCTTTTGCTAAAATTCCTGATTTCAAGCATTAAAACAAAGCAAAGATTTTCCAAACTTAACTTTTATTTACCACAAATAACCAAAATTATAACCAAAATGTATTATTTTGGTAACAGTTATGTCTTATGTTAAGTATTTAAAGAATTTTAAAACCAAACTTTGTTATCATTTTATTACTTTTGGCTCTTATTTATGTCACATTTTGAGCATTTAAGCAGAGCTATAATTGTAAAACTTAACTTTATTGTTATTTTATTGCTTTTTGCTAATATTTATGTCCTATTTTAAACATTTAACGATGGTTAAGATTTCTAAAACCTCGCTTTTTGTCTTTTTTTTGCTAAAATTCATGTCCTTTTTCCAAACTTAACTTTGTTAAAACTTGATTGTTTTTTTGGTAATAATTGTGTCCTATTTTCAGTATTTAAAGATGGTTAAGAATTTTAAAACTAAACTTTGTCGTCATTTTATCAGTTTTAGCTCATATTTATGTCCTTTTACAAGCATTTAAGCAAACCTAAGATTTTCCAAACTTAACTTCGTCATCATTTTGTCGTCTTTAGTAACATGCATATCCCATTTTGAGCATTTAAATATACTTAAAATTTAAATGTCTGAATTGCTTTTAAAATCCTGAGCTCCAAATTGTCCTGCACTGGCTCTATCATTGTTATTAGTTTAGGATTAGGGAGGGAATCAAGACATAGACTAAATTTTCATGGACTGCTCTGGTCTGGGCTGAAGTCGGTGTTGGATTTTTTATCTTTTTTATCTTCTTCTTAACTTTTGAGGATAAATTTTATTCTCATATTCTGTAAAATAGCTGGTTTAAACTTCATTTGTTCACTAGAGTCCCTGTAGGAGCCATCAAAGTGTCATCTAGATTTTCCAACTTCAGCCTCGTCCGACTTTTAAGTAAAAACAAAATGCGTTCAGGAAAGCTGCTGTTTTCTGAAATAATATATGCAAATCCAAGATTTGAATAACTTTATTAGCAGCATCCTGGTAACATTAGACAGACGGTTAATGAATGTCATGTGTTATTATTATGGTCTTTTGGGAACAACCGTCACAGTAAATCCATATTAAATCCTTTTATTTTGAAGTTTTTTTCAGTTTAGTATTTTTAGTATGAATTTTTTACATGTGATGGAGAGAATCCATTGATTTTCCAAAATAAAACTTCATTCCGGAACAGATAAAGAAAGCAGAAAAAAAGTAAGTTGTGTTTTGTTTTGTCTCTGCGGCCCGGTACCAGCCGTCCCACGGGCCGGTACTGGTACAAGCTCGGGGAACCTGGCTGGAGCACACCTGCCTCCTCATGGCTTCTGAACCAGGTGTGCTTTAGCCGGGAAGCAGAAAACATGCAGGTCAGAGATCCGAGGACCCGAGTTGGGTCTGGGCAGAACAAATGAAGCTGCTCTCCTCTCTGTCAGTCGGACTCCAGTTATGAGCAGTGAAACTTTTTCCTGGTCTTTTCCAGAATCAGCAGAGCCGCCTCACGCCGGCGTCAGCGGCGTGATCAAACACGTCTGACTGTTAGCCAGACGGCGCGGTCGCAGCCAGCGGCTTTTGGCCGAGCGCTGAATTCATCCCCGTCTTTCAGAGTCTCCCGGGATGAAAGATTTTTCAATATTTTCATTTTCAGCACAACTCCATAATTTCTGTGTCACAACATTGATGTTTTTTGGGTTCTGCTCTCAGGCTGTGCTTGTCTCGTCCTGAACCCCCAGCAGGCTTTTCCATTTTTAGACTCGGTGCAATTTGCACTCTGGCGTCTGAGAGGAGAGCTTGTCGTGACTTTCCTCATCTCCAGAATACTTCAGGGATTAAAGGGGGATAAAATTCATTCATTCATGGGTGGAGTGAAGAGAAGAAAGAAGGGTCCTTTAGTGTACGTAATGCCTTTAATAAAACCCAGAGCTTCTTTCTGACCTTCTGTGGGTCTTTCATGCTCCCAACTCTTCAGATTTCACCTCAAGAAAACCAAACTTCATCCGTTTATGAAACATTTTTCTACATTTTCCTTAAAGTTCTGCTTTGATTGTTTTTTAATCTAATTTTAAGTAATTTTTAATTATGATGATGCTGTTTCCATCAGAAATTCAGCTCACGCCGGGTTCTAACTGAACACGGAGGCGCCGCGGTTGGACCGAGCGTCAGTTCTAGACGGGACAATTAAAAACCCCGCCCCTCTTCCCCTCCCTGTTACTGAGAGCTTTCTGTTTAGTAGCTCCCACTAGCCTACAGCCCCCAGATGCAGTCGCTCCACGAGGTTTAAAGTGGTCAATTAGTGCGAGTCAAATCCAATCAAACTTTATTTATAAAATACGTTTCTTATACTTGTGTATATCAAATCACATTATTACTTAAAAAAGGCAAAAAAGTTAAAAATAAAAACTCAACCCACCCAGTATCCGTGGGAGTTCTGGTCCTGAGCACCCTGTGATTGGTCGACGTGATCCACAGTCAGACAGAGGCAACTCTGATTCATATGTTTTGGTCATGCCCCCGTATACAGTGTTTCTGGGAAGGTATTTGTCAAGCCTACACTTCTATTTTTGGATTTAACGTTCCACCATGCCCACTGATGCTACTTTTTGGGATTTGTGACAATAGGCTATCTTTACCCTCTGGAGGTCACAAGATTATTGCTTTCTCCTCACTATTAGCACGACGTTTAATCCTGCATAAATGGAAAGACACTGAACCACCAAATGTGTCGCACTGGGTTAAAGATGTTTTGTTTCATCTCAAGCTCGAGAAAATGAGATACACTCTGAAGGGCTCGGAACATAAATTTTATAAAGTGTGGAATCACTTTTTGAACTTTGTCAATAATCCATCTACAAAGATAACAGAATGAATATGCTTTTCTTTTAATCCTTTTGATCCATTTATTCATCTTTCCTATTCATCAGGTAGTTGTTTGTTTGTGGTTTTTTTTTTTCCATCATTATAATTATTATAATTTATTTTTTATTTATTTATTTCCTCCATGATTTTAGGGAATTCAATGCTATATCCTGTCTGAAAGGATTTTCCAACTTAATTTAAATGTTGTGGTATATGTTTGTCTATATGTAGGTGTATGTATATATTTATGTATATATATATATATGTATATATGGGTGCAGATATATACGTGTACATATGTATATGTGTGTGCAAGTATATGGTTATGCGTATTTATAAATATTACATATATACTCCGTTAATATAGTACAACCGCACTGTAATTGTTGACAGTGGGGGTGGGGGGGGGTTGTTATTTATTTATTTATTTGTTTGTTTGTTTGTTTGTCTTTATGTTGAAATAATGTTGAAAAAACTAAATAAATATATTTAAACACCACAGTCAGACAGAGGGATAATTAATCTGCTTAATCCCTTAATAATGATTTATAAATGGTTTGTGAAGATGAACAGCAACTGTTAGCAAGGACACAATCAGTACATTTATTAATAACTTTTGTAGAACTTTGAAAATGGGAACAAATATTTTATGAAGGAATAACAAATGCTTATAATGTCTTTATAAGCATCATAATACAACATCTAATGCTTGTTAATGTCCTATAAGCAGTTTATTTACACTCGTTAGTGATGTGTAAGACATTTATACACGATAATAAATGTCTTTATAAGCACATTACTGATGCTAGTTAATGTCTTATAAGTAGTTTATTAAGGAAACTTATAATAAAGTGTAACTAAATGATTTATTGATTGTATTATTTTATTTATCGTTTTATATATATATATATATATATATATCAAACAGGCAAATCAAGACCCACATAGACCGAGACTTTTTATTCCACCCTTTGGGATGATGGGAAAGGATAGACTATCTATTGGTATAATTTTTTAAATGTCTTAGTATTATTTTTAATGTGAAGTTTACAGAAATTAATTACTCAAAATCTGACTACGTGTGGCTTTCTGGAAAACCGTAAATGTTTACGTTTAGGCTGTGATTGTTACCGTCTTCCTGTTAAACCAAACCCGCATTGTTTCCGCAAAAAAATGCTTGACCGCAATGTCTTTATTTGTTAATAGTGCTGCCACAAACGATTATTTTTATAGTCGACTAATCACCGATTATCCATTTTTATTTATATTATAATTGGTCCATGCACAAAGTGGATGTAAAGCACACGTCTTCACCATCATTAGCTTTAAACTAACTAAAAACTAGATATATAGCATTACCTGCAACAGTGCTAGTGTGAAAGATGTAAGATGAAATTGATAGTTAAAGTCACTAAAGCTAATAGCTTAAAACGCAGAAGCTGATAGCGAGCTATAATATGAGTTAAATACCAAATTAACCTAAAAATGTCAAAAACCTAAGTTAGCCAAAACAGCTAGCATGTAGCTGAAATATTAGCTTAACTCATAATAGCTAAAAAACAAAGCCTAAATTAGCCAAAAAGCTAGCATGTAATAGAAAAATTTATTTAAACTCCAAATCCGCCTAAAAAAACTAAAAAAAGACAATCTTAATTGGCCAAAACAGCTTGCATGGAGCTGAAATATTATCTAAACTCCAAACTAGCCTAAAGAAAACTAAAAAATATTCAGAATTAGCTAAAACAGCTAGTAAGTAGCTGAAATATTAGCTAAACTACAAAATAGCCTTAAAAAACTGAAAAAAATCTAAATTAGAACAAAAAGTTAGCATGTAGCTGAAATATTATCTAAACTCAAAATTGGCCTTTAAAACTTAAAAAAAAAATTCATATTTAGCTATAAAAGCTAGCATGCAGCAAAAATATTAGCTAAACTACAAAAAAGCCTTAAAAAAACTGAAAAAACTCAATTAGAACAAAAAGCTAGCATGCAGCTGAAATATTAGCTGAACTCCAAAATAGCTTAAAAAACTTTCATAAATTCTAAAATACTCAAAAAAATAGCATACCACCATTATAACTTTTAACTTTACAACACTCTGACTCCATATAATATAAAGTAACGACTAATCGACAAATACATTCGTATTTTAATAGTCGATTAGTCGTCAATTAGTCGACTAATCATTGCAGTCCTATTTGTTAATGTAGTTAGCATTGATGTATGCTAGTTTTTTCGGAAAGACAATATCGGAGCTCTCCGACCGTAAAGTTTAGATTAGATTCCAAAATAAAGACGTTCATGGATCTATTTGTTTGCGAGTGGATGCATCAGGAGCTTGTAGCCCCGCCCACTGTAGTTTCTACCTCTCAAATAAGCTCTTTTGAACAAAGAAATACTCTGAAATGCAAGCTTCATTTTCTGATTTATGTCAACCATCATCAGAAAAATGTCACCAATTTCCTCACTTTAAACATTCAAACTTAACCAAATCCAGTTGAAGTCATAAATCTTTTGATCACGATTGCATAACCTTTGAATCAGCTGTGGAGAACCTCGTATCAGCATTTCTCATTTGAGTGCTTTTGGTTCTTTGTCTTGTTTCATCTATTGTTCAGGCTCTTATCGTCCTCCAACCACTCAGACGAAACGCTTTTATCTCAAAGTCTCTGATACTGTCAGCGACCACCACGTCCTTCTCGAGCTTCATGAGCCGATCCGAATCAGGATTTCGCACGGGATCGCTGTCAAACCGTCAAACTCGGGTGAACCTGAGGTTTTATCTTCACCTCATACAAACATCTCCACTGCAGAAGGAAGCAGTGGAGATGGAGGAAATCCATTTGTGTCTGTCCATCACATGCAAACAGTCATTTTTTGAGAATTTCAGCCTCAGACATGCAGGTTCTTTATTTTTTTTGCTGAACCTTTATTGTTGTAACAAAAATGAAAGCAGAAAGGAAAACATGTGGGTGAAGCTAAGTACCCTCATGCTCCAGAACTTTCCTGGTCACATGATTATGCAGGAGTCTTTCTTCTCTAAAACGTTCCTACACTTCATTGAAGTTTGTTAGTTTTCCTACATGAACTTCAGAAGGATTGTGTTTCTCAGACCTAAATTGTTTGTTTAGACAAGATACTTTAAAAAAATAAACATATTTTAGCTTCTTCTGATCAATAGCTTGTTGAGGATTTGTTGCTCTGCTTTGGCTTGTTGTGACAGACTCTGATAGCCCACATCACTGCGACTCTACCTCCGTGCTTAACAGGAGCTTTGAAGACCCGCTCATCAGGAAAATGATGGTTTGCGTGTTTTTAACATGTTCTTCATGTATTTTCCTCATGATTGAAATCATAAACAAAGAAAATTAAGGTAAAAATTTAATTTCTGAGTATTTATGTAGTATAATGATTAAAAGGCTGTTTGAAGAAGTTTTTATTTGTGATGTAGTAAATATGATGGGCGGGGCCACCAGCTCCCTGCTCCACTCCATTCTGATGCATGTCTTTGCAGGTAAATTGATCCATGAACGTCTTTATGGAGCCAAATCAGGAACACCCAAAAAACAACTTGAAATTTAAATAAATGAAGCTAAAAGAAAAAAAATTGAAGCTTTTGAAAATTTCTGCAATTGTAACAAAAATTTAATTATTTTCAACTTTCTGTTTTCAAGTTGAAAAACTCAAAACTTTTTTCCTATTTCAACTCTTTTTTTCGATTTTGAAAAATGTAATGTCATTTTTCTCTGTAATTTTCAAGTTCCCAGAATCAGTGAATGCACCGTGACCGAGGTTACCGCCCTCATTGATATTGATTGGTCGTTCGTTTTAGCCACGCCCCCATGTGCCATAGCGGGGCCAAAAGTTTCAAACCTGAAATTTTCAGATCCAAAACAAAAAAATTAAAAAAAACTTAAAAGTGAAAAAACAATGTGAAATTGTAATTTTGAAACCTGAAACTGAAACAGAAAATGTGAAGCTGAAAATAAGTTTAAGACACTTTATTCTTATTTTTTTTAGCTTAACTTCATTATGTCAGCTTGAATGTTTCAAGTTGTTTTATTTTGGTTTCAAATCTTTAAGGCCTCGATTTGACTCCATAGATCTTGGTCTGAGCTGGCACTCGGCAAAAACTGTACGGCTGAATAATTTCAATTGCAGCTGTGTAGTTAGGAAGCAGGAGAGAATGTAAACAGAAAGCTCTCAGCTCATCAGGTTTTTTTAATTTGGCTAAAAACGGCACCAATAAATGAATAAAAACCCTGGGAATTTGCTGTTCACATAGTTAAAAAATGATGGAAGTGGAACTTCAAGTTTGCACATTTTAATTTCAGGTTTGTTCTTGTCAGAAAATTTTTATTTCACAAATTGTGGAACTTAAGTTGTTTTTTAAACTGTCTTGCTGTCCTTTTTGTTTCTAATTATATGTGTGCATTTTTTAAAGAATATTTTGGGTCTTTGTTCCTGAATGTTTCACTGACTGAAAAAGCTTGCAGGGACGTTAATTTCAATAAGTTAACATTAATTCCAAATTAGGGCTGTAACAAGTATCTGAATGTTTGAATAAATGAAAAACTGACCACAAATTATTGTAGACAACAGGTTTGCTGATTTATTTTCATAAATATAGTAGAGACACTCCAGGCTATGGAAAGATGGATCTAAAAATTCCTGAATAACGTTGGATTTTCTGTATATAAACAGTCAACGTAGATAAATAAGCCTTTAAAGTAAAGTGAAGTTTTTTATTTTCAAAATAAAAGTACAGAGTGTTTTATGTACAGAAGTCTCTGGTTTATCGCGTCAGTCACGTTCTAAAAAAACCTTCCATAAGTGAAATCCACGGTCCAGATGTTCGTAAATCCACTCACTAAACACTTTATTGACTTTTCTCTCTTATTTAAACTCTAACTTCAAACCTTCTTAGAAAAATAAGACCAGATTTATAGAAGGAAAATAAATTGAAGATTGAAGAAATTGACAACAGTCTACAGCCAATCAGAACATAGAGTACAGGGCGCTGTAAAATAAAATAAATAAATAAAAAAACATTCAAATTTGAACTTAAAAAAATCCACCAAACAGTGAGACTGCAAAAGGTGAACCGCGAGGAAACACTGAAGTTGAAAAAAAAAAGACTTTAGTTAATTTTACTAAAATAACTTTTAAAAAAAAGCCTTTTTAGGTTTAAATAATGTTGATTAATTTAAATACATATTAAACTTTTATATATTCAAAATACTAAGAATTCTTTACATTTTTTTTTTCTTTTTGTTCAAGATGCAACTACAAATTATTTAAGAATAATATTTCATTGATTTCTAATCCACTTAATGTAAAATGTCTTCACGAAGCTACAGAGCGATGCTGCATTCAGGGACCTCCAGAATGTGGGACTCATATTGCAGACAGATTGAACAACAGATTGCAGCCAGAACGAAACAATAAATCAGAGAATTAAATGTAATTTACGGATTGTTTCGCTGTGGTTACATCAGTATGCACACAGAAAAAAACACACAAATCCTGTGGGGACTCGGCGTTTCATCACAGCACAACGCAATCTAAAAGAAGCTGCTCGATTTGTCTTCACACCCAAATTCTGTCATTATCTGGTGACGGAAACCGCGATCAACCAGATAATTTGTTTCTTCACCTTTAAACCAAAGTGGGTTTAATTGGACAATAGTCCATTTCTGAGAGTTCTTTGTTCTCTGCAGAGTCTTAATTCATCCATCATATAATCCACCTTATAGGGATGAACACTTGATGTTTTTCTCTCCAAACAAGGGCAAGAATGCTCGGCACTTTCACAACGTTGATCCCATCATCCAATTAATTCACTCCATTTTTGGTTTTATCTCCAGCAATGTACTTTTCCACCTGAGTTCACCCCCCCCTCCCAGCAGCCCCAGCCTTCTCACCACAGCCTGTTTCTGCACTGACTTTAACTTAAAGACCCGCTCTGACGGAGGACAAACATAAAGAAAATGACATTTCTGAGTATTTGAAAAAGATTGTATTTGTGGCAGCTCCCTGCTCAGCTCCATTCTGATGCATCCACTCACTTGTTTTCCTCGTCCGAGCTGGCATTGGGGGTGTGAGGGGCTGTAAGCTAGTGGGAGGGAGTGTAAACAGATGGATGACGGGAAGTGGGGGGCCACAACTCTGAGGTGAATTTCTAAAGAACTCCTGCTGCTCTGCAGAAACTATGTCCTAGAAAACAGTTTTTTTATATATATTTTGGCTAAAAACTGCCTCATCCTAATTAAAGATCACTGGGAATGATTCGGAAATCAATCAAAAGATGATCAGAGTGTTTAAAGGGCCATACCATGATTTTCCATGATATATTATCATGTATTACCTTTGAAACTCTAAAGAACAAATTATTTATGAATAGTTATTTTAAAGAGTGTTTTTCTATCCGATTCCTGAAGCTCCGCCTGCTGGCCACCGCCCATTTCATGATGTTATTCTTGAGTCTTTCTTTCATTTTCCCACGAACAGTTTCCACATTTCTTCAAAGACGGATGCACATACATATATCTTCCTTTAGTAGCCCCGGCCATCTCTACACTGGTTCACAACACAAATACACTCGACGTCAGGAAGTGGAGGTCTTAAATAAGCCCCGCCTCTAAAGTAACAAACACCTGTTTGAGCTGGAATTCATTTAGGACACAATTAGAAGATATACGGTACTCTGCATCTAAAGTGAAAGTTTTTTACTCTGTGGAGAAACTGAGTGTTGGTGTTAGACTGGGGACGGTGCTGGCAGAGCAGACTCTTCCTGGAGGGGGCGGTTCAACCGCTCGTTTTCGGGGGTATGGGAGGGGCTGCTGCTTTTAGAGGGTTACTCTTAGATGCATGAATGGATCACAATGAGAAAAGAACAATATAAAAGACTTAAAGCCCAAAAAGTAGAAACTACACAAACTACACTCGTTTCTATCGTTTGCTTTAGTGAACTAGAGTTTTCTTCTCCCAAAAAAAAAACGGAACCAATTTTCAGTCTAATAACACCCAAATGGACCAGGAATTGCTCCCTGACCCTTCTTTTGAGGTAACCTCAGTTCAACTGAGCTCCAGTTTGTTCTGAATCTGAATAGACTCCACGCTCAGAGCTGAACACCTGGACCAAAACGGCCTCCATAGCCGGGCATTATGGGATGTAAACAGAGTAGCGGAGCAACAATAAGACACTCATAGAAATGTGGTGGGATGAATGTCGTCTTATTAAAACAACTTTTAACGATATTATTATTGATTTATCATTTCGCGTTTATCAGTGTACTTTGACAGCCATCTTCTTGCCAGTAACCGCCCTCCAGCATGTCTCTGTTTCACCCACTTACCCCAACGTGTTCACTACGACCTGTCAAACTATGTTCATGATTATTTTTGTCTCCACGGTTTCAGCATCACGACCGTAATATTTCCTAATTGCAACTAATTGCGGTTGTTTACATTTAAATAAAAAAACATCTTTATTGTCTTATAGTGCTGCCACAAACGATTATTTCAATAGTCGACTAATCTCCGACTATTTTTTTCGATTAGTCGACTAATCGTTCGTTTGGCGACTGGATGTAAAACATTAATTTAAACCATCATTAGCTAAAATTAAACAAAATAATGTATTAATCTTTTAATGAATAATGTATCTTTTCTCCTTCATTTGTGTCTGGCATTGAAACAAGTCTTCATTCGAATGAGGTGATCTGAATCAACAACAGAAAATTTAATTAAAGCTTGAAATTCTTTTTTAAAACTTTAAACACGTGTTTAATAAAACATGTATGAATGTTTTCACAGATAGAAACACTCTGGGGCCCATGACATCTGAACTCTGGATATTCCTATACATGAAAAAACTCAGATAAACAAAGAGCTTTAAGACTTTGTATTTTAAAGGTGGGGAAATGTTTTTTTTTTTAAAGGAGAAAAGCAGGGGACGTTATAATGTACAGTACTATCATTCTTTCACTACCTTCATCCACTGCACAAGCACAGACCCAAACTACTTCATATTTTTCAGTTTACAGGAGAACCCATTAATTGCTGTTTTATGACTTTAAGTTACATTTAATTGTAGCTTAAAGCAGCTAATGTAATGCTGCACTTGTCATCTTAGCTCTGGACTTCACTTTCCTACGTCCCTTTTGGGACTCGGTTTTCAAATCGTTCAATAACTCTGCTGCAGATCCGTAATGACACACAGCCTCTGTCTGTGTGGTGAACGTTTCATAATCTGTTCGTCAAAACAAACGACGTGATCGCGGCGCGGAATATGAATGAAGCCTTGGACGAGCGGTAAATCCGTGCCGTCCTCGCGGCGTTTGGTTTGAAGAGCGAAGATTATGACATGTTCAATATGCCGACAGAGACGAACTGTAGACACGGATCTGCAGCAGATCTTCTAGTTTATCTCCAAACATCCGCACACGATCAATGTTCACCCGGTCAGAAACTGCCGCGACAAAGCTAGCTGTGGTAGCGCCAATGTTAGCTTAGCTAGACGAAGCTCTATGTTCAGCGTGATCAAACTCAGTCACTACACGCTTCGTCAACCCTCAACTTTCTGTGACATCACTGCCGCTGACCGACTTAGCACAGCTGTGTGTAACAAAGAAAATGGCAGACCTGCATTAGAAAGAGCACACATAGTTTTGAGATCAAAACAAGGAAAAAACAGACAAAAAACAACGCTTCGGCTATCAAATTAGTTGTCGACTATTTTAATAGTCGATTAGTTGTCGATTAGTCGAATAATCGTGGCAGCCCTATTGTCTTACAGTAGATTTGAGCCGGACATTATATGACCATGACTTGCTTTGGTTCAAGACTGTTGAATTATCCGACTGAGATGAAAGTAAATGTTCTTCCTCTCAGGAATTTCATTGTCTTTCATGCAAAAGATCGAGTCACCGATTCAGAGAAAACACCAGAGAGGGGGCGTGTTCAGTTTTGGATAAACTTACTACACATCTACAGGCTCATTTTTTTTTTTTAGAGAAATATTTCTAAAGGATACAAAATCAAAGCAGTTCTTTGGGCCCTTCAGCTGTCAGTGAGGATTTGTGTCAGATTGTTTTCTAAGGGCACGTTTTAAGGATTAAGGATTTTCTTAAGATATGGTTCATCTGGGCTCAAATGACTCATGAAGAGAAGTACACGGAGAGACAGCGGGTTCACTTGTCAAACTGAACGCCTAATGCCAGAATCATCTGTCAGACATAATGTTTCTTTATCTCTTTCACCGGTCCACTTTGCAGTGTTTTCTTTGCTAAAGGAGATCAGAAGGAATGTTTCCTCCCTCCAACTGTCAGAGCTTCTCCCTCTGTCACACCAGGATCCTTCCAGAGTTTTCTACTAAAACGAGGCCGGCTGCTTGAGACTTTGTGGATTTCCTATTTCACAGACACTCATAAAGAAGCCAGTTCTGCTTGACATCAAACGATTCAGCCCCACTTGAATTGTGTTTTTAACATTTTCTTGTAGCGTTTTTCTAACGATTGAGGACATTTATAGAGAAAATTAAGCTTAAAATAGCATTTCTGAGTATTTCTTTATTCAAATTGTTGTGAATCATGACCACAGGAAAAAATGACGTTTGGAAAAAAGCTAATTTGTGAGCCAAAAGTCCAAAATCATTGGGGGTTAGACTCTGATGCTGGTGGGATAACCTCGGACTATAGATGTACAAACCCTAGAACCTGGACGCTGATGGCGATTTAGAGCCGGTCCATAACATTGCACTGATCCAAGTAAAGGGCAGGGGGGAGAAGGGCCAGCAAATCCATCTACCACCACAAGGGTGTCAAACTCTTGGCCTCAATCAACAAACCTACCATTGATGCTTCTTATTGGCTGAACACACCTGAGTCAGGTACTCAACTGCAGGTACGGCCGCTGGAGGCCGGCCCTCCAGGCCTGGAGTCTGACATCTCCGATCTAGAATGAAGCAAGATAAGTTTATGGACGTTTATCTCTATAAATGTCTACCTTAAGTCTTTATTGATGAGTGACATGAAGAGCGAGTGAGTTAGATCTTCATTATAGAGCGTTGTAAGCTAGTGGGGGAGTGTCCAAACACAGAGCTCCAAGCATTGTTGAGGGTAAAGAGGGGGCGGGGTTGCTCCATGCCAGTAGTCCCACCCACAACTCTAATCAACTCCTGTTGCTCTGCAGAAATGTCCTAAAAAAGGATAGAAGTTTTTGGCTAAAAACGCCAAAATCACAATTAAAAGAGCTTTGAAAATAGATTCAAAGATGATCGGAGTTCCATTCAAACAGATTTTCCACCTGTTCCTGCTCTAGAACATTGTCTGCGAGACAGTAATAGTGTCTTTCTGTGCTTAAAACCTGCATTGGTTAAACATTCTGACTCTCGACTCGTCATATATGGACGAATGCTTTTTAACGTTTTGGATGTCTGCAAGTCGTTGTTTTTTTTCCTACATGCTGGCTGTTTAGTCTGATTAATCACTTCTTAGCTAGCGGTCCATGTCTTCATGCAACTTTTTAAGTAAAAAAGCCAATTTCTGGATTATTTTTTAAAGATTCTGTTAAAAAATAGCTTCTAAACAACCTTCATGTTTGTTATCCCACTTAAATGCACCTGATTTAGGTCATCAATAAGAGGCAGAATAATGACAGTCATTGGAATCAGGCTTGTATGAGCAGAGAAACAAGCCTTTAAAATGGAGGGAATGGACATAAATCAGTTTCTTCCTGCAAATCCTTTAACATCTCTTTTATAGCAGGAAAAATGCAACCAGGATGCTTTGTCTCCGTACTGGATGATCTCCATACCATTCCTCAATTCTGATTGGCTGCTGATTAATAGAGACCTAAAAAAGGTAGTTCTGGTTATTGCGTTGACCTAAACGCCAGTTGGTAACAGAAACTTAGGTGGAAAAATGTTGATCCACAGATTTTCCTAACATTAAGACAGTAGAAAAGATCTCTGTTCTTCAAATGTCTCTGTGGACATGACAGGATCTTTGTTACATTCTAGCATCAACAGTAATGCTGACTCTGTCTTTTTTACCTTAATGCTTGATACAGATTGAATACAAGTGTCTATTGATCCATATTTATTGATACGATTTAATAATTCTTTAATCAAAGTGATCTAGGGAACTACTTTTGTGGACTTCGTTTTTTTTTTTATCTTCATCATCTGAACAAAAAGGTAAACTTAACACGACACTCAGCATGTGTTCCACTTTTCTTTAGAACAGCTGAGCGAGGTCAGTGCAGATTCTGTAGCTGTTACCATGACAACGTGTCACAACGCATATCAAATAGTCTAATTCTTGAGAAAAGTGATTTATACGATAAAAATAATCAAAGTACTAATAAGTTATTTAAAAAGTATTTATTTTGTTTTTGGGTTCGTTGTCAGAACTGATTTTCCTTTCGGGACGCTTCATTTTGGATGGTTCACACCTCATCCATTCATTGAGCTTTATTTCCTCTATAATTTTCGTAATCTTCGAAATTGAAAGGTTGTAAGTTCAAATCCAGGCGGAGTCAATCCCAAAACTGGGACCCAAAGCCTGGGTTGGAACCAAAGTGGTTCCTGAGTGCAGCTGTGTCCCATGCACAGATAAAATTATACTTGGAATTTTTCAGTTTATGGAGCTCAAATACCTTTTAAATTGCTTTCATTCACCATTTCTTTTTAAGACCTCCTTTTTTTATGATTTGGAAAGAGGCAGCTCTGAAATCGGACTACAACGATGGCTGTGCGTGTCAGGTCAACGTGAGTCCGACCGGGTCCAGTCGAGGTTTCCCAGCTGGACCGGTTTGTCACATAAACTGAACGCAGAGAAACCCGAACCCCCGTGGTCGCGTTCCTGACGTCTGCAGCCTTTCCTGAGGGCAGACGGGTGTTCCGCGTTCACCGTTCGTGTCTTTACTGACGTGGAATCCCAAACGCCGACAGACGCCGGGGTTCCAGTCGCTCTGCCCGAGGAGAGGACCTGGGAGAGCGTTTGCTCTGCTTCTTAAAACAAACTGTGGAGGCAGCTGAGCGATGTCAGGGGGTGTGATGAACAAGGACGAGGCCGAGGCAGGCCCTCATTCACCCTTAAGTGTGACATGAAATAGATTAATGGGGGCTTTTAAATAAAAGTAAGTGATTAGGTATCTTAGTAAAGTAGTAGAGAGAGTTCTCTTTCGTCCATTAAGAGTTAGAATAAACTATTTATTTTTATTATACACATTCATCCGTCATAGGATGAGCTCCACGGCTCGCCTCATCAACTGATAAATGTATATAAAAGTAAAAAATATTTAAACTGCACCAGGCAAGCCTGATTTACTTTTTCCCCCACATGCTGGACCTTTTGCCCATTTCTAATGTTACACAAACAGTTTTTTATTTAGAGAACTCCAGGCTGGCCGGGTTTGAGCGGAGGGAAACGTGTGGCCGGAGCAGAGAAACTCTGAAGTGCCAGAACATTTACAGACGAGCTGCATGATGACAGACAGAAGAGCTGGTGAACCGTAATCAACTTAAGCGGCTTTCAGATAGACGGTAAACGTCCTTTGTGTTGAAAGCCGTCCAACTTTCAGGCTTTGAACTCTGTGAGCGCCACGCTATTCTTCTGAGCGCGGCTTATCGACAACATCCACTCGGGTTCATCTGACTTCAGATCCTCTGATGTAGGGCTGCCACGATTAGTCGACTAATCGACGACTAATCGACTATTCGTAACTAGTCGTTACTTTATAGTATATGGAGTCAGGCTGTAGTGAAGTTGAAAGTTATAATGACATTCTGCTAGCTTTTTAGACTATTTTGGCATTTATTAAGGGTTTTTAGGCTAATTTGGAGTTTTTCTATTATTCCAGCTACATGCTAGCTATTTTGGCTAATTTGGAATTTTTACAGTTTTTAGGGCTAATTTGGAGTTTAGCTAATATTTCAGCTATATGTTAGCTATTTTGCTAATTTGGGATTTTTACAGTTTTTTTAGGGCTAATTTGGAGTTTAGCTAATATTTCAGCTACATGTTAGCTATTTTGGCTAATTTGGGATTTTTACAGTTTTTTAGGCTAATTTGGAGTTTTGCTATGTCTTCAGCTACATGCTAGCTATTTTGGCTAATTTGGGATTTTTACAGTTTTTTAGGCTAATTTGGAGTTTTGCTATGTCTTCAGCTACATGCTAGCTATTTTGGCTAATTTGGAATTTTTACAGTTTTTTAGGGCTAATTTGGAGTTTAGCTAATATTTCAGCTACATGTTAGCTATTTTGGCTAATTTGGGATTTTTACAGTTTTTTAGGCTAATTTGGAGTTTTGCTATGTCTTCAGCTACATGCTAGCTATTTTGGCTAATTGGGATTTTTACAGTTTTTTAGGCTAATTTGGAGTTTTGCTATGTCTTCAGCTACATGCTAGCTATTTTGGCTAATTTGGATTTTTACAGTTTTTTAGGCTAATTTGGAGTTTAGCTAATATTTCAGCTATATGTTAGCTATTTTGGCTAATTTGGGATTTTTACAGTTTTTTAAGCTAATTTGGAGTTTTGCTATGTCTTCAGCTACATGCTAGCTATTTTGGCTAATTTGGAATTTTTACAGTTTTTTAGGCTAATTTGGAGTTTAGCTAATATTTCAGCTATATATTAGCTATTTTGGCTAATTTGGGATTTTTACAGTTTTTTAAGCTAATTTGGAGTTTTGCTATGTCTTCAGCTACATGCTAGCTATTTTGGCTAATTTGGAATTTTTACAGTTTTTTAGGCTAATTTGGAGTTTAGCTAATATTTCAGCTATATGTTAGCTATTTTGGCTAATTTGGATTTTTACAGTTTTTTAGGCTAATTTGGAGTTTTGCTATGTCTTCAGCTACATGCTAGCTATTTTGGCTAATTTGGAATTTTTACAGTTTTTTAGACTAATTTGGAGTTTAGCTAATATTTCAGCTATATGCTAGCGATTTTAGCTTATTTAGGATTTTTTGTTTTAAAGCTAATCATATTTCAGATTTTCTTTACATCCACTTTGTCCATGAACCGATTAGTCGACTAATCGGAAAAATTAATCGATGATTAGTCGAGTATTAAAATAATCGTTTGTGGCAGCCCTACTCTGATGCTTCCTGAGTACGTTCCACTTCACTTATTTAAAGACCCACTGCAATGAAAATTCTGTTTTTTTGGTGTTTTTAGCATGTTCTTGTGGCATCTTTTTGATGATGGAGGGCATTTTTAAAGAATATTAAATGTGAATTTGTACAGGAAGTATTTTTTACAAACAGTGGGTCCATCATTTAACATTTCTTAAAAAATATACCAGGTCACTTAAAAATTTTACTTTTAAAGTTTATTCAGGAAATTCAGACAGCTTTTTTTTTAAAACATGACTAAACAGAGAGAAAGTGGCATTAAAATAGTTGATGTCATGCTCCAAAAGCAGGTAGATTAATAAAACTAAATAGCAAAGAAAATAAAAACAAATATTATTAGAAATACTTCATTTTTTTTGTTATGGTAACAGTAAAATCCTGCACACTAACCTTTAAACTTCTTTATATTTTCCAGTGCAGCCTTGTCATAATTTATAATCAGTTTTATATTATAATATTTATGATAGTAAACCACGTGTCAAATCAAAATTTACTATTTAAATGCAATATTTTTTAGTGTAAACCCCATAACTAAAGGCTGTAACACAACCGAAAATACAACTTTAAACTCATCAAAATTGTTAAATGTTTAGCTAACCACATGGTAGAATCAATGGCAGAACATAATCCACTGTCCTCAAATAAGAACATCACTTTGACTTTTGTCTTAGCTTCAACATACTAATGAAATTTTAACTCCATATGAAACTGGAGACTGTATTTCACTAAAAAAAACATTGGTTTCATTCATGAAATTCATGAATTTGCTTCCAGGAACTCTTGTAGAAGTCTTTCACTGACTTTCATACCATTTTATTTTCTACTGATCCTGGTGTAATTTTGTGATATCAACACTGGATGAAGGGGGCAGTGTTTCTAAATGTAGCTAACAGATCAAAGATTTGAAAAATTGAGTATCTTTGTTCCGAAAGGCACAAATGTAATGTCCTGGTATGAGGACCCAGCAGGGTCCCAGGAGGTTTGAAGCTTTAAATTGGATTTTATCTGAGTATTTTAAAATATATAGTTTATAAAAGACTGTATTTGTGAGATAGGAGATAGGGGCTCTGCTCCATTCTGATGCAGACACCTCTTTGTTTTCCTCGTCTGATCTGGCCCAAAACGTTACGACTGGATAGCTCCAATACTGTTCATCATTTTTGTTGCTCCGCTAATGTTAGATTGGGATTGTGTGAGCTAGTGGGAGAGAGTCTTAGCAAAGGGATGACAGGAAGTCGGGGGAGGGTTGCTTTGTGCCAACAGGTCCGCCCAAAACTCAGTGGTGAATTTTTAACTGTCCATAAAAAACAAGGCAGTTTATTTTTATCATTTTGACTAAAAACAGCATAGTCATCAGTAAAAAAAGAAACGCTTCAAATAAATATCAAAAGATGGGTCTTTACAGAGGTGGTATCTCAGCTTCACAAACTGTGTTGCCCAGAGTTTCCTCTTTTGACGTTCTTGCAGGGCGGTGGGCAGTCCTCTGGTCATGGATCCCAACAGCATCTGCAGGAAGGCCAAACGTCTGGTGGGGAAGCAGGCTGAACTGTGCCAGACTCAGCCGGAGATCGTCAGCGAGGTGGCCAGAGGAGCCCGGCTGGGGGTCCGCGAGTGCCAGTACCAGTTCAGGTACCGCCGCTGGAACTGCACGAGTCACAACAAGTACTTTGGGAAAATACTTCAGCAAGGTGAGTATAGCTTTCTTTAACATCTTTTTTTCTTTTACTTCAAGACTTAGAGGATGCACGGTGGTGCAGTGACAAAGAGAGGGGCCCTGGTTTGAACCCCAGTTCCTCTGGAGTCTGAAAGCATGCTTCTGGGGTTAATTAGTGTCTCTAAATTGCCCCTAGGTGGGCATGCGTGTGGCCCAGCAGCAGACTGGCAACCTGATTAGGGTATATCCCACATTCGCCCAACAAGAGTTGGTTCCAGGGGCCCCGGGACCCCAAAGAGGAATTCAGTGGGTTCTGAAAATGGACGGATGCGAGACTGAGAGATCCTTCTTCAGAAAAAACGATGTTTTTAGCTAGCTTTGTTTGATTTTTTTATTTTGGTGTGGGGTGTGAATTAGGGCTGGTAGTTATCATCAAGTTGAAATTAACTTTGACCAAGTGATGTTATTGATATGAGTTTAGAGAAGTTTAGTGAATCAGGACTTTAGGCCATTTGCAAGAAAGAGTGTGACGATGACCACAACAAGTCAAGTTTCTACCAAGAATTTCTATATTGGCTTCATCTGGCCAAATGCCATTCTGCCAGTCCTCTTTTGGATTACTTTCTTCACTAAGACCCCTGTGTGGTTCTGGATTTTTGCTCACCGGTCTTGTAGTCATTTTGACCCCACGGGGTAAGATCTTTTGTGGAGCCAGAGATTGTGGTCTTGTGTGCCTACTATTCTCTCATAATTGCTCACACACTTATTTTCTTTTTACCAAGCTGCTTACCCGTTGCAGATTCCCAACCTTGTGCTTGTCACAAACAAGTGACCAACTGGTTCCACTTGCAGCAGATTTCTTAGGAATGAAGCACAGCTAAAACTCCACAAAACTAGGTCAGGGTCAGACATGCAGAGGTCAATCACGAGCATGGGATCATCCAAAAAGAGACCAGACGAGGGTCAGGGCAGGCAGCAAGCAATCAGAGATGAAACAGGGTCAGAAAACAGGAGATCGGCTCCAGAATGAAATGCTGGGTAATGTCGGCAGGGTGGCACAAACAATACTTCGCACTGAATGAGGCTCTGTGCACTGCTTAAGTGTCATGTGGGTAATTGGCAAATGAGTCAGCTGAGCGTGTGATGTGTGAGTGTGCGCTGGGGTTGCTGGGAGATGAAGTGTGTCTAGTACTCTGGAAATGGAAGTTTCCTTTGACAGCTCTTTGGGCTTGGCTAGGGCTCCAGTTATAAAGCAGGTACGTTTGGTACCGATGCTACGTCTTCAATTTTTACCGGAACGATACGTTTTAGCTTTAGGGGTATTGCTGAATGGTTGCGGCATAGTGGCGTTGCAACAGTGCGGACACAGCGTGCACCACTTTGTTTTAATGTGGCTTAAAAAGACGGGACTTTTTCTGGAAGGACTGCTCACGCTCTCATATTTGTGACAGCAAATGCACACAGATGGCAGAGCGGGCATGAGCAAAGAGGTCCAAAGTGTGGCTGCTCTTTTCCAAAGCAGATGCAGACAGCTCGCCATCTCAAATGTAACAAAAATGTGGCAGTAAAGTAACACCAGTAACCTGCTAAAATACACCAGATTGTAGCAGAGAGGTGGGCTGCACTTGAAGTATTGTTTATCAAAGATAAGGATATAATGTTTTAATAAAAAGGAGGGAAATATGAATATTGTTACCAGCACTCTAATCATGTACTAACAGTCTAAAAAATCATATTGTGCCTCAGTAATGATAAATGACCCAATATACAATGTAAAATTAATATTTACATTATAGTTATTTTCTTGTTGTTTGAAGTGAGTAGACTATTTAATAAGCTCGGAATTTTTGGTTTTAACTGGAGCTTTGTTTATTTACGTAACATGTATGTTTTTATTACAAAAAACCATTAGTAATTATTGAGTATTTTATTTTAGTGTCACAAATGTTTCTAAATTGATATATATTGTGTTTCAATTGTTCTAAAATGAAAGGTTTTCATGTACATAGTTTGTTATTTGTCTTCTCCCTCCTGGCTGTCACAGAAAAGTATCAATATGAATGAATACTGATAAGAATACTGGATCGAGAGTTGGATCAGTTAAAGTAGTTTCAATAAAATCTTAACGATATCCATCCCTAGTCTTAGCAATAGTAGAGTGTAGAGTTGGAATTTGTGGACAGGTGTATTTATACTAAAAACCAGGTCAAAAAGGTGTTATTAACGCAGGTGGAAGATGAGAAGAAGAAGAAGTTGGAGGTCTGAAGCTACGTTGTCCTCAGCATCTCACCTTTAAGTGCTCACTTCCAATGAAAAGTCTCAGTAAAGGTGCATGAATGTGGATTTCAGGCTTCTGACCACTGAGCCCTCAATAAAACCAGGTCAGAGTTTGTCCAATCTCGTGTGTAGGGCATTGTCACATCCAGATGGCGCTGTAGCTTGAAAAAGCTGGAAGATCTGCTTGTTTGTAGGTGATCAAATACTCGTTTTACAGAGGAATATACCATTTATTTTATTAAAAAAATCTCACTTTGATTTCCTGGATTCCTTCCCCTCAGTCTGTCTCATAGTTTAAGTGCATCTATGATGACCGTTAAAAGCCTCCTCCATGTTTTTAAGTGAGAGAACTGGAACAATTGGTGTCTAACTGAAGAATTTTTGGCCCCAAGTGTCACAATAGAGTCAGTCTATCCAGTCATCTCAGACTGGATCGTGGGGTCAGCAGTCTAAGGCGAGATGCTCAGACTTTCTTCTCCAGCTCCTCTGGGGGGACCCGAGGTGTTCCTAGGCCAGCCGATAGGCCTCGGGTCTTCTTCAGGGTCTCCGCCCAACGGGACATACCCAGACAATTCATTATTTCTTTGATACATTTTTGACAAAAGCATCAAAAAGCTCCATAACGTCCTGCTGCTACTGCTGGAGCTTCTTCCCTTCCAGACCTTTGGCTCACCTGGCAGGTGTGGCCAATGTGCATTAACTACCACCTGGTGTCTACTTGAGACAGAGGAGGCCACAGCAACCCCAGCAGGCTGGGTGGTTAAGGTGTGTGGAGCTGGTTTGGTTTAGTTCTCTTTTCTCCATTTTGTCTATCTTAGACTGCTGGGTTTTGTTATGTTAGTTTGTGATTGGACCTTGGTAGTCTTGATTTGTTTGTTTTCTTTAGGCAGTCCTTAGCAGGGAGCTGCTGACTCCGAAGGCCGACATTTTATGTTTGGGCACTAATTTCAATTTGCTCTCTGATTTCTGGACGCAGGTTTTTCTTTATTTAATAAAATGCGTTCCAGTTATTTTTGGTGTCCAGTTTTCGTTATTGTCCCCTTTAGACCCGAGCCAGGTTTACCCCCAGGGGATGTAACGCCCCCCATCCAATGTTTAGCTAAGAAATGTTTTAAGAAGTCCCTTCCAAAAGCTATTAGCCGTTCATTTTCATTGGTTGTAGCTCAGTGAGTTTCGTTCATAATACTACTCACCTATTGCTGAAGTCTGGTAAAGCCCAACATGCGTCTTCATGTCGTCACGTCAATGTTTTGATGGATTTGGAAGTTTCCAGGTCCAGAAAGAAACTTTATTGTTTTTTGTTGTTTTTTTTTCTTTACTAAATGCACCAAAATTCAGTTTAAAAAGATTTGCATGGTGATAAATATCTTCTCATCATCGGCTTCAATGCATCGTCTTTGATTCAGAGAAGACATTTTAGAGTTTTACACTTCAACAAATTTGTTTTAAAGTGTGTCCCAAGCATCCGTCTGGACTGATGAAGCAAACCCGCAAAGATGCTTTGAACTTTAATAGAAAACCTCAAATTTAATGAAGGACATTCACTTTTCAGCCTGTTTGGATGTTGCTGTTTAAAAACACTGGAGGATGTTTTTCTTCATAAAAGAATTTCCCCTCTTGTCTTGTTAGGAGCTTCTAACAACACAAGTCATTTATTCCTTCTATCAGCAATCAAAGTACTTCTGAATACATGACAACTATATCTTAAATCTCTATAATAATAATCTTTCTAAACCGTTTTGTGAAAAAACTCTTCCAAACGGATGACGAACACTTTCCTGCCTTGACGCTGTCGGCAGCAGGTCTCGCATCAACCCTGGGGTCAGATCCCGTCTGATGGCTCTTCAGCAGACAAGGGCAGCTGTTGTGTTTCAAAGCAGACAGATTCACACTTGACTGACTCTCCCCTTCAGGAGATTGGGCACGCTTGAAAAGATTAGCTAAAATTGCCTTTTCTCTTAGCTTCTCCCTTAAGATCTCCTAGCATCTCGCTCCAGCTCTTTGAAGTCTCTAATAAAACTGATAGTGGGTCACGGCTGGGTCTTCTTCAATTACTGTGTTGGTTTTTCTCTCGTGTGATTAGATTTTTATGGAGCCACTTGTCTCTGCTGGGACTGAACTTCCAGAAATCTCAGTTCATGGTGGAAACATTTTAGATTCTAAGCCAATAGATCTGACTGATATTTTATTAAAACATTCATTTAGATCACACCCACACGGAACATAACTTTTGGGTCTTATTAACTTCAGCTGCAGTTGGTTTCGGTTCTATGAAGTCTCTTGCTTTGAAAATATTAGTTTAAAGCAAAGGAGATCTGAACTAGAAAGACAGAAAAGTTGTATGGTACCTCCTCAATGAAACTATTGTTTAACATGTTTTGTAACTCAATTTTATCTCAGGCCAATCAAAAAAGTCTGTGGTAGTCATTGACTATATCTGATAACTGGACCCCACCTATAGAAAATGTTTGACTTCCAGCTCAAGCTCAATTAAGTCAATTTTTTTTTTACGGACACCTCCATGTTGCAATCAGAGATCGCCAGTGAGCAGTAATTGGTCCGACTTGGTCTAAGTCATCGTTTCCATGACAACCACTCTCACCAATCAGGAGTGAGCTTGTTTGAAGGCCACATCTCTACTACTTTGGCTACGTAAAAATCTGTCAAACATTTTGACCAGCAGGCTCCTCCTACTTTTATCGAGGCATCTGATTGGTCATTTTATAACTTGAACTGTAGAAATAAAAAAAATAGAATTTCAGAGCAAGAGTGGTTATTCTGACAAACAGTGATTAAGTCATTTTCTATAGAAGTCTATGGGATTTTGGCTTCTTGGGACTAATGGCCACTTCCTGTTTGGACACTAACTGAGACTATTTTACGGTATATTCCTTTAAACTTCTCTCTGAGGTTTTTTATCTTTTATCTAAAGTACATGTTATATGTTGTCACAATAAAGCAGATTCACTGATTTTTTTTCAGCAAACTCCTGGTTTGTAAAAACACCAGATTGGACAACAATTAAACATGAAAAAAAAGTTTTTTATTATTTTCTCAATGAACTCTGAATGTAAACATCCATCCATCCATTTTCTAAACCTGAAGGGGGTCACTGGAGCCCGGGGAACACCCTGGACGGGTCACCAGTTCATCGCAGGGAAATGGAAAACATATCAAGGAAAATTTTACGTTTTTGATTTACATTTATTTGTATTTTCTTCTTCTACTGATTTATTGGAAATAGTTTGTTAGATCAAAAACATACATTGAAAACAATACATGATGTTTCCACAATCCTTCTTTTGTGTTTACTAGTGACATGAACTAAGAGAAAACCAGTAACCTGTGTAACGTTCATTTTGATGTTATCAGTCACTAAATTAATAAGATGCATTTGTATCCAGAGTACAGACACTGATGCAAATATTTCTTACTTGTGACGTTGAGGGAAACAGACTGTTTGTTTTCCTCAGTATGAGGGGTTAAGCTCATTCCACAACAATGTTAAGACATTACATCATAACATTACAAGAACAGAAAACTAATGAAAAACACATGAACGAAAAACTGCAATGGAATTAAAAAAATACATTTCACTGATGCAGGGTACTAATGAAATGTTATATTCTTGATTTTTTTTTGGTTACTTGTTCTTGGATTCCCGGCTGTGGTTAAGGGACGTAGAGAGAGCCAACCAGCACAAGCTGGTGAGAACAGAAGATGCATTTTCTGATGCCTTGCCCACATGAACCCATACGGGGCAACCCTTGGTTGTCCGGGTCCGTGGAGGGTCATATAGAGGAGTGACTGAATCTTAATGGGAACACAGGTGTTGCAGTTCCTTTGAGGCTCGCATGACCACCGCAATGGATCACCTCATGGATCTTGAAATACTTGTACGGCTAATGTAAGTGGCACGCACCTGTGACGTATGGTTGATGCTGCCGTATGTTCCCTTAAACCAGAGGTCAGCAACCTTTAAAAGAGCCATTTAAACTCGTTTTCTACTGATCAAAATCTAGAAGGAGCCGCATTGACTTACGTTAGTCTTTAAGAAATTTAGATTTGCATTCTTAACCTTCTTTTATTTTTTTTTAATAAATATGAATGTCAACTTTTTTTCATGAACAAAAGCAAAAAAAAAAAAACAAGTTAAAAGAAACTAATATTTCTCAAAAAGGGAATATTTTTAACTTTAGTAGCATAAAACCTAACTCGTTGCTTAATTACTAGCTGAGCTTCAAATTAGCATAACATTTCTCTGTAAATTAAATCAGCCAAAAATTTTAGCATGTTGCTGAAATAAAAGCTAAACTCAAAATTAGCCTAAAACCCCTAGTAGATAACAAATTAGCTAAAAATGTTAGCATATTGCTAAAATATTAGCTACACTCCAAATTAGAATAAAAAAATAATTAGAGGCCAAATCTGCCAAAGACAAATCTCGCTTGTTGCTTAATTACTAGCTGAACTCCAAAATAGCCTAAAATTCCTCAATAAACTAACTTAGTCAAAAACGTTAGCATGTTGCTAAAATAGAAGCTAAATTCTAAATTATCCAAAAAAAAATTTCAGTAGATTTTTACTAAAGTAGCATTTTACTAAAATATTAGCTAAACTCGAAATTAGCATAAAATTCCTCAGTAAACTAAATTAGTCAAAAAAAATAGAAGCTAAAAGTCTAAATTAGCCTAAAAACCCCAGTAGGTAACACATTAGCCAAAAACCTTAGCCTGTAGCTAAAATAATAGCTAATAGAGAGATTAAAGAGCCACATGTGGCTCTGGAGCCGAAAGGTTGCAGACCCCTGCCTTAAACCATAACCTGACACGTGCACAACCTGCAGCTTATTAACCGCATTCAAATGCTATTGTTTATTTTTTCATTTCTACCAGTCAGGCTGCACACAAAGAGCCCACACTTATGACGTGATCAGATCTAACAGGCTCCTTGAGTATTCTGCAGGATTTCAGATGGTTAAAAAACTGAAAAATCTGTACGACACATCTGCATCTCAGCTACTTCACCCACAACCTTTCGCCTGCAGCACGCATCTAGAACAAAAGGTGCATGAAGCTTTTTGTCCAAAAAGGCTCAACAAGTGGTCCACAATCTTAAAATTAAAAAAATACTTAAATTATCTTAAAATGTCATACACGTTTGTTAATTTTTACCCTGCAGACAGCCCATAATAACCTGCAAGGGCAGTTAGAACTAAAACATAAATACATTTTGTCAGTGAAATATCCCGATAAGACTATTCTTTCTCTTGCTGCTTAGCCCCGCCCTCGTAATTCCTGGCCAATGACTAAAGAGATCTTTAGTCACGTGGTTTTGTTTAGATGCTTCAGTTAGAAAGAAAACTCTGAATACAGACCAAACTCAAGGTTCAGGACCCATTTTCCAGTCTGAATACACCCAATATGTACTTGTGATTGACAGTTGTACTGGGGGGAAATTTTGATTCATCCACACATCGCTTAAAATATACCTAAAAAATGAGTCATGGTCACAATTTGCTGTCATTTTTAATGTTAGTAATAAAGTTAGAAAATAAATTTTGTCAAATCCACTAAACGAAAACTGTTTTTATTGTCACTCGCCCTGACGGCTCAGAACATTTGGGAGTTTTACCAAATATCTTCTACTTGTACTGCATAAGTATCATGTGACACATCTCTGAAACATACACTCATAAAATATACTCACCTTGTTGATGAGATTTACTTTTTTTGCCTTATTTTAGTCATAATTTTAGTTAAATCGCAGAACTATAAACAAGATGAACGGACCATTGAACCCCACATTGTTTTTTTTTTGTTGTTTTTTTTCTCCCTAATAATGCATCCACTGTTCCTTTTCTTGTTAGACGTTTAGTTAAACTGTTAGAAAAAAAAAAAAAGAAATGTTGAGAATGGAGATATAAATCAAGGGCCTAAAACTGTCTCGAAGTGAATTTGAATATAATGTTTCATAATTTTCTCAATGTTTTTAAATAAAGATTGAAAAAAAAAATGTTACTTATGTATTTATTTTTTGCTCGATAAAGTTTGAAAATGATCAGACTACTATGTGACAGAGATAATCTCCTTTTACTAAAGGGAACATCTTTATTTTTGAATCTCCAACTCATCAAATCCATGAATTCACTCATAAATTATGAGTTTTTCCATATTTATTTCTTTTTAGCTTCAGTTTTCTGTTTTTCTGAAAGTTCACACCTGGTTTAATTTACCTGGAGCAGCTGTACTCTTTCAGTAATTAGTCTCTGGGTTTATTTATGCGCCTGCTTTCTGTTGCTCTGGTTTCTGTCACTTTTATTTTTAGTTAAGTTGGTCATGCTTCAGGTTTTTTCATGTTTTAGATCCATTTTTTAACGTGCATCCATGTGATATTGATCAGAAATAATCATCTGTACTAAAACAGAGTCAATCATATTTTCTCTTCTTAAATTGTTTTGCGTTCAAATTAAGAGAAATACTCAAAACTGTAAAAATCAGTCACAGAATCTGTTGCAAAGATGAAAATTCGGTCAATAAGAAGAAAAATGTTCAGCATTTCTCTACATTGTTCTTTCCATCCCACAAACCTTTATATTCAGAGGGTCTCCTGTCTGCAGCTGCACTGAAAATATTGATTTCCATCAAAAAATTCATCATTATGACAGACAAAAAGTCTAAATTCTTTATTAATAACGTTGTGGGTGAATTTAAAAAAGTAAATTTATTATACACAAGTTCTGTGGAAAAGAAGTCCCGTGGAGTTTAGAATGGTCCAGGTGTTTCAGGAGAGGGTTTCCACTCAAAGATGGACCGTCCAGCAACTTAATTTTTCAGATTTTTTTTGCTTTTGGTACTTTTATATATATATAAAAATCATTTAACATTGTTTGGGAGGAGATGCAGGTGGCGTAGAGGAATCTTTTTATCATAATGACCTCTAGCTAATCAGCAGGTTAGTTGGAAAAGAAGGGACATGCTCAGATGTGTAGGTTGATTTATGTAACCGTCTTCGTCTCTGCTCTGCGTTGTTACTTTTTCTGCGTGTGCTGCATC
This sequence comes from Oryzias javanicus, assembly GCA_003999625.1. Taxonomy (NCBI): domain Eukaryota; kingdom Metazoa; phylum Chordata; class Actinopteri; order Beloniformes; family Adrianichthyidae; genus Oryzias; species Oryzias javanicus. The sequence continues at coordinate 1,141,038 of CM012457.1, forward strand.
AATAAGCCACGTGACGCCGGAGGAATTTCATTGGAAGAGCATCCATTTATTCTGTTTATGACAAAATATGGCGTCAGCATGTGCCGCGCTCCAACAGTGCCCAAACTAAAACATAAAAAGTTCAAATGAACAAGAATTTAATATAAAGAAAAACATGTCCGCCGCACTCGCCTCTCCCGAATTAAGAAATCAGCAAAAAGGGAAGAGGGAGGGCGGAGCATGAATTTATATTTGGGATCTGAAGGACCCTATTAGCATGCGACCCAACTGCCAGGTGTAAAATAAAAAAAGAAATTAAAGAAATAAAATTTTGTGTAATTATATTACACATTGTGAACCTGTTACATTTACAGACTGAGAAAAGGCACTTCATTTTCTACCAATTCATTCAATGTAGATTAAACCCAAAAATCCAACAGCTACATATAAAGATTGTGAAAGAAATAAGAAAAGACAGAAGGTAAGAAGTGGACAATTTCTCATAAATTCCCTCTTTGTCTGGCGTTGAGGCCAAAGTTTGCCGTTTTCTCTCTAATTACCTGGATGACTTCTGAACGGCTGTTTGTCACAGACCAGTAAATGTCCCAATTACAGAGTCTCTGTCTTTACATCCGTATTGGAAGGCTCTGTTGTTTTTTTTCCGGTTTATTTCTTGCAAAAAGAAAAAAAAATGCTTGTAGGGATAATTTTTAGTAAAATGGAAAATATCTTTCATTTCTATTTTTAAGTTGCTTTAACTCTGAGTTCTGCCTCTGGAGTATTTGCAGAAAAATCTGACATGACTCCACACCAGGACAGAATCTAGAATCGTGAATAGAAGGAACCTTCAACACTTTGATGTTGCAGACGTCGTCAGTTACAAATGACTTTGATCTTCTGTAATGCAATTAGAGTAAATCAGATGAGGAGACATCATCATGGCGGATGCATTCACATCGAGGGCAATCGCACCAACTGTGACGGGCTGGCGACCCCTCCAGGGTGTACCCCACCCTCACCCAACAGTAACCGGGACAGTCTCTAGCAAACCTGCGGGTTAAGAAAATGAATCCTTGCATCAAGCGGCCATTCAAATCTTTTTTTTCTATTCTTTGATCGAGTCACTGAAAACGTCACACGCCTATAGCGGAGTCCCTGATTGGTTGACGTGCAGAAATTGTGCCACTGGACCTCAAATGATGTAAATGCAGCTTGAAACACCTGGTTTCAGAAATATTTTGTGTGTAGAGATCTTTATAAATGAAGCCCCAGGACACAAGGCACCAAAATAAAACCAAGGAGGCCGAACTGATATCCTCACATTTACACAAATAGATGGATAACAAAGCGCTAAGCTGGAGAACAATAACTGATGATGGATCAGCCACAAATGAGTGCCAGGAAACTGTGGATCGAAGGCAAAGAAGGAGTTTCAATGTGTCTAAGTCACCGGGATTCTGAGCAAAAATAGGATAAAACAGTTTGAATAAAACCATATATAAGGACCTTTGGTAAATAGATAGAATCAATAAAAGCAGTTTTATGCTGATTCTTTGGTCTCCTAACAACTGGTGAGCCTGAAGAGCTAAAAGGTTTTTACTCTATACCACAAGCGACCGGTTATAAAGAACGTCAAACCGGTTCACTATTATGAGCGTTTCCATTGTAAAAACGGACCCATAAACACTACTACTGGGGGCCCTCATTGGTTGTAGGTCCGTTGAAAAGTGGGACGGAACAGCTGGGGCAGAGCGGCTGTGTTGATTGGCAGAAAGTGATGACGACTTTAGAAAACGCAAAACATTTAAGCTAACGTTTCCAACGGCGGTAATTCATCTCAGCCGTCCGTGGTCATCTTTCAAACATTAAAATTCTGTTGTACCGCACCGCATCGCTCAGTCGAAATGAAGCTTTATACAAAACGTAACTGTAAGCAAGGAAGAAGTAGGTTGTATATTCATGCACTTGTATATTCTGAGGTCATGGTACGACAGCATCACCATAAGGGCGTGTAACTCCCTCTAGCCTTAACAACACGCTTACCACACGTTACAGGTGTGCCAAAATATCGATATTTTGATATATCGCAACATTTAGTCGTGCCGTTGATTCTCGATGTGGTTCTCACCAAGTATCAATCTTTCATTTTCAGTTGAAGAGAATGTAAAACTTGTTTTTCAGTTCCTTTGGCTGTTGCTGGAATTATTTAACTTTTGTTCTGTTGTTTTCAACAAACAATCAAACAAAAGTAGTGGCATTGCTGTTCCTGTTTACTATTGTTAACGTTGAACTTTACCGATAATTCAAAATTAGCTGACGTTAACGCTTGTCAAAGACATAGTATTACAGATTTCTGAAATGTTGCATTAAAGTTATTATTTGTTGCACAAAATAAGAAACATTATGATTGTGTTCAAGCTGAAAAATAAATCGGGATATATTTTCATAGAGAATATGTGTTTTTCTATATTCTGTAAGTTTTTAGAGATGATGTTTTACCAATCGCGATACCATCGATATCGTGTATTGGGTATTGCGTCATGTCTTGAGGTACCCTGTGATTCCCGGCTTTACCATACATGCAACATTTGTACGTTCCATTTTTATGTCATTACTTGATTTGGCCAAACAAGTCTCAAGGAAGCGACAAGACATACTGTACCTGCGCTACTGTACTACAGCCTACTAGTGCCGCCATAAACGATTATTTTAGTAGTCGAATTATCACCGATTATTTTTTCTGATTAGTTGATTTATCGGCGCAAACTGGATGTAAAGCACACATCTTAACCATCGTTAGCTTTAAACTAACTAAAAACTAAATATATAGCATTACCTGCGATAATCCTAGTGTGAATGCTGTAAACTGAATTTGGCCGCTGAAGATGCTAGTGCTGATAGCAGAAGATGCTAAAAATTGATAGCTAAGAACTCTAACGTTGATATCTGAAAATGCGGAAGTCGACAGCACAAATATTAGTCAAATGCAAAAGTAGCCTAAGTTTGGCAAAACGGCTAGCATGCAGCTGGAATATTAGCGAAACTTCAAAATATCCTTAAAAACTTTAATAAATGCCAAAATAGCCCAAAAATCTAGCATATATATAAAGTAATCAACTATTAAATTAGTCATTGACATATCGTGGCGGCCCTACGGTCACGATCCTCTACAGCATAGGTGTCAGACACTGGCCCGCAGGCCAAATTTGTTCCGTAGTGTAATAATATTTGGCCCGCGAGGCTATTTCAAATTAATATTAGAGCTGGCCCGCTTGTATTATACCGTAGCAGCTCTGTAACACCACATTCACCGCTCTCACTACAAATCCCATAATGCTCTGCTGCTGTTTTGGCGCAATAGTAGCAGACACGCCCCCTCCTCTGTGTCAGTAGTGGATCCGTCTTTACTTCAAAAGGCTGCAAACAGAAAGGAGGTATTCAAGTTTTATTTAAATCTTATTTAATATGCCATTGATATGTTTTATTATTATTATTACTACTATTATTAGTAGTAGTTCAGGGTTTTTCCTACAGAGACAATTTGGTGTCGGCCGCCACCACCTAATTTACAAGCGACACCAGCTCCTGCGCACCGAAAAGGGGGGAAAAGTGGCTGATTCCAGGAGCCCAGATTGAGATGACAAAATGCTAAAACAGAAAAAATAATTCCAGTAAACCAATAACGAATATATAAGCGTAAATATTTTAGATTTTTAATTTCGAGGTAACAATATTTATATATTTTGGAAACTTCAACGTAGACGGATCCCCCTCCCCTTTTTTTTAAAAATGGTTCGGTCCGACTGGATTAGACTTCCGCGGGTGCGCGGTTTGTGACAGACAGAGTGAGATAGAGAAGATATGCTTTAAAAAATCAGGAGTTTTAAACTTGATTTAGAGGAGGACCTCCATGAAAAAGAAAAGAAGAGACAGTCTGTTTATTACCACGGTGCATGCTGGGTAGTATTATTAGTAAGGCTGCCACAAACGATTATTTTAATAGTCGACTAATCACCGATTATTTTTTCCGATTAGTCGACTAATCTGTTCATGGCCAAAGTGGATGTAAAGATGCTGAAGTTGATAACCAGCTAAAATATTAGTTAAATGCCAAATTAGCCAAAAAATAAAAAGAGCCAAAGTTAGCCTAAATAGCTAGCATGCTGCTGAAATATTAGCTAAACTCCAAATTAGCCTAAAAAACCTTAATAAATGCCAAAATATTCCAAAAAGCTAGCAGAATGCTATTATAACTTTCAACTTTACTACAATCTGACTTCATACAATATAAAGTAACGACTAATCGACTGTTAAATTAGTTGTCGACTATTTTAATAGTCGATTAGTCATCGATTAGTCGACTAATCGTGGCAGCCCTAATTATTAGCAACTCTAATTTGCATGCCTGCCCTTTTAATTATATAATCCTTGCTTGTTCAATATTCATTGTTAAAATGTGTAACAATTTTCATTGTTTGGTACCATATAGAAAGGCTCATTTGTTCAACCTTTGTTCAATTTAAAATTTTGCCCAACTGTGTATTTGAGTTTGACACTTCTACTATATCTCTAGTTCATAATTATGTTAAAAAGTTACGTTTTTATATTTCTAAAAATGTAGTTTTAGAGTTTTGAATAAAAGTTTATCCTGTTCGGCCCCGCGACCTGAGACGTGTTTTGGATTTTGGCCCCTTGTGCGGTTGGGTTTGACACCCCTGATCTACAGGTATGTGGCTCAGTGACAAACTCCTTCACTGCTAAAACTGAACCTCAGTAAAGTAAAAAGATCCTTGTTTCAAGAAAGAAATGCAAGAAAATTATTTTGGACAATCTTACATACTCAAACTGCAGATGTTTGTTTTTTCAAATGTTAAGTATCTTTGATTTATTTCAGTGTTTTCAGTCTTTAACAGAGGAAACTTGCTCTTTATTGCATCAATATTGATTTTCTTTAACCTTCTGCCGTGTAATTATGAGAAACATTCATCATTGGTGGAAGGCGTCACCAAAACACGTCTCCTAATGATCTCCCGCTGATTATTTTAGGAGGTCGTCGTCTGAGATTTAACATACCTGCTCCCATTGTTTGCCTGAAAGTTGAGGAGCGATGTAGAAGAACATGAATGCTGCAGAAGGAATTAGAAGCAGACATAAACAGGCCCAGACACCCACCATGGCAGAGAATTTGTTTGGAATTCATGTCTGCGAGGAAAATGGGAACCAGCCTCGTATCATCGGATTTTTGAAAGGTGCTTCTTCTTCTTCTCCTCCTGTTGTTGTTGTTTCTCACAGAAGTTGGGATGTTTGATGGACTGCAGCTCCCGAACGCCTGGTCTCTTTATGTTCTTACATACGTCTGAGTGCGGCCGGCTCATCCAGAAACCGCAATATATGAGGTCCACATAAACAAAAAGGCTGGTGGAATGTTGAATGCTGCTCTGAGAACAATATTTTCCACTCATATAAGCAGCGACGCACATATACAAGTTTGCCCGCACTGGAAACATCTCATGGTGACAGGGCGTGCAGCTGGGATTGATATCGAGGCACGGCCGGGGCGGGCAGGTTTCGTCGCACGCCACCCATTCCTCGTGCGCTCTCATTGCTAATGAATCCCATTCACTGAATCATGCGATATGGAATTGGCAGCGGTGACGGCGGTGACTGCATACGCGCCGCATTCCAACACGGAGAAATAAAACATGCTCGCCGGATGAAAGGGACGGGGCAGCTGGGGCTCCAGAGGACGGGGCAGAACGCATGAGAGATGGATTTTCATTTGTCATCGTCATTTATGAAGTTCTCTTTGGTCATCTTTAACACAATTATGTACTGATAAAATTTGCGATGAAAGAATTGTTTTTTGAAAAGTGCATCATTTATTGAGAACAATGACAAACACTTTTTTTTGTGAAAAAATTGTTCACATGAACACAAAAACACTTTCAAAACTTCTACCTTTGAACAGTTTTGATTTGATAAATCCTTCTAAAAGACTCAAACTCGAAATGTTTATTGGCAAGGGTCTGGCGATGCGATACGTATCGCGATACAAATCTCACGATATGATATATATCCTGATTTATCCCAGAACAATTCTTCACAATTGTAACCTTTTAACTGCCCGCTCAACCAATGGGAAACATTTAGAAAGCAGGGTTTTTTTTTTTAAATATTGATTGCATGTACGATTCCTAAAGCCCCTAAGGGAAATTGAAAACAAAAAAATTGAAATTAAATCTTTTTTTTTTTTTTTTTTTTTTAACAAAAATTGAAATAATGAAAGACTTCTGGTTAGTGACAGATGCACACCAGAAAGTAACTGGTGCACATCAATTGGTAACCAGAACATTTTTAAATTTCAATTAAAAAAAAAAAGAAAAAAATGTATATCTGTTGTGTATCAGTTACTTGCCAGATTTTTTATTTTACTTCTTTAATTTTTAGAAAAACGAGTTCTGGTCAGTAACCAAAACTTTTTTTTAATGACATTTTTTTTAAAGATCCCCTAAGTATTTAAACATTTTTTATTTCAGTTTTTTTAACTTTGATGTCTTTTTAGGGGCTCCATATTAAGGCAATAAGCAGCAAAATAAAAATACTTTCATTTTCTTCTTTCTTTTTTTTTTCTTTTTTGGGTAGTTAAAGGGCTAAAGTGTGAATACCTGAATATGAATGTTAATAAAATCGTGAAAATTTAATTAATTGAATTAATTTAATTTTATTTTAAGAAGTTGATCTTACCTACAAATTTATGATGCTTTTCTTTTGATAAATTAAGAAATATTTGTTTTCCACAACAAAATACTTTTCCATATAAGAAAAAGAATCATAGAATGAATGTTCCCTAACCAATAAGGTTCTAAAAGTATGATTGAGGAAAGAAATGCTTTAAAGTCAAGCAGAACGCAAAAGTAAGATGCTGAACTCCATTTTCTCATAAATAATTAAATAGTCTTTGTCAACATTTTAAATCGATATAAATGTCGCCACATGAAATATTGTAATAAATCGTCAAATCGATTTCCCCCAAACCCCAAACTCAAATCATAACTTTTTTCCAGAGATGGACTCTTGGATAAAAGATCTGGATTTAAGCTGCACTGAAGTCTCACAGTTTCAACTTCTGGGCTGATAAACTAATTGAATGATTTATTGTCTTTATAAATTTTATTCTTTGACGCTGGAAATGTTGCAAGCGACACAGAAATAACTCTTTAGGATGTACAGTAAATATTTGGGCTTTTCTGCTGATTCTGTCGAGGAGAAAAGTGGCTTTCCATGTCGGCTTTGCACTGATATGCAACACATTAATAGATAAATTGAAGCATAACAACCCAAATAAAAATAATAATATTAATAAAAATAATTTGACCTCTGAGCATTGCTGCCTTCATTTGGCTAAAACTAAAGATCTGAGATGCATTGCTTCAACCTGACCTAAAGGGGTTGATGTATGATTGTGTTGCTTGGATCAAATAAATAATAAACTCGTGCCGTAGATCCTCTTTGCAGAGTGAGAGAGGACTCAAGTAAATGTGTGAACAGACCAATGCTGGTGTGTTTCTGTTCTAAAGCCTTTGATTAGGGGGGTGACCCGAATCTGCAGTTTTTTATTTAACTGTTTTGGAGTTTAGCTAATATTTCAGCTGCATGCTAGCTGTTTTGACTAACTTTCGCTTTTTGTGTTTTTTAGGCTAATTTGGCATTTAGCCAATATATTCCCGCTAGCATTATTGCAGGTATTTGCTATAGATCTAGTCTTTAGTTAGTTGTAAGCTAATGAGGGTTAAAATGTGCTTTACATCCATGACCCGATTAGTCGACTAATCTGAAAAAATAGTTGGTGATTAGTCGACTATTAAAATAATCGTTTGTGGCAGCCCTACTTTGGTCGGCAGCAGAGCCCGTGGCTGCAGCAGGACCGCCGCCATACGTACCTAAAGGGATTCATCTGCTGTAGCACACAACTGCCCACTTCTCACCTGCAGATAGCCCACATCTACCCAGTTGTGTTAAGGATATAAGTTTTCTTTAAGTGTTGAAAAAAATGAAATATTTCTGCTCGACGGTTCACTGAGCGATCTGCAACCTCGATATTTCATGCGACCCACCTGTTTACCCCATACAGGTTTGACCAAGTTCTATTTTACTCAGCCGTCACATCAAAAAAGGATTTGAAACTGAAAAAAAAAGATTTGAAACTGAAAAAAAAAGATTTGAAACTGAAAAAATAGTTTTGAAATTGAAATTTTGAGTTTTAAACCAATTTTTTCTGCCAATTATTAATGTTTTTCAAAATATTTTATTTTGGTTTCAAATAATATTGGCCCCGATTTGCTCCATACACCTCTCCCTTCATTATCCACAGGAAAGACAAAAGCTTCAGGAACAGAAGATAATGACCCGCGGTGACATCAAAGTCACCGGGGGGGACATACAATCAATTTGCAGTTGTGGTTGGACATTCCTGCTGTCAGGAGCGCTAAGTTCTGCACCCGAAATAAACCATCAGCTGTGCTGTGTACGTGGGACGCGCTTGTGAGTGTGAGCGCGGCGGGGAGGACCGGCCGACATCCCGGCTCCACCAGCCGAGCGGCACGTGGGACGGCGGTCCTGCAGCGGGACGGAGGGGAGAGTCCTTTCATCTCCAGCCGCGCAGCTGACTCGCTGACTGACTGGATTAAGGAGGCGATGCCGGGATGAACAGATTGGCACAAATTTTTCTATTGTTATCCTGGCATCTATTATTGAAAGCAGCTAAATGCTGAACCTCCAACGTCTTTACAGTCCCATTTCCATTATCTTTTGATCTATTATCAAAGCGTTCCCAGTGTGTTTTCATTTTTATTATGAAGTTTTGAAGTTTTTTTTTTTTACTTGTCCTAAAAAAAAATTCCCCTCTAAAATGTGGCATGGAGTGAACCCACTCTAATTTCCCTAGTCTCCCACTAGCTTACAGCCACTCACGCCCACATTGAACCCTTACCAAAAATAAGTATACTTCAAGTATATGTTTAAAAGTATACCTCAATATTAAAAAGTAAATACCACGTATACTTTAAAAAGACAACTAGTAGTTTACTAACAAGTATACTTCTTGGTACTAAATTGGCCCACTTTTAGTTTATAAAAAGTATTCTTAGAAGTATACTCAAAGTAAACTCTCTGGTATACTACTGATTTACTGTCAATAAACTTTAAGCTTAGTCTAAGTTTATTATAGGTAACCTTTCTGGTATACTACTAGTTTACTTGAAGTTTATTTTAAGTTCATGAAAGTATACTTTTTTTCATGAAAGTATACTTAAGATAACCTTTATGGTAGACTGTTAATATACTTCAAGTTTACTTTAAGTTTATGAAAGTATTCTTAACTTATACCAAGTATACCAATTTAGTACCAAGAAGTATCATTGTTAGTAAACCACTAGTATTCTTTTTTGAGTATACTTGATATTTGCTTTTTTATATTTAAGTATACTTTTAAACATATACTTGAAGTATACTTAAGGGTAAATTCATTTGGACTTGTAGTATTATTCTAAGACTAAACAAAGTATACTTAACATGAACTTGTAGTTTATCTGTAAGTACATAAAAAGTATACTATCTTAAGTTTAGATTAAAAAAGTATACTTAAAATAGACTCGAGTATACTTATTTTTTTGTAAGGGAAGTTAACCAGCTGTACAGTTTAGATCCAGATTCCAGCTCAGACGTTCATGGATCTATTTGTCCGCATATGGATGCATCAGAATCGGGCGGAGCAGGGCGCTTATGGCCCCGCCCACCATATTTTCTATGCAACACTATTGGCTTTTTCAAACTGCATTATTTTCATCTGCTTCCAATTCACCAAGAATCACAAATAAATACTGAGAAATGCATCTTAATATTGATTTCCTTTTTATCATCAATACAATGATAAATGGTTAAACACACCAGAAACATAATTTTCATCAGAGTGGGTCTTTAAAAGTGCATCTAAAATGCTTCATCCTTTTTAGGATCAGATTATTTCTGCTCTGTGTTGAAATAAATAAAAACAAGTGTTTATTTTTTCTTCTGTGTCGTTTGCTTCAAACCAGAGGTCAGCAACCTTTAACAGTAAAAGAGCCATTTGGACTCGTTTTCTACTGATCCAAACCTAGAAGGAGTCGCATTGACTCACGTTAGCCTTTAAGAAATTTGGATTTGCATTCATAACCTTCTTATATATTTTTTTTTATAAATATGAATGTCACCTTTTTTTCACGAACAAAAGCAAAAAATAAATGAATTAAAAGAAACTAGCATTTCTCAAAAAGGGAGTTTTTAAAAGTTTTTAACTTTAGTAGCAAAAAAGCTAGCTTGTCGCTTAATTACTCACTGAAATTCAAATTAGCATAACATTTCTGTGTAAATTAAATCAGACAAAATTTTAGCATGTTGCTGAAATAAAAGCTAAATTCAAAATTAGGCTAAAACCCCCAGTAGATAACAAATTCGCTAAAAATGTTAGCATATTGCTAAAATATTAGCTAAACTCCAAATTAGAATAAAAAATGAATTACAGGCCAAATCTGCCAAAAAAAATCTCGCTTGTTGCCTAAATACTAGCTGAACTCCAAAATAGCCTAAAAATCCTCAATAAACTAACTTGGTCTAAAACGTTAGCATGTTGCTAAAATAGATGCTAAATTCTAAAGTATCAAAAAAAATTCAGTAGATTAAAAAAAATAGCTGAAAGTGTCAGCATTTTACTAAAATATTAGCTTAACTCCAAATTAGCATAAAATTCCTCAGTAAACTAAATTAGTAAAAAAATAGAATCTGAAACTGTAAATTAGCCTCACAACAAATTTGCCAAAAACGTTAGCATGTTGCTAAAATACTAGCTAATGTTCAGCCAGAGAGATAAAAGAGCCACATGTGGTTCTGGAGCCGCAGGTCGCAGACCTCTGGTCCAAACCGTCAAAATGACAGTTTTTGCAACAAACTTTAAGTCAGTCGAGATTAAACTCGATGTGAAATTCAAATTTAGGTTTTGTTAAACCAACAACCAACAAAATCTCCTGATTCTGGTCTCACACCACGAGGGAAAACATTTAAGTTTGATGACCCAAATGCAGAAAAAAACAGGACAAATAAAGCTTTAAATTGTATTTTTTGGTAGATTTCATTCACTCAAAACGAGGAATCAACTTCCTACCGCTCTGAAAAAAAAACATTTTATTCAGAATTGTTCCAAAGTAGATATGTTGATTGTCTATCATAGATATTATTTAAATCCACAAAAACAACCAGGTGAGGTTCTCGTTTACTCTGACGTGAACCTGAATTTTTCTACTTTTTCTACATATGAACTGATGGAGGACATTTTTGTACAAGTATTCTAGTACAGATCAGAATTTCATGGGTCCATGGATCGAATAAGCTGCCCAGCATGTTGAGAAAACACAATTGTGCTTCCATTAAATAATAATTACGTCAATAAAAACAAACCAACTCACAGAATAATTCATTGACAAACACAGCAACGGATTTGAACTAAACTTTGATTTACTGCAGATATTCAAATTTGATTCCGGCTCTATCAAGGGAGACGTCGGCGTCTTATTCAGGCCACGGCGCGACAAATGAAGCGATTTTGGTAAATCATGGTTGGTGATTTTACAGAGGAGCTGTGAATCCAACAATTCCACATGACATGTTCAGCTCTGCGGTTGTGGGATCCAGTTGTGACTCAATTAATTTGAAAAAAGTGTTTCAAAAAAAGTTTCCATTGCAGACTCAAAAACTACCTTCTCCAAGCACAAAAACGTATTTTTCATAAATGCAATTTATTATTTTTTGATATTGTCGTGTTTATTTCTCATCAGTCCACAGAATATTTGTCCAGATGTTTTCTACTGCACCTTCTTTCAACGACCTCCTAGATGAGTCCTCTGAGTCTTTTTTCGTCAAATGGTCCCTCCTGTGGATGATGGATCTGTCTGAGATTCTTTGCAGGCTTGAAGCCACTTAAATGTCTTTGTGGACTGACACGTGTCACTATCTTTGTTTTAATGGACTGTGTCTGAGAACTGGACCGAGTGAGTGTGATGTCAGCCCTACAAAATGGGTCATCTGTGGCTCGAAATAAATGAAGCCAATTCAGTTTTTCGTAATGAGAACATGTTGGAGCCAGATGTCATCAATTAGCAGTAATTGGTCTGAGTCCTCGTTTCCATGGAAACCCATTCAGGAGTGAGCTTGTTGGAAGGCCACACCCCTACTACCTTAAAGCGTCTGTCAATGAAGCGTTTTGAATGCAGGCTCCACCTACTTATAATGAGGCCTCTGATTGGTCAGTTTATAATTTGGATAATTTGAGAGAAAAACTATAAAAAAATAGATTCAAGAATCTGTTACAAAGGTATCAGAGTGAGAATGGTATGGCAAAATGACAAATTGAATGACAAAATTTGGTTTGTGACTTTTATTCCACCCTCCTGCTGAACTGTGACAGGAGAAGATAGACTATTTATTGGTTTAATAGAGATTCACTTTTTCTTTATTTCCCTATATTATTATTATTATTATTATTTTTCTTCCTTACATTTTTGGACGTCTACAGCTATTTAGCTAATTCAGCTATTAAAATATTCAGCTTTTTATGCTAGCTTTTTGGACTGTTTTGGCAGTTACTAAGGATTTTTAGGTTACTTTAGTTTAGCTAATATTTTAGCCTTATGCTAGCTGTTTTAGCTAAATTAGACATCTTACTATATTTTTGCTAATTTGGCATTTTGCTAATATTTTAGCCACATGCTAGCTGTTTTGGCTAATTTAGGCTTTTCTAAGTTTTTTTTTTTAGGGTATTTTGGAGTTTAGCGAAGAAGTCAGCCACATGCTAGCTGCTTTAGCTAATTTACGCTTTCTATAGTTTTTTAGGCTAATTTAGAGATTAGCTAATATTTTGACCTAATTCTAGCTGTTTTAGCTAAATTAGATATTTTACCTTTTTTGGCTAATTTAGCATCTACCTAATGCTTCAGCTACATGTTAGCTATTTTAGTTAATTTTGGCTTTTTCTCCATTCTTTTTGGCTTTTTTTGGAGTTAAGCTAATTTTTAAGACACATGCTAGCTGCTTTGGCTAATTTAGACATTTTACCATTTTTTGGGCTAAAATTGGTCATTTTAGCTAATGACTTTAGCTACCTACATGCTAAACCTATTTTAGCTTAATTTATGGCTTTATGGTCCATGTCATTTTTAGGCTACTTTAAAAATTTAGGAGTTTAGCTAATTATTTTCCTACAATGCTAGCTGTTTTCGGCTCATTTAAACTTTTTTCCTAATTTTTATCATATTACTGTCTAATGTTAGAGGTTTGACTAATAAATTTTACTTTAACTAAATTAGACATTTTACCATTTTTGGCTAACGTGACATTTAGCTAATATTTCAGCTAAATGCTTGCCATTTTTGGCTAATTTAGGCTATTTTCAGCTTTTTAGGCTAATTTAGAGTTTAGCTAATGGTTTAGCCTTATGCTAGCAGTTTTGGCTAAATTAGTACTTTTACCCTTTCTTTCGCTAATTTGGAATTTAGCAAATATTTCAGCTACATGCTAGCTGTTTTTTTTAATTTTTCCATTTACCTGCTCTAGCAAAGAAGAACCACAAAGCAACAAGTTGCTAGAGGTTTATCATCATTACTGTCAGGTGCAGATGTTAGTCAAAAGGGCGGGGCCTATCCACAGACACACTCGAATATTACCAAACAACTTTACCGAGTCTTTCCATGTCCTTCTGGTTCTTTGATGACCTCCCAGATGAATCCTTGTTGTTTTCCTGGAGTATTTTTGGTTGATTCATCTCATTAAAAACTTTTCCACTTCTCTAAGTTTCCTGCACGTGTAAATAAAGACTCTTCTGTTCCATAAAGACTTGAAGCTAGAAAAATGTCTTTCAGGTGGAGAGTTGTTGCTTTGTCTTGAATTTGTTTGGATTGTTAGCATTTTTTTTTGTCAGAAGAAATTGTTGTATTTTTGATTCCCAGATCTTCCAATTCCAGGGTTTGGATAGATGAGTGACTGAAGTCGGCTCAGAGGATTATGGAATTTACATGTTTTCTTAAACTTTAACAGCTGTGTTTAATTCAAATTCTATAAAAGTTCATGGAAACGTCCCATCAGTTTGTTATCCATCTAAATCTTCTGTCATCACATTAAATAGACTGAGAGATAAGGTTCTAATGATCGGTTACAGAAGTAAACGTGCACTGAATCAACTCTTCCAAAATCCCCCCGCAGATATCCGAGAGACGGCGTTCGTCTACGCCATCACGGCGGCCGGCGTGACGCACGCCGTGACCCAGGCCTGCAGCATGGGAGAGCTCCTGCAGTGCGGCTGCGAAGCAACCAGGAACAGAGCGCCCCCGAGGCCGCCCACATCTTCTTCCTCACCTCGGGACGGGGTCAAGTGGGAGTGGGGGGGCTGCGGAGACGACGTGGAGTTCGGTTACGAGAAGTCCAAACAGTTTATGGACGCGAGGAGACGCAGGGGGAAAAGCGATATCAGGACGCTCATTGATCTGCACAACAATGAGGCGGGGAGGCTGGTAAGTGTCTCATTTATATAATAAAAATCTCTTTTTAATGATATTTTTTTCCTGCCAGGTAAAAAAAACAAAAAGGTGTTACTCTGGAATATTTCAGGAATGAGGGAAGATTCCAAAGTCGTGGCCTGCAGCCATATTTCTGCATTGTTGTAAACTGAGATTCTAACAAGAATCAGGTTTCTGAAACAAAAAAAAAAAAAACCAAGAGTGCCTCGAATGTTGTTTTTTGAAGCCCTGCAGGCGGTTTAGCAGTTTCAGCTTCATCTCCACAACCTGCTGAAACACAGAATGAACGAAGGTCCCGACAAAAACAGTGAAGATGGCGAGGAGCCGCCGCGGCGCAGCCTCTGCGTGTTGCTGCCCGCTCGCTCTAATGTTGCACAACAGCAGCTTTTACGCTGGCTTTTGCCGGGGTCAAAGGAAGGTAGAGGAGGAGACCGAAAAAAAAAAAAAGAGGATTTTTGGGATGCTGTCCAATTGTAGCATTAGCGACAAACCATTTAAACTTTAAAAAAAAAGCGGCGCACACATCCCCAGAGGTTGAGAAAGGAGCGTGCAGCGATGCGTTCACACTTGGCTTGCAAACAGAAATTGTGTGTCTGCACAGACAGGTGTGTGTGTGTGTGTGTGTGTTGTGGGTTAATTATGTGCAGTATAAGTGAATGATCTGTTGTCAAGGCTTGTTAGATGTAGGAAGGCCAGAGGCAACATGGAGGGAAAAGGGGGCTGGGTAAAATTCCTGCAGAATAGCGTCTGCCTTTATCTCACCTATCTATCTGTGTGTCTGTGTGTGGTTTTGTGTGCACATTTTTTATGGGAACACAATAATATTTTTTCTTGATATGAACTTGTGAAAAGAGTCTCTGTGTCACCCCGGGCTTCATTCTAAACCAGGGGGTCCTCTAACTACGGCCCACGGGCCGGATCAGGCCCGCCTCCACATTTGGCCCGGCCCCTCATAAACTTTTTTAATCACTTTTTCTTTATTTTTTTATCATTATTTTTCTTTCTTTCGTTTTTTTTGGAAGTCTATAGATATTTAGTTCTTTCAGCCGTTAAAAAATTCAGCTCGTTTTGGCATTTAATAAGGATTCTCAGGCAAATTTAGAGTTAAGCTAATACACTAGCCATATGCTAGCTGTTTTGGCTAAACTAGACATTTTACCTTTTTTTGGCTAGTTTGGGGTTTAGCTAAATTTTCAGCAACACGCTAACTGTTTTGACTAACTTAGGCTTTTTATTCAGCTTTTTAGGCTAATTTAGAATTAAGATAACATTTTAGCCTTATGCTATCTGTTTTGGCTAAATGAGACATTCTACCTTTTTTTGCCAATTTGGTACTTAGCTAATATTTTAGCTACATTCAAGGTGTTTTGGCTAAATTTGGCATTTTCTTCATTTTTTTTAAGGTATTTTGGAGTTTAGCAAATATTTCAGCTACATGCTAGCCGTTTTAGCAAAACTAAACATTTTATTTTTCTTTTTTGCTTATTTGGGGTTTAACTAGAATTTCAGCTACATGTTAGCTGTCTTGGCTAATTTAGGCTTTTTATTCAGCTTTTTAGGCTAATTTAGAATTAAGCTAACATTTTAGCCTTATGCTATCTGTTTTGGCAAAATTAGACATTTTGCCATTTGATTGGCCAATTTGGCACTTAGCTAATAGTTTAGCTACATGCTAGGTGTTTTAGCTAAATTTGTCATTTGCTTCATTTTCTAAGGTATTTTAGAGTTTAGCGAATATTTCAGCTACATGCTATTCATTTTGGCTAATTTAGAATTTTTTCCAGTTCTTTCGGCTAATTTTGCATTTCGCTAATATTTTAGCTAGTTTTCAGCTTCAGCTACATACTAGCTGTTTGGCTAATTTAGGATTTTTATTCAGCTTTTTAGGCTAATTTAGAATTAAGCTAACATTTTAGCCTTATGCTATCTGTTTTGGCTAAACTAAAAATTTTACCCTTTTTTGGCCGATTTGGCACTTAGCTAATATTTCAGCTACATGCTAGCCATTTTGGCAAAACTCGACATTTTACAATTTTTTTTTTTTTGCTAATTTGGGGTTTAACTAGAATTTCAGCTACATGTTAGCTGTTTTGGGCTTAATTTAGGATTTTTATTCAGCTTTTTTAGGCTAATTTAGAATTAAGCTAACATTTTAGCCTTATGCTATCTGTTTTGGGCTAAACTAAAAATTTACCCTTTTTTGGCTAGATTTGGCACTTAGCTAATATTTCAGCTACAGCATGCTAGCCATTTTGGCAAAACTCGACATTTTACAATTTTTTTTTTTTGCTAATTTGGGGTTTAACTAGAATTTCAGCTACATGTTAGCTGTTTTGGCTAATTTAGGATTTTTATTCAGCTTTTTAGGCTAATTTAGAATTAAGCTAACATTTTAGCTACATGCTAGGTGTTTTGGCTAAATTTGGCATTTTCTTTATTTTTTAAGGTATTTTAGAGTTTAGCGAATATTTCAGCTACATGCTATTCATTTTGGCTAATTTAGAATTATTTCCAGTTCTTTTGGCTAATTTTGCATTTCGCTAATATTTTAACTAGCTTTCAGCTTCAGCTACATACTAGCTGTTTGGCTAATTTAGGCTTTTTATTCAGCTTTTTAGGCTAATTTAGAATTAAGCTAACATTTTAGCCTTATGCTATCTGTTTTGGCTAAATTCGACCTTTAACCATTTTTCTTTTTGGCCAATTTGGTACTTAGCTAATATTTTAGCTACATTCTAGGTGTTTTGGCTAAATTTGGCATTTTCTTCATTTTTTTTTAAGGTATTTTGGAGTTTAGCAAATATTTCAGCTACATGCTAGCCGTTTTGGCAAAACTAGACATTTTACAATTTTTTTTTTTTTGCTAATTTGGGGTTTAACTAGAATTTCAGCTACATGTTAGCTGTTTTGGCTAATTTCGGATTTTTATTCAGCTTATTAGGCTAATTTAGAGTTAAGCTAACATTTTGGCCTTATGCTATCTGTTTTGGATAAATTAGACATTTTACCATTTTTTAGCCAATTTAGCACTTTGTTAATATTTTAGCTATATGCTAGGTGTTTTGGCTAAATTTGGCATTTTCTTCATTTTTTAAGGTATTTTGGAGTTTAGCTAATATTTCAGCGACATGCTAGCCATTTTGGCAAAACTAGACATTTTACAATTTTTTTTGCTAATTTGGGGTTTAACTAGAATTTTAGCTACATGCTAGCTGCTTGGGTAATTTAGGCTTTTTATGTAGCTTTTTAGGCTAATTTAGAATTAAGCAAACATTTTAGCCTTATGCTATCTGTTTTGGCTAAATTAGAAATTTTACCAGTTGTTTTTGCCAATTAGGCACTTAGCTAACATTTTAGCTACATGCTAGGTGTTTTGGTTAAATATGGCATTTTCTTCATTTTTGAGGTATTTAGTAGTTTAGCGAATATTTCAGCTACATGCTAGCTGGTTCGGCTAATTTAGAATTTTTTCCAGTTCTTTTGGCTATTTTTGCATTTCGCTAATATTTTAGCTAGCTTTCAGCTTCAACATCCTATTAGCTTCAGCCATTTCAGCTATCAATTTCAGCGTTTTCAGCCATCAGCTTTAGCATTTTTAATTAGCAATTTCAGCATCTTTAGCTATTAGCACTACCATCTTCAGCTTACAGTATTCACAGTATATGAACAGGTAATGCTATGTATCCAGTTTTTAAAATGTTTTTAGTATTCTTTATTTCCTCTGAAGATTACAGAAATGAATTAATTAAAATTTGGCTATTTGTGGCTTTCTGGGAAACCGTAAAATTTCTACTTTTTTTACAAAATGACCCGGAGTTATGTGGCCCTCACAAGAAAAGTTTGGGGACCCCCTGTTTGAGGCGTTCTTGTTGTTTGTCTCTGTTTCATTAACTCTGCCGTCCCGTCTCTGACCTCTACCCTCCTCCACCGTCTAGGCAGTCAAGCTCTACATGCGAACCGAGTGCAAGTGCCACGGCCTGTCGGGCTCGTGCACGTTACGAACGTGCTGGAAGAAGATGCCTCACTTCCGCGAGGTGGGCGACCGGCTGCTGGAGCGCTTCAACGGCGCGGCGAAGGTGATGGGCAGCAACGACGGCAAGACCCTCATCCCCGTCGGCCACAACATCAAACCGCCGGACAGGCAGGATCTGATCTACTCGGACGAGTCTCCGGATTTCTGCTCGGCCAATCGCAAAACGGGGTCGCTGGGGACGCGGGGGCGCACGTGCAACAGCACGGCCATGGACATCAGCGGCTGCGACCTGCTGTGCTGCGAGCGCGGCTTCTGGGAGGAGACGGTGGTGTCGGAGGAAAACTGTTTATGCCGTTTCCATTGGTGTTGCGTGGTCCAGTGCAAGAAGTGTTTGGTACGGAAGGAGCTGAGTCTGTGTCACTGAGGAACTGGTCACATGACTTCTGCTCGAGAGGAGGGACTTCAGCGCTTCATTTGACTTTTATTTGAAACGTTTTCACTCGCTGCTGGATTTTAAGCAGAAAACCAAAGATCCGCTTTCTGTTTTCTTTCATCTTCAAACCAAGGACCAAACAAAAGTTCACCTTCATGAAGTCTCCTTCCACTTCAGCTGCAGGACTTTGAGTGGATCTAAAAGCCAACCGCTCTGCCGAGTTTCATGAACTGCTCACGGATGAAAACGCCAGCGGTGACTCTGTTTTTGTACTGTTTGTTATTTAAAGTCCTTCCGGACGTTGTTTTCTACCTACTGGATGATAGGGATGCCTTCTGATATGCTGACATGTATGTTTGCACAGTTACCAAACAGTCCTGTTTTTGATCACCAATAATCAGAAAATGGTTTCATTTAATTACCAAAATACAAATCTTTAAAACGAACCAGAACCTTGTGTCTCTGTCGGGTCAGTTTGGAGATTTTCTGCTCAAACTGATCAAAGAATCCTTAAAAGATAATTGGATCACAGCCGGGTTAACACATTTTCCTGGTTTAGGGTGAAACTTGAGGCCGTTTCTCTCAGAAGCAGATGGATAACAGCAGCAGATACTTAGAAACTAAAGAATGCTAGAGTTATTTGGAACCAAAATGTGTAGCTTGATGTTAAAGGCCAGAGGTGGGACCAAGTCATTGTTTTGCAAGTCCCAAGTCAAAAGCACTCAAGTCACAAGTCAAGAGCAACAAGACTCAAGTTGAGTCACAAGTCCTACCGTTAATGTTTCAAGTCATTTCAAAAACAGAGTAATACTAGTTCCACAGACCATGTGTGCTTTTATTAACTGTATTTTGTCAGCATATTAGCTAAACTGCCACTGAACTCATTGATGTCCACTTCAAAAATACGACAATGATTTCTCTATAACAAAAACTCAGTTTATCACATTTGAAATGTGGTAAGATGGAGATGGCAGAAAACCATGCTAGTCTGGATATTTGAAGGGCGATATCATGATTTTCTTAAGCCTTTCAGAGTGAAATATATCCACATATATGATCATTTATTACCCTTTGAACACTAAGAAACAAATTCTTTTTAAATTTGAGTTATTTTTAAAGGTGTTTTTTCCTATTTGCAAGTAAAACGGATACCCACCCACCTGTCGCTGCGTGTGGGTGTCGCCCATTTCGTGACGTCACCCTAGAGCCAGCAGGGTGTCTTTGTTTGTTCCACGAAAATAAATATCAATTTTTTTTCAAAGATGGATGCACATATCGTATATCTGCCCTAAGTAGACCCGGCCATCGCTACACTGGTTCACAACACAAATACAAGCGGCATCTGCAGGACTGTACTGGATCAGGGGGTGGGGGGTGGGGGTCTTTCCTGATCACCACTAGCTCCGTGGAGAAATTGGGTGTTAGACTGGGGGTGGAGCTGTCAGAGCAGACTCTTCCCGAAGGGGGCGGTCTCACTCTGTGACGTCAGACCGTGAGGACCCGCTTGTTTTTGAGAGGTGCTGCTGCTGAGAGCTCAGTTTTTAGAGGATTACTCAGAAATGCATGAATGGATCAAAATGCCGCTTTGAGGTTCTTTATAGTGAAGAATGAACATTATAATACCTTAAAAGCTCAAAGTTGTTTTTTCTTGGTATGGCCCCTTTAAATCCTCTCACTACAGACCAGTGATGTGCAGCTAAGTTTGTGGCTGATGAGGCACGACTCTTTTAGAGTTTGATTTACAAACCAATATATTTACCAAGTAAAGATTCTGTTTCATATCAGCATCTTTTTATAAACAAAACAGATACATATTAGACTGAGGAAAAATGTAAATGCATAGTGATTTAGTTTTGACTCCATGAAAAAAAAAAAAAAACAACAAAATATATTAATATTACATTTAGTTTAAACTTTATTAATTTCTATTGTGAATAGGATTTTTCTTTGTTTTGGATACATTTTTTGTTTGTATTTAATGCAAAATTTCTGTCAACTTATTGTCAAAATATCTCTCAGAAAATAAACATGAAAAATTCTGTCTTCAAGACAAAGAAAAGTAGAACACAAAACAAAAATGCTAAATTTAAACATGGTATATATATATATTGGTACATATAATTAGAAAGTGACTATTCACCAGAAAATTGCGCACAAAATGTTACTTTTTTCATGCTAATAGATCAGGAAAAGTGCCATTTTTATGACTATATTCATGATTAAATCGATTAGAATCAAATAAAGTTGGACAAATGCCTTTTATCAAAAGTACACATCTCATGAGGTGAAACACTAAAATACAGACACATACACGCTCACACATGCAGACTAAAAACCCTTAAAGCAATAAAAAAATATATATTATATAATATATAAAACAGAGCAGCAAACATTGTGATTTATAACTAACTTGATATGACAAAACATTCCCACTCCCAACTCGTCACATACTGGCGTTTGGTTAACGTCTGGTCCCAATGGCTTACTCGGCCAAATCACGGCTGGAGCACGGAAAGAAAATTCATCCTCAGGGTACCAACGCTGTTAGCAGAGGACTGGTAGTGCAACGGGCAAAATACAGCCGCAGAATAGATGCGCATGAACGCGGTACAAAATATGGCCGCCGTTACACGCGGATATAATATTTGAACTGCACAAAAATTGAGACTGGGGGGGACTGCGTGTGGTACCAGGGCTGTGAAACGGCAGTGAAACAGCAGTTTCAGTGCGAGATCGGGCCGTGGAGCAAACGCCGGCACACGCGCTTGGACGCCGAAATACCGCGCTCGTGCACGGCTGCAGCATGGCCGTTTTCCCAGCCAAGTATCTCGGTTTGGATCGCTGCTTACAGCGTCTGTTTATCAGCTGATCGTGGTAAGAGGAATGGACTCCGGCGTCTGGATCTCTGCAATTCCATTAGCATGCATGAAGTTGGCGCGTCTAAGTGCGTGTGACAGGTTTTCCAACTTTTTTACCCGTGATATTGCCTTCAAATCCTGTGGGACCGGGCTTTAAAGACCCCTCCGCGTCCCTTTTTGACGTTTTGGGTGTCTCCGACTTGTCGTTTTTTGACATGCTTACTGTTCCCATTGAATCACAGGCTCCCCAACCTCTGGACCGCGAACCGGAACCACACCAGTATCGAAACACGGAGTGCACCGCTACCCAATCCAATACCGGTGCACTGACCCAGTCCCAATGTCACGTCCAGTACCGCGCCCGGGCCTGGTTGGGGTCCAGTACCACATCTGGAACGGCGTCCTGTTGTGAACCCTCGACGTCACAGTTTGACGTTGGGTTAAGGACGAGTTTGGGATGAGAATGTGTTGGATGTGAACATAAAGGTCGACCTTGTCTAAAGCTTTTCTCCAACCTGCCTTTGCTGATGGATACGGTCCGTCTGCCGGTAAGAAAACCTGTTCGGGGCACACAGGTAGGATCTGCAGCAAATATCAAGGTCACAGATTACTCAGTGAAATCACAGAGACAAAAGTATTCATGCACATTTTATTTTGGGCATGCTCCAGGCGACGGGTCGTAGTAACACTTAAGGGTGTGCCGTAAGGATTTCTCCCTCTCAAATCCTGCAAGGATCAAATGGTGTTAACTCAACATGTGCGCAACCCTTCTGTTCAACCCGTCTGTTAGAAACAAGGGAAATTAGACAGTGTGAACATCCTACAGACGTCCTACAGGTACAAGCACACCTTGCTTGCATCATTTGGGTACGGTCAGTAAGAAAGTTGCTAACGACTCGAGTGTGGCGTAAGGTAAGTCTCATGGATACTTGACAATCCTTCCGGTCCTCTCTGCGACCTTCCACGGACTCGAACAACCCAAAAACCTGAAACACCTTATGTGCATGTGACTAAGGCTTCGCATCTTTGATTGAAAGGGGCGTGTCCAGGTAAGCCAGGTGTCATGTGATGACCCACCTGACAAACTGATCGTCAAATCAGCATCACTGCTGCCCAAAACCCTGGATTGGTGCATCATTAGTTCACTGTATTTGATTAGTTCATCTTTATTATGTCTTAATCAAATGAATCTAACCCTGAATTCAATACAGACATGATGATAAACTACAAGTGTTGCTGCCAAGAAACGCAAATTCTTTAGAAGGATGAGCAAAAATCACGTCAAATCCACATATAATAGAACGATTCTAAAGGTAATGAACCTATGTATCATTCGTTCATTAGTTTGTCAACTTAAAATCGTAAATGAAAAAAGCGAAAAACATTGTTTGGTTTTTGACACAGAGGGTCACCTCCTAGTTTGTGCAGATTCTCATTGTGAAAACAGCTGCATTGCTCGGGCAGTAACTGTCTTCCGTCAAGGGAAATGGATCGTTTTATTATTGTTTGTGACCATAAAGGGAATATCCGAGACCCACGGACATGAAAATACATCCGTGTAAGAATCAGTTATATTTTTTTCAGTCACATGTCTCTGACGATGTGAGTTTGCTACTTTGACAAGCTAGCTATTGTTGACTCCAAAACGGGGTATGCACAGAGTTCGGTAATGGAGATGCCGGTAACTAAAGCCGAAAGTTCTGCTTCTGTTGATGAGATCTATAGCTATTTCCTTGAATTATTAAACCAATTAAGTGATTAAATATGAGAAGTTGTTGGCTGTACATTTAATGAAAAGCACTAATCAGCAGTGTCTCCTCTTTTTTGAACCACATTGTCAGAATCGGAAAACAAAAAAACGGTTGGTTTTTTGTTTTTTTTCATTTCCGATTTTAAGTTGAAAAACAAATGAATGAATGATACACGGATTGTATAGACTTGGACTCGATCTGCCTCTAAAAGACTAGATATACAGTTGACTTGTTTGGAACCAGGCAGAGTATCTGAACAGTACTCTAATATTCTTTTGTTTAGGTTACTCTCCCCTGATTTCTCTTGCTTCCAGTGTAATTACGCCAACTCAGAATTTTTTTTTTTTTTTTTTGCCAGAAAGTAATTTTTTTCAGGGTAACAGCCTTTTGTTATGAATAAAGTAACTTTTGGCAAAACGACTACTTTAAATGTTAAAGTTTGTTTGTACTAAGGCTTTTAACAATTGGAACCCAACCTGGACTTAACCTTTGATCTCAACTTAAACTTTATTTTACAACTTGGACTTTGTAATAAATGCCATAAATGTCAAAAATTACAACCGTAACACTTCCGTCTTCATGTAGAGCAGAGTATTTAAAAATAAAAGTAGAAGAGATGATTGAGAAGAAGGGAGACGTTTGTCCTCTTGTTGAACCCTTGGTTGGTCTTCACCAAATTTGACTTCACAGGAAAATCTCATCTAATTGTGTTAGAACCAAACCCACATTTTGGATTAAATTGAAAGTTTATATTAATCTCAGAAACTATTAGTTTTGCTGTCTTGGGTATTAAATTTAAGCACAGAAAACCAGAACCACCAAATGGTTCCCAAGCATGTCTGCAGCTCACCAATACCCCGGCGGAGGGGTCAAACGGGGGCGACTGACGGAACTTTGAAAATATTTATTTCTGCTGCTCTATTGAATCATTTTACATTAGAACAATTGGGAACCAGAAAGCTGTTGAATGGCTCCAAAAACGTTTGTTAGCATCATTAATTAGCGTAACCCCAAATTTTAAAGCGGTTGCATCTTTAAAACCAACTTAAAACTGCATTATTGTCGTGCTTTTTGTGTTGCAGTCGAGGCATGCAACTTACCTGGAGAAAAATGCTATCGGGTGTTTTATCTGTATCGGTTTGGACATGTTCATCCATCCATTCAGCCGCTCTCTACACCTGAGTCAGGGTCAAGGGAGGGCAAAGGGCAGAGGTGGGGTACACCTGGACACGTAAGGAAGGTATTTCACTTTTTTTTTTCCTCCCCTAACTTGGAAGAAATAATTTATGCAACCAAAAGTGTGTTTAAGAATCCAGAGCCTTATTTCTTTATGCTTTATTCTAAATGCATAAGTCTTCAACTTAACTATTCTAAATAAAACAAAACCAAAGTATTTTTCCATTGACTATTTAGTTTTTTGTTCTGTAAACCAACTTTTCTGTCGTCTCAACAAAAACAGAAAGAGGTAATTTAGGTTTCAAAACTCGTTTTTGGAAATGTTAATCATCCAAAAAAGGGATTATTTGGAAAACACGGTCCTCTGTGAAGAGTTCAGACATCTTTGGTTGTCGTTTTTATGCCGTTAAAGAGAGAAAAACCATCCGTCTTTTGTCTGTAGGTAAATATTTTCACGGGGTTGACTCTCAACTACCCAGAGGTCTAAGAAACTGCAGCTGCCCCGCAGCAGTCTGGACAAAACAGAGGGCGCTTTGAAAAATGTTTTGAGGAAAGATTGGACAAAAATAGAACTTTGTCTGGGTAAAAGGAGAAGAATTGTTTGGATAAAAGAAAACACTGCAACATAAAACTTCATCCATCTGTGTTAGACGGTAAAGCTGGTTTTATAGGTTGGGTTTCCCCATTTCTGGGCAGGGCGGGGGGGGGGGGGGGGGTCTGTTGTATCTGAATAGAGACATGTGTGCAAACTTCCACAAAAACAAAGAGAAATTTGTTCTGGTTTTGAGGTTCCTGCTGGAAAATAAAGAGCCGGTTTTGGTTTCTACAGGATTTCTTTGAAA
This sequence comes from Oryzias javanicus, assembly GCA_003999625.1. Classification (NCBI taxonomy): domain Eukaryota; kingdom Metazoa; phylum Chordata; class Actinopteri; order Beloniformes; family Adrianichthyidae; genus Oryzias; species Oryzias javanicus. The sequence continues at coordinate 1,166,647 of CM012457.1, forward strand.
AACGAAGGTGTGAGTTTGGTTTATTCCATTGACTGTACATGAGGAATGGACTGATTGACCCCTCCCCCTGGCATTCTAAACAGGAAGTGGCTTCAAGAAGCCAAAATCCCATAGACTTCCATAGAGAAACACTCAGACATTCTGTTGGTCAGAATAACCGTTCTTGCTATTTGATTTATTTTTTAAGTACGTTTTTTCAAACTGACCAATAAGACGCGTCAATGAAAGTAGGTGGAGCCTCCTGATCCCCACAACCAAGATTTCAACATCGTCGCGCGAGACATCTGCTGTAAGTAAAGAATCAAAACGTGAAAAACGTTGAAATTCACCTTCAAAAACAAACATGTTTTCTTCAACTTGTAGGGGTGTGACCTTCCAACAAGCTCACTCCTGATTGGTTAGAGAAATGTTGGCTCAGACCAATTCTGACCCGTCACTACTCACTGAGGATTTCTGTCTCAAACGTTCGATCGCAAAATAAAGTCAATTTCATGGACTTCATGTGTTACGGCCTTGAAATTCTTCGTTTGTTTTTTCTGTTCTTTCATTCTGCTCCTTCATCAGCTGAGAGGTGAGGCGGCGGGAATGGATCAGCTGTCAACCAGACAGCTCATCATCTGAAGAAGAAGATGCAGATAAAAGGGAGCAGCTGTGCTGTGTGTCTAGCTAAGCAGAATAAAACTTCTAGATTGGTCTTCCTATTAGTAATTGCGTCCCATTTTCTTGAGTTATTTTGTTGCGACTCGTCCAGTTGTACATGGTGGACTTGGATTTGGGTTTTAACACCATGTCTAGTTAAATGGTTGCTTCCGTGGTTAAAGTTCTCTAACTGTCTGGAATGGGCAGAAGCTCATGTTTCAGTTGATACTGTCTTTGTGACAAATCATTGCAAGAAGTTCTTCTCTGAGTGACAACTGTAAAACAAACTTTATCAATGAAACAAACTCCAATAAAACAGTTTTTAACATGTTCTTGTATCATTTTTCTGTTAATGGAAGACATATTTAAAGGTTAAAATTGCATTTCTGAGTATTTCTTTATTCAAATTGTTGTAACGAAAAAAGAAAATATTTGCGATAGAAAATATGCTGGGTGAGTCAAAGTTGAAGACTGGACGTCTGAATAGCTCTGAAATTATCTTTGTTGCTCCTCTGATGTTAGTTTTGCTGTAAACTAGCAAGGGAGCACTTGAGTGACAGGAAGTGGGGGCGGGGTTGCTCTCCGCCAACAGCCTCTTCCACAACTCAGAGGTGAATTTCTAATGGATTCCCCCAGAAAGTGAAATCAGGTGGGCCCCGTATGATGTAAGAGTGGGGAGAAAATGGGGGCCCCGATTGGGTTTGTCCACAGTTTCTGTGGTGGCCCCACCTGTGTTTGCCCGCATTGGCTCAAGTGGGCATTAAGCGGGTTTGTTTGCTACGCTAGCGCGCCTCTCGGTGGATAGCGGCGCTCGCTACAGCGAAGCTCGCTAGCTCACTACAGTGTAGCTTGCTAGGTAGCTACAGCAGAGATTAATGCAGCAGAGCTTGCTAGCTAGATACACTGGTGCTCGCTGAATAGCTTCAGCAGAGCCTGCTAGCTTGCTAAAGCAGAGCTTGCTAAAGTGGGCCCCGATTGGGTTTGTCCACACTTTCTGTGGTGGCCCCACCATTGGCTCAAGTGGGCATTAAGCGGGTTTGTTTGCTACGCTAGCCAGCCTCCTCACTACAGTGTAGCTCGATAAAGCGGAGCTCGCTAGCTTGATACATCTGTTCTCACTAGCTCAATATACTGGAGCTTGCAAGGTAGCTACAGCAGAGATCAATAAAGCAGAGCTTGCTAGCTAGACACACTGGAGCTTGCTAGATAGCTACAGCAGAGGTCGCTAGCTCAGAACAGCGGAGCTCGCTAGCTCATTTCACCCGAGTTTACAAGATCGCAACAGTAGAGCTTGATTTAGCAAAGCTTGCTAGCTTGCTATAGTGGAGTTCGCTAGCATGCTACGCCGTCCACCGGGCTGGCTAGTGCAGTGAGCCAACCCACTGAGTACCCGCTTAAGCCAATGAGGGCAAACAAAGGTGGGGCCACCACTTAAACCAGTGTTCCTCATTCCAGGTCCTCGAGAGCCACCATCTTGTCTGTTTTCCCGCTCTTTCTGTACTGCTTGCTGCTGATTACCTGGACCAGGTGTGTTCATTCAATTAGAATGTGGAGACATCTGACTGAACCAATCAGCAGCTAGCAGGGCTTGGAGATCTGGAAAACAGGCAGGGTGGCAGCTCTCGAGGACCTGGATGAGGAACTCTTAAACCAACACATTTTCTGCCCACTTTTAAACCACTGCTGGCCGGGCCTGCTGCTCTGCAGAAACTATGTCCTCAAAAAACGACAGATGGTTTTATTTTGGCCAAAAACTGCATCAGTGTAAGTAAAAAAAAAAAAAAAAAAACCTCAGAGAACACTTAAAAAAAAAGATCAGAAGATGATTGGAGTGAGAACATTTGGTCTTTGGGTTCTAGCTCAGAGATGTTTTAGGTTCGTTTGTGGTCCAGAGCGGTTTCTGTCACTGACATATCCCTCCTTTTTATCCTCTCGACTGTTTTGTTTGGGTGAAAACCTGTGCAAACACAGAGCCGAGCGCTTCCTGTTTGTTTGGTGCGCTGCGTGTCTATACTCCATCATGCTTTGTATGCGTCGCCGACTTGACATTTTCTCATTTTCCCGTACCGACCGGGAAGACGTGGAAGTGTTTACTGGACGCGGACTTCAGGAACATTTCCCCACAAAATATCATTCCGCAGAACTAACATGTCAAGCAACGTCTGAGAGGAATTCAGAGGGGGGGGGAATCTATCGTTTTCTGGTGTTTACGCCGCAGAGATGAAGGGACGCGGCGGTGGTGGTGGTGGTGGGGGCGGGGGAGGGCTCGCATTAGTTAAAGCTTCACAAGTCGACACAAGTTCATATTTTCCAAGAATTCGTTGGTGCGCGGCGGCCGCTGGAGGAAAACGCCACAGGCCTCTTGACTCCTCCTGCCCCCTGAACCTCCTCTGCTCCTCGCTTTAACCTCACTCACGGGCAGAGGAAGCAGATAGATTTATTGGAGTATAAATATAGCCGGCTGTGTGGGTCAGAGTGTGATGCCGGGCTTTAATGGCACCATTTCTCCAACCTGCAGAAGTTTCTCTCCTCCAGAAGAGCCTTAATGACGGGTTGCCGGTACAGTAATGCTTTCCTGTCATGTACAGTCCTGGTGGTCTAATGTCTTAACAGTAAAAGTGTTTACTCGCAATAACGCGAGCGAGATATTCCCTGAAAAATGGCCGGGCCTCCGAGGGGAGAGCAGCGACACGGCAGGGAAGATGGATGGAGACTCGGAGGGGAAGATAGTGAAAGCCAGAAGGAGACACGAGGTAACTCGACACCTCCGGACTCTCCCGCGGTCCTTTATCAACGAGATGTCGCAAACGCGGAGATCAGACGATCAGGCAATCTCGCTTCTTTTACTGAGGAAATGTGCTCTAACAGTATCCCAGAATGCAGATGTGCACGTTTGCATGGTTTGGAGGAGACGGGGAGTTAAAACCTGCCCCGGAGGCGCTGCCTCTGCACCTCAGCCCACCCAACGAGGCTGCTGGTGCGAAGAGATTTAATAGTTCGTTCTTGAGCGCATCTTTGCCTTTTTTGAAGCAGAGTTTGCCCCGGGTCCCCGCGGTGACATTTACTGTACAACGAAACACGCCGGCGCCTCCAACCGTCTCGCAGGAAGTCGTCTGCGAGTGGCGTGATAATCCAGACGTGCAGATAAAGTCTTTGGTAAAGTGACCACGCTCCTTAAGAGATCCACGGATTTTGGCATCTACGGTGGCCCTGAAGTGCCATTCACACTGAGAAAATCAGTTGATGCAAAAACATTTTTAAAAACAATTAAGAAGCAAATAAATTACATTTTAGACATTAAAACAAATTTCCAAATATATGAATTAAAATGAGACGTTTTGGAAAACAAAAATAATTTCAATAAGTCAAAACAAAATGTAAAGAAACTGAAAAAGGTAGGTACTGAGTTTTTTTTAAATGCGTCTTTGATTTCTGCAGACTAATAAAAGTTTTATTTTTAGTACGGAGCATCTTCCTTATCTCCTCGTCAGTTCAAATGATGGATCATCCAATCAGCAATGTCCTATAACCTTTTTCTAATTTTGTTTCATATTTTAACGTTAGTTAGTCCTTTATTTCGAACATACAAATACAATACATGGTGAAAAAACATGAAAACTGAAAATGTTTACATAAATTATAAATAAAAGACATTACACCTCAATTATGTAGTTCGAAATTTATAAAAATGTTTTAATCCTACCCCTAACAAAAAACAATGTTTCCTTTTATTTTTGGATATTATTTTTGTTTTCTGAAATGTTTCATTTTTATTTTGTTTCTTTATTTTCTGAGTTGTGCTTTTGGTTGATGGTAATTTGTTTTAATGTAATTTTTTTTAAAGACATTATTTGTTTTTCAGTTTTTTTGATGAGAGTTTTATTTGTTTTTATTTAAAGCTCTTTGGATTTTTGAATAATTAAAAGCACTTAAAAAATAACATTTGAATAGATTTTTTTTTTTTTTTTATTGCTGTGATCTTTAAAATGTTTTTAGTGATTTGTTTGTGTGATTTGACCTTCAGGGCCACCATAGACCCTCCTTCAAGTAACTGGAGCCTGATTCGTCTGTTTGTATAAAATGTGAGCAATTAAAATAAAATGAAATGGCTGAATAAAAGTGATGGTTTTATATGGTAAATAAAGTTAAAAAAAAAAGTACTTTTTTCTCAAAATGTACCATAAATGTAAGTAACTAACAGATTATAACTGGTTTCTGTCTTTAATGATTCTGTGATGATAGTCGTCTTCATGATCATCTGATTTCAGTTCAGCTTGTCCTGTTTTAGGTCTTCAGTCAGATGTTGGAGTTTCCCCGAGAAGTTTCTGTCATGTTAAATCTCTGTTTTCTTAAAAGTTTATCTGATCTTTAGGTTTATTTGTAATATTTTTAAAGCATTTAGCATCCAGCTTCACTGTTTATCTGCATTTGGGTCCATTTTCCTCCCATGACAGCTCAAAGGGGCCAAAAAATAAAATAAAATACCATGAATAAATGAAAGAAACTTCAGTTCTTAGAAAAAAAAAGATGCAGAAAATTTGTTTTGAATGGTTTTATTCTTGTTAAATTGGAGCTTTTAAATGCAAAACTTGTTTTTCAAGTTTACTTGCAGTTTTTCTCACAAAAAACTCTAAAAATCACATTTTGATTGTTTTTTTTAACATTTATTTTAAGTTGTTATTACACTCTTATGATATGGAGTAAATTGTGAAACAATAATATATATCGAAAACTCCTTGTTTCAGGAACAAAGGGCAAAAGGAACATTTACAGGACATTCTCTGATGCTTTCATTGTCAAAATCAGCAGAAAAGTCCAAGTGGACATTTTTATATTTACGTGTCAAAGGATTAAATATCTTATGAATTTACTCACTTCAATGTGACCACAGGGGACAAAAGGCAAAGTTCACACATATTTTTTAAGGCTTTTTTCTAGAAAACTACATTTTGTTGGAGCCAAATACATGTTTTACAGTCAATAATTATTTAGTTGAAAGTATATTAGAAGTAAAGTTTGATTTCTTTTATATCAAATATACATAATTTAATTACTTTAAGTTAAAATCCTCCATTTTATACTTCCAAATAAATAACATCACAGCGAGGATTATGTATATTAGATTCAAGCCCAGAGGTTGGAGGTCATACAGTTTTTTAACTGTTTGAGTTTGTGTCATTTTTTATTTAAAGTTTGAACGACGATAACGTTTCGCTCGGGTTTTAAATAACAGTTAATGGACAGACTTGAAATGATGACACAGAAGACAATAGTGGAAGGCGCCATTACAGAATATTAGAAAACACATGAATTAAAGGGTGATTAGCTATATTGTCCTAATCTAATTCAAATTTTATTTGTCATTTAAGTTCAATTTTTCTTGTTTAAAAACTTCTTTATTACTTTTTCTTTTTTTTGTAATAATACAAGTTAAGAAGAGTTCAGGCTATCACCAGAAACTGTTCGCCATGTTGTGAGGATGTTTATTTTTCAAATATGGCGATTTGGAATTGTTCAAAAGAGTATTATAATCCAAAGATGAACTCAGATTCTGAGGTTAGTGACACCAACCTGACGGTGGAAACCAGGTTAGTTACTGTTTCATCAAGAGCTTGTTTTTTTTTCCTAAATATTTTTTTTTTATTAACAGGTGAATATTATAAAAGAGAAAAAGATTTACATAAAAAAAACATTTTGAAAGGAGAATTAAAGAAATGCAATAAATTGCACAAAAAAATGTTTCAAATTCTACAAATTATTCTATTTTTTATTTAAATTTATTTAATTTAGTAACAATTCATATTGAAATAATACTAAATAAACAAAAAAATTAAGAAAAATGAGCAGAAAGAGGAAAACTTATATCATGTGCCCCTAATCAACAAAATTAAATCAAATATATCAATCAAGGAAAAAGAAAACTTGAATATTATTAGTAAAAAAGAGCAAAATCTTTCACTGCAAAGACGCTTGAAACATTGTTTAATGTCTAAAAGCTCACCGTCTTTCTCCTCCCGGTTATCTGGGGTTGTGAAAACTCTGCAGGAGGCTGCAGACACCGGAGTCCGGGCGATGGAGAAGACTCCTCCACTCACTGCTGTTTGGAATTCACAAACTCTCCATGCACTGTCCTCAAGAAGAAGAGAAATAAAGCCCAAAGGAACCCACTTTTGACTTCAAAAGTTCAAACATTTATTCTTCATGTACAGTTTTGGTGCTGAAACACAAGATGGCGCCGTTGGAGCATAAAAATGATGCTTTAAAGTCACTCATGGTAAAGAGTGAAACTCCAGAGCTCCTTCTGAACCTTTTTAGAAATAAAAGAAACACAAATGACAGGAAAAAAACCCTCCAAAGTGAGAGTTTGACTCTGACATGTGCAGGTTAGTGACCCGTCCAAAGACTCTCCACCGTAATTATGATAAGACCTTTAAACGCATTCTTGGATCTGCAGAAACTTCTGCCTCGCATACCTGCAGAGTCACACACAAACGGAAACATTTCAGATAACTAAATGTCCTGCAAAAATGTTGCAATCATCCTTAATTAGGGATGCCCCGCAGTAAGTCAGGCAGCTCCGAAAACAAGCGCCTCTGGGGTGGAGACGGCGTGCGCTGCTGCTGCTGTTTAGATGATGCTTGGAAAGACGTTTAGTTTTCAGCTTCTGCACACACTTTTGAACAAATCTCTGCAGATTTCCAGATAGTTTTGAGGCGCGTTAAAGAGCGTATCGACACACCTGCTGAGAGCAATTTTGCTCACATGAAAGACTGGATTTGACCTCAACACAACTTGTCTCCGTAGGCGGTTGATTCTGGAGAATGAGGGAGATAAGGAGGACAAAGCTTCTGCAGGAAACACATGTGGCTGTTCCAGGGAAGAACTTTTAAATCTAATCGTTCAGAAACTTATAGACAGTACGAATGAGTTCAGTTATCACTAAAGGCAAAGGTAACAACATTTACTCCCAAAACTATTTATCTCAGTAACATTTCTGCAAGTTTAACTCTGATTATTTTTTTTTCCAAGTCTTTGTTTTAAATTATAAATATGCTATTTTTTGCCAAAATGAAAAAAAAAAAAAATTCTAGGACAGTTTCTGCAGAGCAGCAGGAGTTCATTTGTAGGCGGGCCTGTTGGTGCAGGGCAACCAAACACCCCTCACCCACTAGCTTACAGCCCCTAACACCTCCAACCCAACATAACTAATGCAACAAAAATGACTATTAATGTTTAAGCTTGACCTATAAATATTTTCCACATCACAAAAAACAGATTTTTCAAACATAATTTTTGTGTTTCCTCTTGAGTCACAACCATTTTAATAAAGAAATACTGCGAAATGTAATTCTAAATTTAATTTTTCTTAAATTTTCATCTGTATCATTAAAGAATAGACACAGGAACATGTAAAAAAACAATTTTTTATTCGGATGGATCTCTAAAAAAATTTATTTTACTAATAACTTCCATGCTTTATTCCCTGCAGTTCATCATCATTCCTCTAGAGGGAGTAGAAAGCTCATTTCAAAATGGCTGCTTCTATGAAATCTCACTTTTGGCGGGAAAAGATGAGCCAATTTTTAAAACTGTATGGCTACAATGACCCATCTGTTGTTATTAATTTCTTCAATGGTCACTTAGTGTCTTGACTTCATGCAAAAATATGTAGAAAATGTACTTTTTATAATAAAGTTACACCATATTAAATGTGAATTTGAGGCAGCAGGTAAATGAGGATTCATGTCAATATTAAATCCCCCAACGGATCACCATTGATGCAATCTATATCTCATAAAACCATTTATTTTGAATTTTTTTAATTATTAAGTTGTTAATTCATTGGTGTAAGTATGATAAAAGATGTTTTATTCAAGGATTTTCCCTTTTTTTAAAATGTAGGTCCTTTAAAACAAAGTCACTGACACGTGTCAAAAGAGACTTTAGTGGTCTGAAGAGTCACAGACGGATCCATCATCCACACATGGAGCAGAGGAACCAGACACGGTCCGACTGAAGGAACAACAAGAACTCCTCCAGAAGGATCATGGAAGAAGACCTAACTCAACTCTGTCCGGGTCAGAGTTCATGATCCAACAGTCAGAAAGAAACTTACGTTCTTGACCGGAGAAAGGTTGTTTGTTCTGTCTGTGTGGGTGGAGTTCTCAGGGGGAGGAGTTACGGTGTCTTGTTTCCGCTGAGCGGTCCGGTCCAGTATTTTGAGCGTTTCCTCTGTAAAATGAACCTCATTAACCCTAGAACACTTCCTGATATCATGTACACAATAAAAAGTAATTGTCATGGTAAAGAAGATTAAAATATTACAACACACTATACATTAGAGTAGTTTTATCTTATTTTCAAATGGAAAATAAAATTATTTGAAGATCCTAAAAACAAATTATTGACCAAATTAGTAATTTGAGAACAAAAATTTCCAAGAAAAGAAAATAATGATACTGGAGACTTGGCCTTTGGTCCATCCATTCTTTGGAGCCCATGACATTCAGAAAACTGCAACGTATTGAAAATCATGTAGTTCTCTAGAGTTAAACATGACAGAAGTCTACCTCTTAGAGCAGGGGTGTCAAAGTCAAATGGACGGAGGGCCAAATAAAACACTTTGCTACAAGTCAAGGGCCGGACTGTCCAAATGTTCATTGAAATCAAAATTTGACCAACTGAAAACCTAACAAATATATTACGATTAGATAAATAAAGCAACATTTTCTTATGACTTTCAGTATTTTTTAATTTTCAAAAGGCTGACACAAAAACAAATATGTCAACACAAAAACACCTCATAACATGAACATTAGATGAACAAAGTGGTATTATTCAAGGCACCATCAGCTATATTTTCTCATTTAGCAAAAATGGGCTGAATTTAAGCAACTTCAAAGAAATAAATAATATCAGCAATTTTCTGCCAGTCTCTGCACTGATATATATATATATATATATATATTGCATTGAAATACAATAAAATAAAGAATCTATGAACCAGAAACAAGACTTTCTTCACGGAAAAGTCATATGTGCAGTGTAAACAAATATTTAACTTTTGAATTTGAACAGTGTAGGCTGATGATACCTGGTGGTGTCTCATCTTTTCTACAAGCTCATCAATGTTCGGGGTGAGGCTCTGAGCTGAGGAAATCGCAAATCGGCGTTGGAATTCAGTGGCGAGTACACTAATTTTACTGTTTCATCACCGCCACACTTTCTCCACACAGAAGGCACACGGGTTTTCCAGCGACGTCCGTGAACATGTACTCAGACTCCTACCTTGGTTGAAACCCCCGTTTCTCAGTGTCCACCTTCCGTTTTGCCATTGTTGATGGGTAGGCTTGTTGCTGTTATGCTAATGACCGCTAATAAATAAGGAAATGAAGCCGCCTCCCGCTGGGTGCGTCACCGTTGCATTGTGGGAAATGTAGTTCTTGCGTACATTATATCTGCTGGCTTGCAGCCGCTTGCGGGCCGGATCTAATAATAAATTATTATCATCACGCGGGCCAAATAAAACCCACTCGCGGGCCTGATTTTGCCCACGGGCCTTGGCTTTGACATATGTGTCTTAGAGGTTCTCATCGGATGTAGGTCCATTAAAAAGGAGAACTGAACGGTTGAGACCAGAGCTGCTGGAGCCACTGTTGATTCTCAGAAAGTGATGACGACACTAGAAAGTGCCAATGTAGCGCCGATTTAAGCTAACGTTTGTAAGCATTTAAGGTTTATTTAAGGTTTCCTGTCTACTCTTTCGGTCATGAGTCTATATTGAAAATAAAAAGCAATAAAAAACGAGCAGCTGGATGACTTCCATTGTTGTTGCGTTTCCAGTCGTCGCACCACGATGACACGCTAGCGGTCTACACAAAGCAAACTGTTCAGTGGATATGAAGCTAAACTGAGTGGAAACGTTCTCCAGAATTAACTGGACCATATCGTACCTGTCATAACGGGGCAGACAGCTGGTTCCACCTGCAGCAGGTTTATTAGTTCAGACGGGAATGAAGCACCGAAGCACCGCTAAGAGTCCATGGGAGCATCAAAGAAGAGTAGTCAGAGTCCAGGAGAGGGTCAGGGCAGGCAGCGCGCCATCAGAGAATAAGCAGGGTCAGAAAAGAAGTTCTGGTCCAGATTGAAACGCTCGGTAATGCAGGCAAGGTGGCACAAACAATACTTCGCACTGAGTGTAATAAGTTTAAGTATCAAGTGAGTGACTGTAAATGCGAGTCAACAGAGCGGTATCCAGGGAGTGTGTGCTGGGGTTTCTGGGAGATGTAGTGTGTTTAGTACTGACCAGAAGGGGAGACAGATTTCTGGCTCCTGACAGTACCGGACCGTACCGGACCGCTCGGTGGAAACAAGGCTTTTGGGTCTCGTTCATGAACAAAGAACATGGACAACAGAGCAATCAAGGAAATATTTTTGTCACTCCCTGACATGATTGAACAAAAATGGAACTTTCTTACATCTGGAATAAAAACACCAAGGAAAGAGTCAAACACGGCTGTGGTAGCTCTATATGAATGAACTCTACTCATATATGCAGTTTTAGCAGCTAATTTTTCTTTAACCGTTCTGGTATCGCCTGTCCGTCCTGGGATGGGATCTCTCCCTCATGTGGGAATCCCTAAGGTTTCTTCTTTTTTTTCCTGACTCAGGTTTTTTTTTAGGAGTTTTTCCTTACCGCGAGGGAGGGTCTAAGGACAGGGATGACCTGTTCTTTATAGTCTGTTTAGTTTTTACCTATTGTGCATATTTTATGACTCCATCTGTGCATCTGTAAAAACTGCAGGCATGAAGCCCAATGAGGCAAATTGAATTTGTGATATTGGGCTATATAAATAAAATTGAATTGAATTGAATTGAATTGAATTGAATTGAATTGAATTGAATAGTGTCATAATGAGCAGCTGAATCATGAAAACAGAAAAATCAGATCATTCCAAATGTTTCAGTTCGATGTTTTCGTCTTCACTGCATGAAATGTCACAGAGATTTTCTTAAATGGACGTGAATTCAATCAATTCTGCAATGAAAAATATAAACAAAAATTCAAAAGCTTTCTTTTCCCCTTTGGCTGAAGACAAACAAAAACCACTTTCTATGTCACTGACTGTTCCTCATCACTCTTCTTTCCCAAACAGCCAACAAAACTAACATTTCTCTTTCTTTCACCCGGGAGAAAACAAAAGTTCAGAGACGCACTTTGGAGCCTGTGAAAGGGGAACACGTGATCTTCTCTGCTCCGTGTTCTCTGTGCTCAGACCATCCAAACACAGGCCGTTCTCAACACCCGGGGACGTGTTCCTCCTTCCCAAAGCCCGGTTACTTGATTGGAACCACGTAGAGGTGCTGGCGTGCGAAAACAGATCAACACGCCGGAGAACATGTCTGGTTTCTGATTAAATGTGTGTGTTTGGTCCCGCGGAGAAGTGGCGTCCCACTGCAGCACAGCAGTCAGACGCAGAGCAGAGGAGATGATAATCATCTCTGCTTTATGGTTCTGACCACCTGCTGATTTAGAACCATCCATCTTCAGGGGGGAGAGTGAAGTATGTGGGGAAAACCTTCTCAAATCCCTTTTTTAAAAAATGGTCGTAGTGGGAGAGCGTCCCTCCACACAGCTGTTCGCTCCCATTCCCATAAACTCACAAACCGTTCGTCAGACTGCAGTCTCACGCACTCGCTGAGTTTTTCCTCCTCTTCGCCGCTCGCGGCGGGTTCGAGCCAAGACTCAGCTTGATAGAAGTTTGTTACCAGAGTGGAGGCTTGTAATTGACTAACCTCTGCTCCGCCGCGCTCCTCTGCTTTGCTCGTTTTTGTTGGTTCTGTCCAAACTCTTTAAGAACCCTGACCCGAGCTTGAACTCGCCTCCCTAAAGGGGACCCGGGCGCGAGGGCGCGACAAACACGAGTTCAGCTGCAGCGCCGTCAGAGTGAAGTGACGGCACGGGCCAAAGGAGGGGTTTCCCAGAGAAACCACCATCTATCTTTACACGCACGCATTTTGTAATTACTCCTGACCTTATCATAAATCCAATCATGGTAAGCTACTAAACTGCGGGTTGTGTCTGGTTTTGGGAAGAGCATTAAGTGGTGACAGTAACCTGGAAACCGAATCTCCAACCTGCAGCCATGAGCGGAGGAACTCAATAATCAAACCATCGCCGCCGCCTGAAGTTGCTCTGGTCTCCATCTTGGATCAATGACCATCACTTCTGGATCAGATGTTTTTCCTCTGGCTGATTTGTCATTTCAGGGTCACGTCTTCTTTTTCTGGTGCAGTTGTAGTTGAAGGTCTGAAGCTGCGTTCACACCAAACGTGGCTGGTGCGTCAGAGGCGTCCAGTTTCAATGTTTAGTCAATGTACGGAGGTTTTCAGCATCGGTCTGGCTTGATGATCAGCGGATGGAGTCCAAAGCCAACATGGAGGAGAATCTGATTGTATGGTTCTGATTGAACTGTTTGATCATTTTCTTTTTCCATCAAGAAAATAAAGTTTAGAAATATTTGCCTTGGACTAATACTTCATCAAACTGGGCTACAAACAGACAGAAGTACCGCTGAAAGCGTCATCATTCAGATACAGTTCCTGCAGTGAACCGGGAGAGTCTCTGAATGATCTCATGAACCCAGACGTGGAGATGCAGTTACAGAAGTTTTTCTAGAGCTCTACAAAATAAATAAACACAATCTATCAACATCATCTTCCATGTAAATGAGATACATAAAGTACTAATGATGTCATGCAGTTTATGATATTGTGGATAGCCTCATATTGAAGTATTTTCATTTAAATTTGTGACTTTGCAGCAAACGATCATAATAAAACCACAACAGTTATTTTGTTTAGTTTTCCAATTACGAAAGATTTAAACCGTTGCTTTAACAAATGGAGGGTTCTTACGATCTCAAACATCTAAGGAAACACCTCAAAATCCAAAAACATGTTGACCACGTTGTTCTATATATGTTGATGTGTCTTATTCCAGAGTTTATCAAAACAACAAGAAAAGACATGAGTATTGTATACGTTCTTTTGACTTGTTTGAGAATCTAAGAAGAAGAAGAACTGAAGAAGGAACTGAACAGTTTACACTTTGGACTATTTGTTGTGATTGGACAGAAGCGAGAGGTCAACTTTGCTTCTGAAATCCTACTTTGTATCAGCTAACATGATGGTTGGAATATTCCACTTTCCTCTGCAGTAAAGTGAAGTCGGTGTGTGCTCTGTAGTCATTACCATGGCGATAAATCACACTGGGCATCAAATACTTTTTTATAACTAGTGATTTAAACTTTAGAAATATAATGTGATTAAATGACTATTACCTGATTAATTGTTGATGTATTTTGTAAGTGACTATGTTATAAACAGGATTATGCCTAGGGGGCAGGGCCCTCCTCCAAGGTGGGGGAGGGAGGAGGGACCTCGCTGGAGTGGGGGCCCACCTCAGGGAGTGCCTTGGGGTGCTCCCCCTCCCCCAAACCCCAGCCGATCACCCGAGACATACTTCGGCGCCCAGACAAGAGCCACGCCACTGCCGGGCTGTCCTGGGCCCCCACCTGAGCCCATCTGCAGGAGCAACCCAGAACCACCCACGACTGAACCACACTGCGCCCTCGACAGCCCTCCCGCCAGTGCCACCAAGACCGACAGCGGAAAGAGGCTATGACCGACCACCCTGTGGGAAGGGCGGACACCAATGACTGGTGGGGGCTCCCGACTGGGCCTATAGGGACATAACCGTGTGCTATAAGCAACAATGCGTGGTTCCTCCTGATTGGATTCAGCTTTCAGCACTCATCTGATCAACTTCTGACCACTAGTTCGGATGGGCCTGCTCCAGCATGGTTTGTTACCTTCTCTGGATCATGTCTCACGTTCTGACCTGGGTCCAACAATCCACAACCAACGTCTGGTTCTATGTTTTCAAGAGTTCTACCACCTGCCACGCTACATTTCCATGCCACTCTGCCACTCCAAGACGAGTTCTGGTTCTGGTCCGTTAAATCCAATGGCCGCAGTACTCCACTGTAGCTTCAGTTCATCAGACACTCAAAGGATAATAAAGCTTTCTATCATCCTACTGCTTTCCGTGACCTTTCCAGGTTGCAAGGGTCTGGGTTTGCGTGGCCTCGCTCCGAAATTTTTGGGGTAGAATCCTGGCCCACTCCCTGAGGACACAGCGCCCCCCAGCTCAGATGTTATGGACTGACAGAAAGTGAGCCGCCAGATGAGGAGTACAGGATCCCCCAGCCGACCCCACACCGGCCCATCCAACCCAGGTCATGGTGGGAGACGGGGTATTAAAAAACCTGGTTTACCACCACTCAGGTCTAAGTGTGGAAAAAGTGGACAAATCCAGCAGAACAACATGAGTTCCTGATTTCTGGACAGAAATGATTAGTTTTGGTGATCTGTCAGTTCTGGATGTGTCGGTGGAGGTATGATGATGTGGGCTCAATATGCAGAACACTTGGCTGCCTTCGTGTTTTCTTACAGAATGTGTGGTTGTTGAGTTTCCCTGAAGTCTAAAGCTCCAGAAAGTGTTTGTTTTTTTCAGATTTTGAAGTCTTTGCAGATTCTGTATTGAACACATCTGACAGTCATCAGGTCAGAGTATTGTTCATTAGAGGTCAACCAAAACCACGCGGTCCAGGGTTCTTTCAGTCCAGGTTAATCTGGAAACTTTCAAAGTGTTTTTAAGAGTAATCTTGTAAAATATATATTTTTATTGATGTGTGTGAAAGTTTTTGTCTATTTTTTTTCTTGAAGCTTCTTTAAAAATGTTTAGTGTTTTAACTCCAATACGAAAGTAGTGTTGCCGTTTTTACAGACTTAACTCAGACATCAGTTCTTTCCCTCTCTGCACTACTCTTCGTGAGTCAAAATCATAAACTTTATGTTCACGAACAGTGCATGACCTCACGTGTTTACATGTCTGCTTCCAGCAGACTGTAAAAAACAGTCGGGTCTCTCCGTGCACCAAGACCAAGACACAATTGAAGGAGACACTTCGGCTTCGGAAAAACATGCGGACACCTCCGGGAAAACGTGCTGCTTTGGTTCTTTATCAAATTAAATGTTCAGCCGTGTTCAGTTTCATGCTAAACCATTTGATCATTCGAAGATAAAATAGAAAATAAAAGGATTTCAAAGAAAAGAACTGTCTGGGGTGTACCCTGCCTTTGCCCTGAAGTAGCTGGGATTGGCTCCAGCAACCCCGTGACCTTGCACAGGAAGAAGCGGGAATGGAAAATGGATGGATTTCAAAGCAAATTCATAACACAACAAATGAAGAAGTGAGAAGAAAAACGTGAAGCTGCTGCAGAAAGAAAGAATATATGGTTCCTGTGGAGGTTTATGTGGGACATGTGTGTCTCTACAGGTGTGTGTGTCTACAGGTGTGTGTGTGTCTGCACAGGTGTGTGTGTCTACAGGTGTGTGTGTCTCTACAGGTGTGTGTGTGTGTCTCTACTGTGTGTGTGTGTCTGCACAGTGCACAGTGTGTCTCTACAGGTGTGTGTGTCTGCACAGGTGTGTGTCTCTACAGGTGTGTGTGTGTGTCTCTACAGGTGTGTGTGTCTGCACAGGTGTGTCTCTACAGGTGTGTGTGTCTCTACAGGTGTGTGTGTCTGCACAAGTGTGTCTCTACAGGTGTGTGTGTCTCTACAGGTGTGTGTCAGCTGTTGTGACATGTGGTGTGCCTACAGGTGTGTCTCTACAGGGTGTGTGTGTCTCTACAGGTGTGTGTGTCTGCACAGGTGTGTCCTACTGGCACTGTGTCTCTACAGGTGTGTGTGTGTGTCTCTACAGGTGTGTGTGTCTGCACAGGTGTGTCTCTACAGGTGTGTGTGTCTCTACAGGTGTGTGTGTGTCTGCACAGGTGTGTCTCTACAGGTGTGTGTGTCTCTACAGGTGTGTGTCTACAGGTGTGTGTGTCTCTACAGGTGTGTCTCTACAGGTGTGTGTGTCTCTACAGGTGTGTGTGTCTGCACAGGTGTGTGTCTCTCAGGTGTGTGTGTCTGCACAGGTGTGTCTCTACAGGTGTGTGTCTCTACAGGTGTGTGTGTCTGCACAGGTGTGTCTCTACAGGTGTGTGTGTCTCTACAGGTGTGTGTGTCTGCACAGGTGTGTCTCTACAGGTGTGTCTCTGCACAGGTGTGTGTGTCTGCAACAGTGTGTCTCTACAGGTGTGTGTGTCTCTACAGGTGTGTGTGTCTGCACAGGTGTGTGTGTCTCTACAGGTGTGTGTGTCTGCACAGGTGAGGCTGTCTCTACAAGTATATGTCTGCAAGGATGTGACCAGAAAGTAAGGAAAACAAGCTTCAAACGTCTTTTTATTAAGCTAACATTGTGTAACAAGTGTGTCACATGTTTGTGTGTGTTCGCGGAAACGGAAGACCAGGTTAGATAGAGAAAGCTGATTGGTTGTGGCAACCCCAGAAGGGAAAAGTCAGAAGAAAAAGAAGAAGAAGAAGGTTTGGTTGTGTTAAGGCACAAGAGACAAACACACAGAGACATCTATTGAGAGACAAAGACAAGAACATTCAAAAATGATACATATTTTCTTGGTTGAGAAAGAAATCCATGTTGCAAATCACCAAAACAACAAATCTATGCGAATAGAAGAGGAAAGACGTATTTTCTCGACTTGGGACTTGTTGGGTTTGACATCAGAGGGTTCAAACTTCAACCAGACGTTCAAAACCAGACGGGGTGAATAAGGTAGTTTACACACAGTCCAGTGGAATCAAACCTAGAATCTTCTAACTCCGAGTCAAATCTGTTTGATGAAATCTGAACACATTCCGGCTGGAGTTTCTGTCTTGTTTCCGGATTCTATCCGAGCCGCTCCACCGTTCCTCACATCTGCTGCGTTCCTCTTCCAGTGGTCGACTCACAGAGTTCTGCAGAACCACAGGCATCGCTCGGGGATGACAGCATGCGAGCCGTCCTGCAGCTCCGCTCAGGCTCTCCAAGCTACCGTCCGTCCCGCTCTGCACGCGCGTCTTGAAATAATCAAGCTTTCATTTGCCGCCGCTGCAGGTCAGGGTGCAGCGATGAATCCCTCCGAGAAAATCTGATGTGGGATGGCTTCCCTGATGGTCTAAATGTGTGCACGGCAGCTTAATGACGTCTGAACGCCGAAGCCGTTGTTGTGTTTTACCACTCTGGTGACTCCACGCTGCTTCCAGATCTGGTGGAAGCTTTTTTTATTTGAGGTTTTGGAGTCTTTATTCGGAGCTGCTCGTAAAGTCTCAGGATGAGTGATATCATGTGGTGTTCATCAGGAAGGAGCTTTTTGTTGTATTTTACTGTTATAATAAGCAGTGACACAAAGACCATTTTAGACAGACATGGAAACCAAGAGCTCAGTCTCCACACAGACATCAAAAGGCTTTCCGCAGCTTTTCGTTTAGCTGGTCGAAGATTCGATGGTTACTAGCTGGTTTGACACTTCTCAATAAAACATAATCATGAGCTGCAAATGGAAAAAAATTAACTTTTTTTGCTACAATGATGTTCAATCTCATAAAGGTGACGACGGTGTAGCGCAGGGTCGGCAACCTTTAGACTAAAAGATCCATTTGGACTCGTTTTCTACTGATCAGAACCTAAAAGGAGCCACATAATCTTCAAATATCTGGAAGTTTCTTTATTTGATTTACAGTTTATTAATGTTTTATTCGTTGATGCTGCTTGCAGGATCTCTGCAGATCCCGTTTATGAAGCGGTCCATATCCTCCAGCTGTCCACTTCAGTCATTTCTTCCTCTGACAGACCAGATCTCCTCCAACTCTGTGATGCTTCCGTCTGAAGAGGACCAGTTTTTGGAATTTTCAATGTTCTTGTGCTAACGTTGTCATTTCTCAATGTTGTTTTGTGTCGAGACGGGACGTTTCATTTGGAGAAGGAGGCGTCCGGAGCTCTGTTTACATTCTCTTTTGGTTTCTGAGCATGACAGAGACATGATGTAAGGTGGAGAAAGGAAATGAAAGATGTAATAAAGTGACGATCCTGATGAACGTGTATCTCTGAGCTCTTTATTTTACATATGAAACTCCGCATTGTTGTGTATTGAAGTTAGCTGTTTAAGAACTGCATTACCCAGAATGCCAAGCGACTGGTCACATGTTCGGTGCACGGCAAGTAGTAAGCTAGCAGATGAGCGCTAGACATGCACAGTGTAGCAGTATGAAGAGACTGTTAATAATAAGTCTGTTTAACACAATAATAGCGCCTCTTTTGCTTACTTGAAGATACGCAAGACAACACACGCACTACCGAACCTGGAAATAATTTGATTTTGAATCACCAAAAGGTTCAGAATTTCGTTGTTTTTAACACCGATCTGGACATAATCTACACCAGATTCTCCACGTCTTTCATCTTCAAGCACGGCTCTGATAAACAGACAACTTTGGTTCTTTTCTCATTAAATTACGACTTTTAATCTCGTAGATTTACACGTTTTTTTCTCGTAAATTTACGACTTTAAAAGTTGTAAATGTAACCTATGACTTTTAAAGTCATAAATATACGAATTTATTCTCATAATTTAGCAGTTACGACTTTTTTCTCGTAAATTTACGAGATTTAAAGTCGTAATTCAAAAAATATTTTTTTCTCATAAAGTGGCCCTAATACTCCGTCGTACCTCTCTGATCTTTTATTGAATCTATTTTCAAAGCGTTCCCAGTGGATTTTAATTATGATTATGCTGTTTTAGCCAAAAAAAAAAAAACTTGAGTTATTTTCTAAGTCATAGTTTCTGCAGGGCGGCAGGAGTTCCTCAGAAATTCATTTCTCATTTGTTGCCCTGATTTCCCATGATGCATCTGTTTACGTTCTCCACCTTAGCTCCGCACACCCTCAAACTAAAATTATGGTGGTGCAACAAAAAATGGCAGGAATATCAGCGCCATCCAGTCGTACAGTTTGGATCCAGATTCCAGACGTTCATGGATCTATTTGTCTGCAGGTGAATGCATCAGAATGGAGTGGAGCAGGGAGCTTGTGGGTGAGCTTTTTCAAACTAATCTGTTCCTGAATCACAACAGTTTGAATACAGAAATACTCAGGAATGCAGTTTGACTCTTACTTTTCTTTCTGTACGCCTCCATTATCATAAAAAATGTGACAAGAACATGTTAATAACATGTTAAGGAAGTTTTCATTTAGAATGTCAACATTCAAGAGTCTCTAATCTTTACAACTTCGTTCAACTGCAGATCCAGAATATAAGTTCAACAAAGTTTACATTTATGAACCTTTTTCTGCAGAATTTTACCCCAAAAGAAGAACTCGTGTTAGACCAAACTTCTATTTTAAAATGGAAAATATATATTTTTTAAAAATGTGGATTATGACAAATTCACATTATACTTTATGTCGTCTCTGAAACTCAGGCTCCTGAGCTTCAGCTGTTCTAAAATGAACGTAATACTGACACTCCCTCACTGATCTGGGTGGTTAAATGACGTGTGACTTTTTGTTGCTGCTGTCAGGTTGCAGGTAAAATGCAGAACAAGACTATTTTTCTTGATATTAGTTTTTTTCCTGAATAAAACATGAAATTTTAGACAAAAATACAATATTTGTTAAGTGAAATTGTGATTCTTATGGAGCGCGCTTCTTTAAAAACTGTTTGAAGAAGAAAAATAACTTTATAGAAAATGTATAGAAATCTCCTTTTTTTTAACTGTCCGGACCCGCGCTCTCTGATGGGATCATCCCAAACCCCGCAGAAGAAAGTTGGTCTCCTGGCCGCCCTGCAGTGCGCGCAGCTGTCCTGGAGCGCAGAGGGCGCGCGCGTTTCTGCGCCCTTATCTGCTGCAGGATCTCTATCCCGCTTTAACGAGGCACTTGACCTCCATCCGCGCTCTTCTTCTCCCTGAGTGACGCAAAGAAAAGTGGGCAGGCGGAGCGCAAAGAGCAGCGCAGCGCAGAACGGGACAGTCGGTGCGCACCCAAACATCCCAAGTCAGCGGCGGACTCCTCCAGCGCCTGTCTGATGTTCCCTCGGTGCAGGAACCCCGCCGGCGGAGGTATCGGCACGTGTGAGGCGGGAAACGCGGACTCTTCCTGAAAGTTGTGAGGCAGAGAGGTGGGGGGGTTGATGAAACTTTTCCTTTAATGAGAGTCTCTGCGCGCTTGGCACATCTGGATTCGTGGCTGTGGAGTCCAGCAGGATCTCACCCGGATCCTTTTTTTTATTCCTCCATTTTTAAGACGGACTTTTGGACTTAGTTTGATTTAACTCTTCACTGTAAAACTTTTTTCCCCCCTGAAGCCTTCATGCGTAAAAGCCGAAGCAGAATGGAGCGAACAGTCCTCAGAGCGGCGTGCGTCCTGCTGCTTTTCTGCGTCCTGGGACAAAGGTGAGCTGCACAAACTGTGTTGCGTTGCCTCTACTTTCATATGTATTTGTCTAAAACTAAATCAAAATGTCATTACATGCAAAAGCTGATTTTTTTCCCCTGACTTAAAGTTTTTCAAATATTTTATGATCAAATACTTTTTTCTTCTTTTCTACTATCTAACTTATTGATGATTCAAGTATAGAAATGCAGCCAAAATAATCAAAAAAGACAGATACCACTTAAAAATTATTTCAAATTTCCTGAAAAAATTGACAGTTATTTAAAAATAAGTTTAAAAAACGATTTTATGGATATATTTGTACTAATTGATCATATAAATGCAGTTAAAATGGGTTTAAAACCCAATAAAACAACTTTACATTACTTGATGATTGTTTGAAAAGTTTCTGCTGAAGCACAACAGGTCAGAACTCTCTCCTGGATCCTTCTTGTTCATTCAAAGCTGGGATTGAAGCTCACGGAGAGCTCTTTGAACCGAAGCTCTCAGGAAGTGCGCGCAGGTAAACGTGTGCTGGAGCTCCTCAAACACGCCTGTAATGACACAGCAGCTCGGCTCTGCAGCGCCGGGAGTTTCTGGCTCCTTTGTGAGTCAGAGATCAGCTGAAGTGCTGTTGTCCACATGATTGATCTGCAGGAGAACATCAAAGAAGACACTTTATGGTGCCTTTTAAATCATGAAGCAATCCGTCACTCAGTGTTTCTTATTAAAGGCTTAAAATAACATTTAAGTGAATTCAATAGTCAGGTTATCTCGTCTTCACAGCAGCATCTGGAGATGGTTTTAGATAGATTTTTGGTTTTATTGGCGGGTGGGTGGGTATAGGGGGAGGATCAAGCAGAACACCCTAATAGTGACTAACTAAAGTTAACCTTCACGCAGGGTGGACTCCAATGAAATCCTGGGTCTGAAGCTGCCCAACATCGAGCCCATCCTCAACGCCAACACGGTGTGCCTGACGCTGCCCGGCCTGACGCGGCGCCAGCTGGAGGTGTGCATGCGGAACCCGGACGTGACGGCCTCCGCCATCCAGGGCATCCAGATCGCCATCTACGAGTGCCAGCACCAGTTCAAGGGCCACCGCTGGAACTGCTCCAGCCTGGAGACGAGGAACAAAATCCCCTACGACAGCATCGTCTTCAAGAGAGGTCAGTCCTCCGTGCCCCCGCCCCGCCCCCCTCGCACGGATACGCAGGTGCATAATCTAAAATGAGCCCGTAATCGAACCGAAATCCCATCTGCGGCGCTGTGGTAACCGTTTCAAACAGACTGCGGTTTTTTTCCTCAAACACACTTCAATGAGACACCTTAAAAGGGTAGGCTTACAGAGATTAGCTGGCGCACAGCTACAAAAGTTCATGTAACTGTACTCATCATTCAAAGAGATCTCTTTTCCATCCGAGGAATCCCACATCAGCTCTTGGTGATCTGCAGTCACCAGCAGTTGTTTCTATTCTGACCCATCGCGCTTCTCAATGACAACAAACAAAAGAGCGAGGATCTTCAAACGCGGTTAGTCACCTGCGGATCACCACAGCTCGGGCAGATTGGTTTTCTCTGACGCTTTGTTGTCGCTTGGAGCTCTGCGAGCCGCCCACAAAGGATGAAAGCGGATCCAGCGAGCGGAGGAGTCTTCAGACGGTCCCATCTCTGCTTTCTGAATGGAGACGCATAAATCTATTAGTAGCCTGACCACAGGCGGGCCATGTGGTTGGTAGTTTGAGTCCTGCAGGGTTGAAAGTTCAGATATTAAACAATCAGACTCAAGAAACGGTGACGACATCTAGGGCTGCCACAAACGATTATTTTAATAGTCGACTAATCATCGATTCATTTTTCCGATTAGTCGACTAATCGGATCATGGACAAAGTGGATGTAAAGAAAATCTGAAATATGATTAGCTTTAAAACTAAAAAATCCTAAATAAGATAAAATCGCTAGCATATAGCTGAAATATTAGCTAAACTCCAAACTAGCCTAAAAAACTGTAAAAATTCCAAATTAGCCAAAATAGCTAGCATGTAGCTGGAATAATAGAAAAAACTCCAAATTAGCCTAAAAAACTGTAACATTTAGAATAGCTAGCTAACATGTAAATGAATATTAGCTAAACTCCAAATTTGCCTACAAAACTGAAAAAATCCTAAATTAGCCAAAAGAGCTAATATGTAGCTGAAATATTATCTTAATTCCAAATTAGCCTCTAAAAAACTGAAAAGCCTAAATTAGCCAAAATTAGCTATTTCTAAAATATTAGCTAAACTTCCAAAATAGCCTGAAAACCCTTAATAAATGGTAAGCTACTCTAAAAATGCTAGAAGTCAACTTTCAACTAAACAACTTTACTACAGTCTGACTCCATATATTATAAAGTAACGACTAATCGACTATTAAATTAGTTGTTGACTATTTTAATAGTCGATTAGTCATCGATTACTCGACCAATCGTGGCAGCCCTAACGACATCAGATAAACCTGTCCTCTCAGAGCTTCTTGAAATAAAGTTTCACTCCTCGCCGGCTGCTTGAAAGGCCGTCTGTCATTATTAGCAGAGGCGGTTGTTGGATGTCTGACTTCCCTGCCTTGCCCAGGGTGCAGAAACTCCAAAAAACCACCGACATAAACAACCTCCTCAGATCAGATGATTCATCTGTTGCGTGTCGATGCGCCGCTTCTCCACAGAAGCTTAAAAAAAGATGCAAGTTAACAGCCGTTAGCCTGCGCCGCTACTGCAGCGAGGCACGTTTACAGACGGGGGGGGGGGAGGCCTCTGCCTAATTGTGCTTGGAAAAATAACTGACAGCCTCCCTGAAGGCTCATGTACGCCCGGCTGGTGTTTTTAACAAGTTCATGTGTGGGTTTTTAAAAGTTGGTGCCTCTCTAATAAAACGGCTGAAATATTTTGCCGTTCAAACGTTCCCACAAAGATTTGTTTTCGGAGTCAGGTTCTCCTCCTCCACTGCATCGGATGAGTTTGCATTCAAACTGGGCTGAAGACGACTCGTCTGCGGCTGGACTGCTCCTGAAGCTTTTACTCCCCTTGCCAGCGCAAGCACTTGTGAATTTGCTCTCAGCACTTTCCCAACTCTCGGCGGCAAAAGCATAAACCTGTTTAGTGGGTTTCTGTAACAGAAAGTGACAGTTTCTTTTGAATCTTTAATTCATTTTGCCACTTCCTCTGCCATCAGTTCAGCCGGGCGTGCCGCAGCCGGTGAATTATTTGTTAGATTGATTTGTTCCGGGCCTTTCGGGGGCCTGTGTCGCGGACCCTAGAGCACAGCAGGCCAAGAGCTAAAACGGGCTTTCTATGTAGGAGGATGTGCCTAAGTGCCATCGCTCCTCTCCAACCCCTGTGCGGGTCAAGGTGGCCGGGTGGAGCTGAGGGGAGGGGGGGGCAGTCAGTCAGATCAACTTTTAAACACACACACATACATGTGTGAGGTTAATGGCACGAATCATTTCAGATAAGCATGGAAGTGACTTTTCCTTTCGAGAACTGATGGAGTTTAGGATCTTCTTTAAAAGTTTCAGAAAGTTTGATGGTTTTTCTCTCAGGGGCGGAGCCACCACTCCCCACCCCCACAACTTTTTTTTTTTTCAATATTAGTTCCATTTTTGACAAATATTAAGAAATCCTCAAGCTTATTAAAATTAAAGTTAAAAATTTGTTCTCCGCATTTGACCCACTCCCTGGGGGAGGGGTGAGCTGCAGACACAAGCGCGCAATCCAACTCTTTAAAGCAAAGTGTCGAGCAGGGAGGGACTCTGTCCGATTTTTTGAAGACTCGGTCTGGATTTGGACCTTCCAGTCTCAGGGCGGACACTCCACCAAAAGGCCACTGAGCTTCTTCAATCATTAGTAATGGCACCTCAGCTAAATTAACTGTTTTTTAACATTAATAATAACAATAATAAACTGTTTGAAGGATGCATTTTCTCACAGCTCTCCAGTCATTTGCCTCTCATCCAAAGTCTTCTGCCCTCATCTTGCCCCTCATTTAAAATGTTCTAGCTCCGCCCCCTGATTCTACATCTCGAGTTGTGTCACTACAAGTTAAAATAACTGATAAAACTCAGAATAATTGTAATCTAAGTAGAAATACTGGGTTGCGTGTTACATTGCTGCATAGTTGAAGAAAGGATTTGCCCCACCTGTTATTACAGCATCAAGTGGATGCTGGAGCCTATCCCACCCACTCACATGCAGAGTCACCAATGAACCTGTGAAGCCTGATTTTGGACCCTCTACAGAACTGCTCTAGACGGGATTCGAACCAGGAGTTCTCACTGAGCGCTAGCCGCTACACCACCGTGCACACCTCCCTCCTGTTATTCTTTTCTTGAAATACTATCTTTCAGATTTTTAAATGATTCAGCTCAAAACCATACGGCTGGACAACACCGATATTGATGGATGCAGAATTATCATGACCGGGGGGGGAATCAGGGGCGGAGCTCCTAAAGCCACACCCCCTCAGAGGGGATTTTGGAAACAGAGGCTTCAGATCAACATGAAAAATTACTTTTTAAGACATTTAAGTTGTGAAGTTTTGGTTAAAAACTCATTTATCATAACTAAAACATTACTGGGAACATTTTTTTAATTAAATAAATTGTCATTGGGGACTTTAATATATTTATTAAAAATATTCTAAAGATGAAGTCAGACTTTTTTGTAGTATTTCAAACAATATTCACACGTCACATTAGATTAATTGAACATATTGATTATAAATTAATGTCGGTTTGTGGCGTTTGATTTGTTGCTTAAGGGGAAGAAACAAAGTTATGTAATCCCGCCTCTATCGGGTAATTTATATTTATATAGTTTCCACAATAGTTCAGATTATTTATCAAGTAACAAACCAGATGATCCAGAGAAAACATCTGTTAAGTTCAGTAAAATATGAATCACACTTCAGAAAACACAATCACAATAATCCAAAATTAATGAGAAAATCAAACAATTGACTCATCCTGAACAATCAATTGATTTTTTTATTGATTGTTGTCAATTTTTCATGTCAGTTGACAAATTGTGTTCAACTTTTCTTTGCAGAATTGTTTAATTTCAGACAAATTTGAGGGTTTTCTGGCAGTTTAAGATCATAAAACAGAATCTAAGTCAGCTGATCATCGGGATTTCATCGATTAAGGTCGTGAACTGGCAGAGAACATATCTCTTCAGACAATTATTCGACTAAAAAAATTGCCCTAGCCCCATCCCACGCCCCTACCGCCACCGTGTTTGACTGTTGTTCCTTTTTTTTTCAGAAATAATGTTAGTTTGACTCCAAATGTAACAGGATGGAGACTTTTAGCAAGAACTCTGGTGTTTCAGCTCTTCAATCTGCTGGATTATGAAGTTGATCTGAGCTGATGATGGACGTCCCTGAGGCTCTCTGGAGTTGTTAGACTCCTTTGAAGGGATTTTCTGGTCTGTTTTTGAAGTTGTCAAGACGCAGAAGGATCCGTTTCTGTTTGAGGTCTCGCAGCTGCTTCCCTCTGTCAGGCAGCTTCTGTTGAGGTGATTTAATGTTCGGTACCACCTCCTCACAGCTGCGCGCTCTTCTTTCCAGCGTTCTGCCCGTGTGTGTTTCCTGCATTGTTTCCTGCTGCAGACACAAACATCCATGTCAGATCAAAACCTCACTTAACAAAAAAAAAAGAGCAGATTGGAAAATAAACTTAATGTTGTAGAGAAGAAGGACAACATCTCCCACTAAAACTAAAATATTCAATGGATTCTATTTTTTCATTATCAGAAAAGAAAAGAAAGTCAGCAGTGAAGAACCGCATTATATTATTCCTAGGATGTGTAAAGAAGAAAGTAACCTCAAACAGAGCTGATAAAAAAACAGCTCCAGTTATTAGTGTTTTCTTTGACTCCAACAAGCAGCCGGAATCATTTCCCCTTGAAGCTATGTTCTATAAACCCCTGAGTGGTTTCTTTTCATGTTTTCTTTACAAGTTTCCATTCTAATCTTTTCTGTTTTCCAAAGCAGCCAGCGGCCGCCTGTGGTTCTGCTTTTACAGAATCCGAGGGCACCTTCACAGGCAGTAAGCTGAGATCTAACAACAAACGGTACCCGGCGTTTGGGTGATGCTCAGCTGCCCCTCATCCTTCACGGATTCCTCAATTGGACGTGGTCTGGTCCATCGCAGAAACGTATGGCTGCACGCGGCTTCGGTCGCATTCGTTTTATTGCAAAGTAAGCAAAAAAAAAAAACGCGTCTTTGTGAAGCGCCTTTCTGAGATAACATCACAAAGGCTATATTTACTCTGGAAAGAGAAAAAAAAACACGTCATAGAATAAAAAAGGAATGAACACAATCAGGGCGACAGGAAAACAAGCGAGACTCATTTCACAGTCGAGGTGCAACTGCGTAAATGAACAATCACCGCCAGAGCCACGATGAAAAACCACAAACAGTCTTTGGCTGGAAGATCAGAGCGTTCAAGATGAAGAATGTGGCTTTAAAATGTGACTTAGGAGCAACAGCATGCAGAGACTGAAAGGTTAGCACCAAGAACCAATGAAGCAGTTCCAATAAAGTCTTCATAAAAGCATTTGACGGAGTCTGAGGAGGTTCAGGACTGAGAATGTTATGATCTCCACCAGGAAGACCTGGAACATTCCTGAAATATCTCTTCCTGAATTGTTTAGTTTGATCACCTCGGAAATCCAGTTTAAAGTTTGGTTTTAGACCAGGATTTCTCAGGTTCTACCACTAGACTGAACGGATCTTATCCGGATGAATTAAAGAAGAAAGTCAACCGGCATGGAGCTCGAGAACCTAGTTTGGCGATGGGACAGAAAATCTGTTTGAACAATTTAAATATTTATCTGTTGAAAGACTAACACAGAACCCTGAGGAACTCCACATAGCAGTTTCTTTTTTTTTCTTTTATTTGAGGGCCCAAAACAGAACCTTGAGGAACTCCACATAGCAGTTTCTTTGTGATCAGGCCCAACACAGAACCCTGAGGAACTCCACATAGCTGTTTCTTTTTTTTCCTCTCTTTTATTTGAGGGCCCAAAACAGAACCCTGAGGAACTCCACATAGCAGTTTCTTTTTTCTTTTTTTTCTTTTTTCTTGAGGGCCCAACACAGAACCTTGAGGAACTCCACATGGCATTTACCTTTTCAGAACTATCAACTTTTACCCTTTTGAATGTGAATAAACTGTAACTACTTTTTCTCCTTGAATCAACTGGTCGGAGCCGTGAAAAGCCGTTTTTTATCTCTATGCGTCAGCTGACTTTTTTTTTTTTTTTTTTACTTGACGGAGAGTGTAACAGACAAAAAAAAAAACATTGAAAATGTCGACAAAAGAGAGAGGAAACGGGAAAGATGGTTGAAAGTTTAAAACGATATTTTTTTTAGCAGCCGGCTCCGGCAGGGGAAGAGGACTTCCTGTTTTTAATTTTCAGGTGCCATATTTTTTCTCTGTAGTCAGATTCTCTTGGAACGAGGGGTGGGTCGTAACCACACCCCCTCTGCTGCTGGTCTTTGCGCGCCCCTCCCCACATCGCTGCCAGGCGCTCCCTGGAAAGACTCTTTTTGAACCCCGCAGTCGCGCTCCGACACTCCCCTCTGCTGGGACTCTGGTCACTGTGGCTCTGGCGGCGGGGGCATCCCCCAGCAACCCTCTGTCCTCCTGGGTCTCTTCGGCTCTGCTGCACATCCTTTATAAAACTTCCAAAAACGCTTTCACTGGCCGTCAGAGTTCAGGGTTACGAGGTGTTCCAGATGAAAGTCATCAGCAGCAGAACAGGAGTAAAACTGAGCTAAAGAATAATTAAAAAAGCACAAGTAAAACATACACAATAAAACAAAAATCCACACTGTGTGTTAAATTAATTGAATATTCGCTTCTAAATTGTGGGTGGGACCGTTGGCGTGGAGCAGGACCACCTTTTCTTCCTATTATCCTCCCACTAGCTTACAGCCCCAACCTAACAGTAGTAGTGCAGCAGAAGTGGTGAGCAACATCAGAACTACCCGGTTTGATCCAGATGTAGCTCAGACGAGGAATCTCAGGGCAGAATAGAGCAGGATTCTTCTGATCACTGATTGATACACCCATTTTCTAATGGCAGTTGTTCATCTGCTCCGTACGATTTCACAGAAATACTGAGAAATGCAATTATAAGCTTAATTTTCTTTATATATCTTCTAACAAGGGAAAAATTCCTCGAGAACATGTTAGAAACACCAAAAATACCATTTTTATTTTTTAAATGTCTGTTAAAACTTGAGATTTCTTTACAGTGGTAATTGATATTAAAAGTATAAACAACAGGAATATTTCAACAATTGGAATATTTCTAAACATTGGGTGATGACAAAGACAGCGCCGTACGGTGGCTCAGTGGTATACATCTCCAGGTCATGATTTAACTCTCGACTGGGATCTTTTTGCGTGGAGTTTGCACGTTCTTCTCGACACATTCTCACTCCCAGCTCCTCACATATTGACGTTTGGTTAAAGACCCCTCCTGGTAAAAAAGAATTGACATTTTGGTCGTCCCTAAATCAGTATTTTCTGACTTGCTGTCCATTTCCAACCTCCGGAACCGGTCCAATACCAGCAAATGAAGCACATCAGTACCCTAACCCGGTACCGGTTTAAGTCGGGTGCCACGTTCGGGTCAGGCAAACTTTGTCAGTCTCTCTTCCTGTTGTGTCTTTACTCCTTTTCATGTACACGTGATGCAAACAGAAAGACGTCCAATCACAAGCTTGCTTTTACCGAGTCAAGTCGATTTCAGCTGTCTGAGGGTGAACCACAGCGGTGGATGACGGGTTCACTAGGGCTGTAACGAGTATCCGGGTGCTCGAGTATTCGCGATCTGCTCCCGAAAATCAGAGTACGAATATTCGCGACGTCAAAGATCGCTGATTTGCGATCTTTAAAAATGTAGTACATTTTAGTAAAATATGATCAAAATATTATCTGGGAACGATGTATTTTCCCTCTGGAATGCAGATTAATGTAGGATTTTAAGTTTACGAACTAAAACAAAGCCGAAAGAGCCGCGGTAGCCACCGGAAGTAAACAAACATCTTCGTGATGGTGAAACTTCTGGTTTTCAAAGTAAAACTAGCGAGAGTTTTTTTCCGTTCAAAAACAGAGACTGAAGTTCTGTTCACTGACATAACTTCTGAAAAAATGAATTAGCTTTAACACTGAAGCTTTATCTCAGTGTTTACATTATTTTGGTTATGGTAACTCTTCAACAGTTGAAGCAATTAACGAAACTCCATCTTATTCTGAAGAAACGCAGCCTCGCGCTGCTGAAAGACGGATGTAATCAACGTGAATCAGATGATTCTGCTGCGGAAACAAATACTTTTTTCACACAGGCTCTGCACCGAAAAATATAATAAACTTTGAGGATAAAAAAAACTGTGGGGAACATTTTCAAGTTTTGTTGTTAAATGATACAAAACACCAGAGATTGTTATCCTTTTTTGTTTATGTTACTGCTGAATTTAACCAGAAGGCTGACCAAAAAAAAAGTTTAAAATGGAAAACAAAATTTCTTTCTATCTGAATCTTAATGCATAAATGTTGGTGATTCAGTACAAATGATTTCAATTTTCCTCCATCTAGTAAATATTCACATGGAAATAAACATAATATTAAAAAGTAAGAATCGTGGTTCAACTCGTGAATCGTTGAGCTTGATTCGTGAATCGTATCGGATCGCCACCTGAGCAACGATCCACAGCCCTAGTATTCACTAAACGTGTGATTTCTCACAGCATTTCAAACAAAGCCTGAATAAAACATTGGCCAAATCCAAATTAATTTTATGTTTTTTAAATTACGACTTAAAATCTTGTAATTTTACAAGTAAAAGTTGTAATTGTTAAATTAAGAGAATAAATTAGTATATTTACTGTATGACTTAAAAAGTCATAAGATAAATGTATTACTTTTTTTCTTATAGTTTTACGTGGTTTAAAGTTGTAAATTTATTACTTTAAAACTTTACAATAAAAAAAGTTAACGGGAAAAGAAGCAACGTTGTCTGTTTATCAGAACCGTGCTTGAAGATGAAAGACGGGGAGCATCTTGAGAAGTTTTATTTTATCTCCAGATCCAACAAACATTTGTAACGTCTTAAACATTCAGTTTACATGTTGAAATCCAAGGTACTTTTTTACAATTTAGTCAGTCTGGTGCTTCGACTTTAATCTCGGAAATTTACAAGATTTAAAATTGTATATTTACGAGGAAAAACTCAGTCATAAAGTCATAAATTTATGAGAGTTAAACTTTTTTGGCACTTAATCACTTAGGCTCTCCCTTAAAAAAAATTTAAAAAATTTAGTTTCGACACCACTCCAGCTCCAAATGCCCCAACAATTGTAGCAATAAGGATGAACCGTAAGTTTAGGGAATGAATTCAGATTTGACCATTGACATTTGTTTTTAACCAAAAGGATAAAAGGACTGGAACGGTTATGTTTGACGCTGTTATGTCAGAAACATTTTGTTTTTATTGATTGTGGAGCATATATAGAGATAGGTATAGAATTATGCCAGAGGGAAAGATACACGCCCCTAGTAAATGAGTATTTCTAAATTGCCCCGAGGTGTGACTGTGAGTGTCCCTGTGACCTGTTCAGGGTGTATCCCGGCATCGCCCCAACAGTAGTTGGGTCGGCTCCAGCTTCCTTGTGATCCCAAGAGGGATTCAGATAGATGGTAAATTATAACCGGTAAATATTAATCGACTCAGGTTACTTTAACTCTTTTTTTTATTACTTTTTTCTTTTACTTCATCACGAGCCATCAAAAGAAGAACAATTTCCCCAATCAAACTTCAAAGGTTTTTTTTTTAACGACGACGTCAGAAAAATGTGTACAAACGACGCGAGGGTTCCTCCAGTGAGATTAATATTTATAGCTCTTTAAAAGCTACGATAAAAGCATCACCCCAAATAACACGAGGCGCTGGACACACCCTCCGTCGAGCGTTGCCAAGTATCAGTGAAGCATGATCATACATTCCCTCCTATATGTTGTCGGTGCCAGAAGTTGTTTTGCCTTTGATTTATGAGTTACTGACACAAGTTGCAGAACTGGGTCCATTCCTTCTGTTTGAAGATGTGCCTCTGCAGAACCTTCAGGGTGTCAGCAGAAGCATCATCCAAGCAGACGGCTGTAAACTTTTCTCGTGCTCGTAAATCGAAATAGTCTTTATGTGTTTCCTGCAGTGTTGGGACTAACGCCGTTTAAGTATAACGGCGTTACTAACGGCGTTATAAATCAAGTAATTTAGTAATCTAACTAATTACTTTCATCCTCGCTGTAACGCCGTTATAGTTACTTCGTGTAAATCGCGGCGCGTTACTTCAAAGTTTGATGATCTTGCTGAAGCTGGGCGCTTCGCACCCGAAAGTTGCTTGTGTAATGCGGAGGGAGATCTCGAATGCGAGATCGTGATTGGTTAAAGTGTCAAGTGGGCGGATACTAGCTCGCGCGCATGAGCCCGTCACCATAACGCCGGGGTCACGCTGGACGCGGAAGCGCCGCGAAGCGGAGCGGAGCGGAGAGCGGAGTCCGCGCCGCTTCCGCTCCGCTCTTTAGTTCACACCAGACGAGCATTTTTCCGCGGCGGTCCACAGGCGCTTCTGCTAGAGCTTTTTTTGTTTTTGCCATCATGGTTGATAATTTCATAGCCTAAAGACATTAACCCATGTTCCTGCTAAGAAAAACTGCTCTCTCAAAACCCCGCCCACCCGCTCTGTCGGCCCACTGTACTGATCTGTGTGCGCGCGCGTGTGCATCTCTGTTTTGTGTGTGTCTGTGCGCACGAGCTCGCAGGTGTGTGTGTGTGTAGGTAAATTAATAAACTACAATTATTAACCCATATTTCTGCTAAGAGGAGCAGCTCTCTGCATCTCTTTTTCTCTCCCAAAATCCCGCAGCCCCGCCCACTCGCTCCAGAGTCTGCTCACTGCGTTGATCTGTGCGCGCTCGTGTCTGTCTGTGTTGTGTGTGTTTTATAAATATTACCCCCTGTTTCTGCTAAGATGAGCTGCTCTCTGTCTCTCTGTTTTCGTTTTATTAACTCCCGAAACTCCTCACCCCGCACCGGAGTCTATCCACGTTGATCTGCGTGTGTACGTGTCTGTGAAAAAAGAAAAAAAAAAGTGTGCGTGTCTGTCTGTTTTGTGTGTCTCTGTGCTCGCGCGCGCACGTTTGTGATGTGATTGTATGTTTATATCCGTGTCTACCGCCTGTTTAGATACAAAAACATGGTCACATCTCAGACCAAAGATTTGAGAAGTTGCTACTTTTGTGCTACAATCAGTGGTTCAAAAATTAAAGCATTGAAACCATTCAACTGGCTGCTTATGCTGGTGGCATTGTTAAAGTTCAGGTTAAGGTGCAATAAAAGAATGTTTAAATGATCAGACATAAAGTATTGTTACTGTGCTCCTAAATATTCTTGTTAGGATACTTGTGTTATGTTGATACTTGGAACCTTTACTTTTATTTTTATACAAAGTTTGGTTTTATCTAAGTTTATTATTGTTGATATTTATATTTTGCGTGTATTGTTGTTAAAATTTTATAAAGACAGTAAAGCTGTGTGTGATATAAATACAGAGATTTTGTTACTTGACAGTTATTTATAATTATTTATTGTTTTGCACTTTCAGTTTTTTAAGCCATTTTGTTTAATTATAGTTGTAGGTAAGATACTTGAAGTATGTTAATAGTTGAAACGTTTACCTTTTTTGTGTGAAGTTACATTTTTTATATACCACTTGTTGCAGTGTTTTGTGTGATAATTCTGACAAATAAATATTGAAAATTCTTTCCCTAAACCCTCTCTCATGTGTATCCTAAACTATGACTCCATTGGAAAACTATACCAGTATACTATTGTCGGTTATCATCTATTATTGAATGTAAATTATTTTTTTTATTTGTAACGCAGGAAAAAATACAAAATATTACCATATTTAAAGAGTAATTTAAAACGAGTTACTTTGCCAAGTAACTAATTACTTTGAAGATGCAGTAATTGAGTTACTAACTCAATTACTTTTTGGGAGAAGTAACTAGTAACTATAACTAATTACTTTTTTGAAGTGAGATGCCCAACACTGGACGTTACACAATAAAATCCGTCGATTGGCGAAATGTTATTACAGTATAAAAACAAGCGTCCAGGAAGCACTTTTTCTGATTCAAGATCCAAACTGAAGGTTCTGTAAATTCTTTACATTCAGTATTCCCTCCTTATTGGCGAGGGTTAGGGACCGGAATAAACTACAAATCTGCGAATGCAGAGAAGTGCTGTAGTCGCAACGTGATGTCATCGGTCTACACCATGCTTGTGCCTCGATGGTCCAACACTCATGGGAAACGCTCACTTGAAGGTCACTTGACCATTCTAAACTGGTCTGGTCCAGACAGCTCAGAGAAAATGAAGCATTATACAGTCAACGATAAAGAACTAGCATCACAGGTGTTAGCAGTCGCTCCATCAAACAAACCTTTTACAAAATTTTAGAGCCACCAGTTAGTGCCAGATCCAGTCTAACTTGTCGTTTGTAATTATGACCATTTTACACTTTCAGGACTTTTATATCATAGAATAGATCATTTGTATTTGCATATTTTTATTAATGAGATTTGGGGCGACGGTGGCTCAGGCGGAAGAGCAGGTCAGCCAATGAACAATGAGGATAGGCGGATCGATCCTGGCTTCCACCAGCCAATAGTCGTTGTGTCTTTGGGTAAGAGACTTAACCCTACTTGCCTCCAGTGTGGCTCCACTGGTGTATGAATGTTCCGGTGATGGTCAGAGGGACCGCAGGTGCAAACTGGCAGCCACGCCTCTGTCAGCCTGCCTACAGTAGTAGCTTACCATCACCAAGTATGAATGAGGTGTGGATGAATAATGGATATTCATTGTAAGCGCTTTGAGCGTCTGGAAAAGCGCAGATACATCTAATCCATTATTATTATTCAGTGTTTCGTGACTCCTCCCTCGCAATCTGTGCTCACCTGAAGCCTAAGGTGAGGCTAAATTCAATTATTTGACACTAAGAGGATCGTAAATCGTAACTTTTATTGGTTGAATTTTATGTGTTGTTTTAAGTCATTGTGGTGCAGACGATACTTACATCCATTTTTATGTTAAATTTGTCTCTTTTTTACCGGTTTAGACAAAAGAACATTCTGGTAAACCTGCTCTCTGACCTTGAGGATAATGATTAATGTCATAAACAAGACACTAACCACATCTCTCTGCACCCACAGGTTTTAGGGAAAGTGCCTTCGCGTACGCCATAGCGGCCGCCGGCGTGGTCCACGCCGTGGCCAACGCTTGCTCCATGGGCAAACTGAAGGCTTGCGGCTGCGACGAGAAGCGGCGCGGGGACGAGGAGGCCTTTCGCCTCAAGGTGGAACGCCTGCAGCTGGAGGCCATTCAGAGAAGGAGGGGAATGTCCCACGGCGTGATGGAGCATTTCCCCGCAGAACTGTCGGGCCACCACCAGGACACCTGGGAGTGGGGAGGCTGCAGCCCAGATGTGGAATTTGGAGAGAAGTTCTCGCGGGATTTCCTCGACGCCCGCGAAACCTACAGGGACATCCACGCTCGCATGAGGCTGCACAACAACAGAGTCGGGAGGCAGGTCAGTGTTTTTGTTGAAGTTGGGTGACCTGACCAAAACGCTGGTGTCTTATAAGGGTAAAAAAAAACCAAACGTGTTTTTAATAAATCAAGGCACGATGGAGAAATCAGGGAAAGTTGCCCAAACAAACACTCCTGTGTGACGGATGAGATGAAATGTGTCTCCTGTGGAGATGTTTATCTTCTCTGCGCTGCCAAACGGATGTAGGCGCGTCAACGATTAGGTTAATGCGGGAAAAATAATAGAGAAGGAAGGGTGCTTGTTTGGCCAGTTGGTTGTCAAGGTAAAATGTTGTGACCTTAAACAATTTGATCTCCTTTTCTTTCAGTAAAAACCCTCAATTCAAACAGAATTGTTTGAACCCCCTTTCTTGGTATATAAGCATAAGCATGAGAGCTGCAAGGTCTTACTAACATTTTCTAGTCCAAAGTTGGGGTCCACCGTGGTGTCTAAAGTGTTCCCCTCAATCTCTTTACCTCCTTTTCCTGGAGGAAATGTAAGTTCAGAACTACCTTGAAGGATCTTAGAACTAATACATACAGAAGACAGGATCTATATGAATGGGTTTACTGGTATGGAGTATTTTAAATTTAGCTAAACCTTGTGCAGAAACAGTTTCGTCTTTGCAATAACAATGAAGGAATTCACTGAAAGAATAGGTAGGATCCTCTGTTTCAGCACTAGCTTACCATGCTCATGTTTTATACTTAATGCTTGAACTTTTGCAGAACTACTGGATTAATACATGTCAAGACCCCTATGCATGTTTGCGTATGGAACTTTTCCTGATATTTTAGAGATTTAGGGAGAAAAGTTCAGTTTTGTCATTGTTGTTATCACACATCAAAAGCTTTGTATCTTAGCAATCAAAGGTTTTCTACATCTTTCAATCACAGCGTGAAAATAAAAGTATGGAGATATTGGTGTAAAAATTCAACCCCAAGCGTGGACACAAAAGAAATCACAACGCTAATCTTCCTGGCTATATGAAGATGAACTATTTACGGTCTTTAACAATATCACAGATTTTTTAGGAAGTAATTTCGCGTGTTTTTAAAAAAAGGTTTACAGTGCTCTGTGTTCTGTGTCCTGATTGGCCGTAGACCTCGTCAGACAATCTCCGTTGTGCTTCATCTCCTGTAACGTATGCGTTCAGATTGCCACATGTGCGTAAATCCTCGGTTGAGATCAGATCTTTGTCTCCATTCTATAAAACTGGACTGATTTTTTGTGTGAAGGTTTGAACTTTGAGAGTTTAAACAAGATAGAAAAGTGTAAAGATTTCATGTTTGTCTGAGAAAGCGCGTAGTGGGGGTTTTTGTAGCTATAAACATCTACATTCTATTGTAAAAATAAAGTATACTATCATGGATTATTTCTTGAAGATAAGGTCATTTTTTAAATCTTAATATACCTATTTTTTATGTCTAGTTAGGGGTGTAGGATTAGGATTCATTTTTTGTGGTAGGTAGTTTGCCCTCTCTTGGGGGGGTGGAGTTCTCCTGCCTCAGATGGAGTAGTTTAAAATTGTTTGTGTTTATTTGGCCAATCTTTCAATTTATAGAACAAAAAATAATTTCTAGGTGCCGGAGGGGATTTCTAGGTTTGGGGACCATAGAAATTAATCTCTGCTCTATGCAGATGATGTTGTCCTGTTGGCTTCATGGATCCAGGAGTTCCAGCATGCACTGGGATTGTTTGTGGCTCGGGTGGTAGTTTGTCCTCTCTGGGTGGGTCGAGTGCTCCTGCCTCAGGTGGAGGAGTTTAAATATCTTGGGGTCTGGATCAGTAGTTAGGGAAGATCGGAGTGAGAAAGACAGATTTGAGCGGCGCCCACCATCATGCGGTCGTCTGTTGTGGTGACAAGAGAGCTGAGCCAGAAAGCAAAGCTCTCAATTCACCGGTCAATCTTCGTTCCAGTACTCACCTGTGGTCATGAGCAAAAGAACCAGACCCTGACTATAAATGAGCTTCCTCTGGAGGGTGGCTGGGCGCTCCCTTAGAGATAGGTCGAGAAGCTTGGTCACTCGGAGAGAGCTCGGAGTAGAGCAACCTGGACGCTTCCCTGGAGAGGTGTTCCGGACATTTCCCACTGGGTGGAGACCCCGGGGAAGATCCAGGACGTGCTGGAGAGACTATGTCTCCCGGCTGCCCTTGGAACGCGTCACGGTCCTCCCAGAAGTGCTGGGAAAGGCCGGGAAAAAGGAAGTCTGGGCATCTTTGCTTAGCCTGCTGCCTCCATGACCCGGGTATGAATGGAAAACGATGGATGGATTATATATATATAGATTCATTGATTAATTGTTACACCTGTAAGTCGTATTTAAGTATCATTGAAGTTTGAGGAACTGCAGTTTTTCCAGTTTTCTATGTCAGTGACTTGTTTAAATAGTAGATTGAAAAGGAGTTTGTGTTTTCGTTCTACTTTCTTTTTGTTGTAGATATGATCATGTTTTTATCATTCACTGTATTCTATCATTATCTTATTTCCTAAAGCAGTTATCAAAGATGACTCAACTTAAACAAATAATGAAATTTAAAATTCACTCTTCATCACTCTGGCTTTCTTCTTTTTAAGGTTAAGATTGTTGTGTTTTACAGAGTTTCACATCTTCAGAAGACTTTGGCTTTTCTAAAACATGTTGGTCAACATGTTTACATCTCTGAAAGCAGAACGCATGACCTGTTTACCATGTCAGTAGTGTCTGAATCCAGCAACAGATGTAAACAACAGAGATGCAGCTCCTCCACTGAGGTAGCGTGGAGGCAAGAGCTGAGCGTAAATGCCTCATTGTTCCCCGTTTCCTCTTGAGCAATTTAGACCCGTATCTTTTCATCGGTTTATTTTTGGCTTCCTTGATTATGCAGACAAAACACTAGAGCGGAGCTCGTCGGCTGAGCGCAGCGACAGCTGGGCTCCCCGCTAGAGCTGTCGCGGTTACCGCATCCACAGAGAAGTTTGCTTAAAGTCCAATCAGAGGCGAGGAAACGGAGAGTGAACGCTGCTTTGGGAGGACGGGATGGAGCTTGAAGCAAATGGGTCATCTTTTAATGAGACATAATTTATTTATTAAGATAAATAAGTGTTCAGGCTTATATTGTTCTAGATGCCACAAAATATAAACATTTATCTGCAGGACGCTTCCATTCATTCCATCCAGGAGCGACCAGAATCCTGTAAGAGATTATAAACAAAAAAAAAAATGACAATAAGTTATAAAGCTTAAGTTTTTACAGGGTAATAGAGAAGCTTTTCAGATTGTTTATTATGTTAGATTCGAGCGAAGAATCTTATACTTGACCTGTTGTCATTATTAGGTTCTCCTTGTTGTGAACTCTATTACACAGCTGCTTTTTCAGGAACATTTTCTGCCAAAAATTGCTCTTAAGGTCCTTCAGTCCAAAAAGAAAACCTAATAAAACATTTTTTTTAGTTTTGGGACTCTGGAGAACCCCTTTGAAAACCATTAAATACTCATGAGGAAAGCCTGTGGAGAACTCTCTGAGGAGTTACCAACCAAAAAGACTCAAGAAATGGATCAATAGAAGAGTTGATGGAGAAAAACAATCCAGAGGAAAAAGAAAATTTGAAAAGTGGATTATTTCTAGAATGCTGTGGTTGATCAGTTACAAAAAAAGAGTACTTTACTGGACACAACATCTGGGCTCAAAATAATGGAATTTTGGAAAACTTGCATCAGAGTGATGGTCATGCATGGGGGTAGGAGTGTAATGATGCAGACCAACCCTTTTTTTTTCTTTTTCTCCTGCATTTTGACACCGATATGACATTTTAACACACAAAGAACTAATGAAAACTATAGTATAGTAATGCTGAATTCGAAGAAAGTTATTGACAAATATATAGAATGTATAGTCACAATTACAAGACTTCCCATTTATCCAATATAACCATCCCTATTTCAGCTGAAACACAGATTTCATCAGTAAATCTTTCTTTAAAGCCCATTGTAGATAGAACCTGTTCCATGTTTTCTGCGCTGCAGTTCATCATCACTCCACTAGAGGCAGTAGAGGGGCTTCTCCTGCTCATTTCAAAATGGCTGCTTCCATGAGATCTCTACAACACAAAAAGTGTTGCTAAATTTTCAAAACTGTAATGTGAGAATGACTCATCTTTTGTTATTGGATCAAATAAGAGACAGTAGGTAAATAAGGTGTTTTTTTTTTTCCCCTGAACACTCATGTCAATGTTTTTGTATCTTAATTTAACAATGTTGTGAGAAAAATGTACCAAATCAACCCAATAGATCATAATTAATATAGTGTCACATTAAAATCGAGGAAAGGGGAGTAATCAGAGGGTTTAAAAACATATTAATTCTGAAAAAAATTGAAATACGGACCATGTTATACTGTAAAATAGTGAAACATTAAGACAAAAGTTTTGTAATTTTTGTTTATATCAAATTAAATGCTCAGGTTGAGCAAAACATCAACTGAAAGTTTTAATTTGATGAAAATGACTCATTTTTAAATGTGAAAAAATTACAGAACTTTTTTTTTTTTAATTGATTCAATGTTTATTTTTGTGTATATTGAACAAGCTGAACCTAAATGACCCCGGATCCATGTTTTCTCCATCGACTTACAGTAGATCTGATAACGGAAATCGTGGGTTTTTACGCTGTCGGCCACACAGGCTCACGGGAGCGCCGCCGGAGCGACAGGCCGTCACAGGCTGCAGATCAGAAAGACTAATGTGCTCAGGAAATGGAAAGGGTTTAGGGGGGGGGGGGGGGGGGGGGGGGGACTGAGGCAGGAATCAAAGAGTGAAGGAGGAACAAAGACGATTAGGGGAACGAGGGGGAGATGAGGGACAAACGCGTGAGTCGGTGCAGCGCCGTTCCTGTAAAAGGTGCACGGCGAGCGCCAACAGGTGAGGCCTCAAAATAACGCTGTTCCCGTGTCACAAACCGACCACGACCAACCCCCCCCCACCCTCCAGTCTCTGAGCGGAGGAATGCGGTGGTTTTTTTTTTCCTGGGTGTGCATGTTGCCTCATGCCCACCCCAGGGTTCTCACGACGTCCCGTCTTGTTTTTAGCCCTAATTAGTGACTGCTGGCAGTTTGGAAACAGATGTTAGAAACCCTGCAAAGGATTTTCAACTTCAAACAACGAGGCGGAAAGTAGAAAGAGATTCGCCCTTCCTCCTCCCCCCCCTCAGCACGGCCCCCATTCTCCACCGGCAGGACACACAATGAGCACTTTGGCTGCAGATTATGTCACTACATCATGTCAGGTTCAGGTGAAAACGGAAAGTTTATCCAGATCTTCATCAGGTCTAAGCAAAATACGAGCGTGAAAAACATCTTCATTGCTTCCATGCAACCTATCTATGCTTCAACACACGGAGAACTTCCTTCATATCAGTCCTGAAGAGTAATTAAAGTCATTAAAATAATTTTATCCTTCTGGTTGGAAATATCGAGGAAAAGCTTTGAAGTCGTCGTCGGTCTTCCCGGGACTGCGTGTTCCAGAGAAAGCTCAGAGCGGATAAACAGGCATGATATTAAAAAAAAAAAAAAAGAGTGACATCTCGGAGCCTTCAGGCTTCCATGAGGACGCTGAAGTCAATTACAAGAGAATCTGAAGAAGACTTAAACGAGAACAGTTTGTTCAGAAGTTTGGCAGCAAAGAACGGAGATCGGAGCAGAAAACGTGTCCCGTGGACAAACGAGGCCGAAGCGGAGACGATCCCAAACACATTCGTGGATGTGCGGAAGAAAACAGAAGTGATGCAAAGGTTCAAAGAGATCTGGATCTTTTTATTATAATTATTTTAGCCGAATTAAAACAAAAAACAGAGGTGACGGTTAAGACGGATTTTCTGCGGAGCGGCAGGAGTTCATTACAAAGTCACCTCTGAGTCGTGGGCGGATCTTTTGGCAAGGGCGTGACCCTAAACTGATTTCCCATCATCCTTTAGTTCATAGCCCAAAAAATCAATATCACAACTAGTTTTTGTTTAGATAGTTTTAGAATTGGAGCTGGACTGTATTATAGAAGAAATGATCTTATATATGTCCTCCATCATGAGAAAAGTGCCAAATTATATGATAAAAAATACCAAAAACCCAGTTTTCAATGGAGTAGGTCTTTATATGGCTTATTACAGTAAACCATATCCGACACCAAAGAAGTAATTATTCATTAAATGTGAGTTATTTCTGTGAACTCTTTTCCAACCCGGAAGTAAAATGCCTCGATCTCTGAGGCTCCGCCTTTCGCTCCTTGTGGGTGCCGCCCATTTCCTCACGTCATCCTACGCTGGCCCCTGCAGAATCTCTGCGTTCCACCCAAACTTTTGCAATGATGAAACGTGCATATAAACATCATATGACATCCTCTTGGAAGGGGCTGTTCCTCACCTATCTACGTCACAATGCGAGGATCCACTCAGTGTCGTGGATTGGGAGGGGCTGGTACTCAGAGTGCCGATTTTTAGGGGAATGCTTAGAAATATGTGAATGGATCCAAATATCGCTTTATGGTTGTTTATAGCGAGGAATTAACTTTTTAATACACTTAAAAGCTCAAAAAGTTGGTTTTGCAT
Source organism: Oryzias javanicus (assembly GCA_003999625.1). Taxonomy (NCBI): domain Eukaryota; kingdom Metazoa; phylum Chordata; class Actinopteri; order Beloniformes; family Adrianichthyidae; genus Oryzias; species Oryzias javanicus. The sequence goes on from CM012457.1 coordinate 1,208,941, forward strand.
TGTAAAGGTCTTTTAAAGTCCAGACTATAACAAATAGTTACAAAAACTGAAGTCTATTCTCACTTCATGATGAACACGGGGCATTTACTTTATTCTAAACATTTATTTAATTATTTTTAATTTATTTTATTTTCTATTATTAAATGTTATAATTATTTATTAATATTAATATTATTAATAATAATAAAATTTAAAAAATAAATTAATAACATATAATGAAGTTTCTGCTCATTTTTTTATCTTATATTAACCACTTAAAAACAGATTTTACCATAAAGTCTGCTTTTACAGCCTGACAGAGAAATGGAAAAACAACCTTTTTTTAAAGATCAATTTTTTCTCTCTCAGTTTTAGTCTTTTGTTTGACCGTGTCCAAAACAAAGATCTGATCACGGGGCACCGAAGGATTTTCAGATAAACACTGAATCATTATTTATGGAACAAACAAACAAACAGAGATAAATAAGGGAAATTCCAGCAGCATCTGTGTTTGAATAACAAAGGTGCGTGTACAGACTGTAGTCGTGCATTTTTTCTTGTTTTTGTTACATTTGACTTAAAAAAATCTTTTTACAATGACAACGCTTGAAGCTTTTTGGCTGGAAATTTGTCAGCAGGCTTTTTACAATCGATTTCCTTACCTTTTTTTTTCTTCAAGGATCCAGAAAATGTTCGAAAATGTTCATTTATTAAAAAAAAAAAATAGATTTCATTCCACTGATTTTTTCTTCACGTTTAATGATATAGATCACTTAATTCTGTAAATAATATAGAATAAATATGGCGTAAAATAGGATGTTCAGTGTATATTAATCAATCACAAAAAAATGTAGAACACAATAAAAACAGATTGAAATATTAAATAAAAAGTGAAGAGAGTTGGTAAATCTATTAGCGTTTTGTCCAGTATTTAGAGAGTGTTGTTCATTTTTAGGTTTTGCAGATTACCTGTCTGCTCAGGTATGATCACATTAGTCATCGTCTCACACGTATCTAGTGTGCAACTTTTGTTTTCTGCATTTGAATCAAAGAGGATGAAGAAATCCGATCTTTGAGTTTCTCTGATCATGAAGCTGTAGCAGAAATGTCATAACTAAACACATCAAAGAAAGCCAAACAGGAAGTGAAATCCACTCAGTCAAGAACCTTTGTTCAGTCATTTTGCACGATTTATTGACAATTGATGAAGTCAACCTGCAATAGACAAGGCCCGGGGGCCGGATCAGGCCCTCCGGGTCGTTCTATCTGGCCCTCCAGATTGTTTTATTTTTTGTTATTAACAGCCTGATGTTATCTTGCGCTTATTTTTAACTTGTGCAATTTTGACAAAATATATTTTTATGCAAAGTTATTAAAGGTTTAAATTGATTTATCCTGGAATAATATTCCCGCCTTTTTATTTAAATCCACTCCAGAGAAGAAAGTTTGGAGCAGTCCTGCAAGCAAGAGCTGTCACATTTCTTGTATTTTATTCTTCATCTTTTAGCTCTTCAAAAGAAGAACTTCATGGTATTTTTCACAGCCACTATGAACATTTTGCGCTTATTGCATAGATGAAAATTTTCCATTATAATCCTGGAGAAAGTGAGAAAAGTTGTGATCTTTATGTAAAATTTTAGCAGATATATTACGAATGAAAACCACAGAAGAAGTACGAATAAAACACATAAATCAACGTAGAACATAAACTGTGCGTACGTCATTTATTAGTGCAAAGTATACTTGATATACAAGTTATATATCAGTGGTATATGTGTGAAAAGACATACATGTAACAGTCATGTAAAGCCACAAATTTCCGTATACATCTCGCAAAAATTTAGCACAAATTGCATAAGATTTATGTAATAATTGCATATAAATTACAAAAAAATATCTGTAAACTGCATCATTCTTAACCCTAGAACACTTATAAAAATGACACCATCTTTTTTGCTTGGTAATTTTCACAATATATAATATTATTAATACAAAATAAATCGAAAAAATTGGAGTCGTTTTCTTTTATTTTCAACTGTGGTTTATGGAACAAAATGGAAAATAAAAACACTGGAAGATCCTAAAACATGCTGGAAAATTATTGAAAAATGAGAAGAAAAAAAAAAATCCTAAAAAAAATAATAATAATGATACAGTAGATTTGACCTTTGGTGTTCCAATTCCTGACATGTGAAACTTCACTCTAGACCAGGAGTGGGCAAACTTTTTGATTTGTGGGCCAGAAAGGGTTCTAAAATTTGTCATAAGGGCCGGAAAAAGGAGCAGATGGAAGGAGTGAAAAACATGCTTTAATTTAGATTAAAATTCATATACATTTATTTAAAAACAGAAAACTTGGCAATTTTAATTTCTAAATTTTTATTTTTGTTCTCTTTTTGGTGATCCCATGGGTTGATGTTCTTCAGAGGAAAATGCGAACTCAAAGCAATCAGAAGATCACCTTCTGACTCAGAAAAAAACACACACGAACGTCAGAGAAACAACATCATTCATGAGAAGAAACCAGAAATACAATGAAAATAAAACAATAATTAGAATTTTTAATTCAATGTATTTTAATTTGAAGGGCCAGATTAAGTAGCTTAACGCCGGGGTCACACTGGACGCGGAAGCGTCCCGAAGCGGAGCGGAGCGGAGTCCGCGCCGCTTCCGCTCCGCTCTGTACTTCACACCAGACGTGCATTTTTCCGCGGCGGTCCACAGGCGCTTCTGCTAGAGCTTTTTTTGTTTTTGCCATCATGGTTGATAATTTCATAGCCTAAAGACATTAACCCATGTTCCTGCTAAGAAGAACTCACCCCGCACCGGAGTCTATCCACGTTGATCTGCGTGTGTACGTGTCTGTGAAAAAAAAAAAAAAAAGTGTGCGTCTGTTTTGTGTGTCTCTGTGCTCGCGTGCGCACGTTTGTGTTGTGATTGTATGTTTATATCAGATTCTACCGCCTGTTTAGATAAAAAAACATGATCACATTTGTCAATCGCGGCATTTTATTGTGAAAAACTGGTTATATTTTGAAAAGAAACCGGATTTTCTCATGTATCTTGATGCAACTTCCTGCCAGAATCGACGCGGAACGCTCGCGGCTCGCGCACAAAATAGGTCAGACGCGGAAACGATCCGCTGCACCGCGCGGGCCCTCCGCGCCGCTCCGCGCCTTGTGTGAACGACGCCATAGGATAACAAGGGCGCCGAATGGAAGTGGACTCCGTTCCGCGCCGCTTTGCGGCACTTTCGCGTCCAGTGTAAATGGGGCATAAGGGGCCGCATGTGGCCCCCGGGCCGTAGTTTGCCCACCCCTGATCTAAACACTCAAATCATGTGAATCCTTTTGCTTTGGAGAAAATCACCCGGGGATAGAGCTCTGCGGTTAACCGACCAAAGATTAAAATCGATCCGTTGGTTGAAATGCTTGACAGTTACCATTGTATGATGAAGGCAGGACTTATGTATATAGGTGCATGTAAACAAAATACTTGGAAAATTCCTAAAATGTACATATAGTGGCTTAAGATATAGTGGCAGTAAAGTCATTCAGATTCACTTTTTGTTCCTCACTTGTCCTTGGAATTCTTTAAGTATGGCAAGTTTGTTTTTCTTTTAGAAATTTAGAAGGTATTTTTGTATCAAATCAGCAGATTTGGCCTGAAAGTTGATCTCAATCTCAACGATTATCTGAATCATTGTAGTGTGAAAACCCAGGAGGGATCCAAATATTTTTTTTTTTCTTCACAGCCAATGTGGACTACTAATTTATCGAACCAAATGAACTTCAGTGAATCACCCGGATTAAAATCTGCAGCTGTGAGTGCCAGATGATTGTACGGCTAATTGAATTCACAGTAATCCAGTGAAGGAGAACCACACGAGTGATGAAAAACCATCCAAACGGAGAGAGTCTGGGCTCCCCAGAGGCCATTTCATGTCATTAGCGGCGTGCAGGGCATTCCTGCCAGCACGGATGATTCAATCAGAGGCGGCGCTCGGCAGCCCGCGCACATGTGTACATATATACAGTCGAGCCCCCCCCCTCCTCCCTCCTCAGCTTTGTTTTACTTTTAAACACAGCAGTAAAAGCTCAACAGGTGGAAGTGCTTATGTGGGTAATAACATTTTATTAGAGTCTCTAAATCAGAGCTGTGCGCGAATAGCGGCGCGCGAACGCTGCGCGCGTAATAGACGCGGTAATTGCATGTCATCGCAGTGGTGTGTGTTTGTCTGCTTCGCTGCTCTTTTGAAGCAGTCGGTTTGTTTAGTCACGTCTGGCTTTAATGTGTGGCAGTGGGATTTGTTTGCGTGCTTTGATATCGCCTCGGCGTTCTGCGCAGCTTCAGTGGAGCTCCTTTGAACTGACGAGGCGCAAGGCCCGCGCGCGGACGATTCATCAAGGGGTCGACCGCGGAGCAGGACTTCCCCAGATGCGGTTTTATGCTGATGACACTGGGATTGGCAAGTGAATTAATTCAAAGTGGCAAAGAAAACTGAGAGTAAAACAAACGTTTTTAGCGGACTGAGAAGGTCACAAACAACATCCGACGAAGAATTGTTTGAAAAACTCCCACAGAGGAGTCTGAGCTGGCACATTTTTCAGATGGTAATAAATATATCGTCAGCTCCCAGAATTCCCCTGGGCCTCTAGTCATCAGTCCTGCTTCATTAGCACCAAGTCATGCCGACTCTTTGGTGACAAACCCGAGCAGCATTAGTCTAAAAGGTGTGTGGTAACACTTCACCTTTGGCACACTGCAGTCCTGGATCCCAGGACAAGTGCATGCAGGAACAGAGCTGCTTCATTACCTTTCTATGTCCTGGAAAAACATCAATGTAATCATTTTTTGCCAAAAAAAAAAGCGAAAAACGCTCGTGCGAACCTCTTTTACGTCTGAATTCATCCTCTCCCACACAATGCACAGTAGTGTAGCCTGCAGTATTAGTCTGCTACCAACATGTTGTGTTTGATCTTCGTCTGGGGTTGCTTTATAGTTGCCTCTGTCTACCACTAAGCCCATTAAAACTTGCCAGATGTCTGTTTCCAGCTTTCTCCACATCGGACTGCAGCTCTGTGCTGCTCGAGCTCGCTTCCTCCGTTCAGCTTCGACCTGGCACTTCACCAGACTTCGTCTTTTTTTTTTTTACAATGCAGCTTTCCTTACCTCAGGGGAATATTTATTACAGATAACATCACACTCCTTTCATGCTAAGTTAGTCTGGCAGACTCAGTTTAAGGAGACTGAGACAAACCAAGATTCACACCTTTTTTTGATTAGGTTTGTTTTCACACGGAGCTGACCAAACATGTTACAACAGTTTACACGCGATATTGAAAATGAACACTAATTAGGTTAAAAAAAGGGGCCTACAAAAGAAACTTCACATCAACTCTTTAACCCTTTAGTACCAGCGTTTTACGTAATTCCATTGGATTCTGAAGATGAGAAAAGCAGCTTTTTGTCCAAAGTGTGGCTGTCACAGAATCACTTTTTAAAATCTGTGTGTACAATTTCTTGATTGTGATTGGCTGCATGTTTTGCTGACTTCATTCTCAGCCCAGATTTGAAAAATGCCAAAAAAGGGGGCGGGGCTAAGGAAGGGTTACACTGCGTCTATAACAATAGAAAGTGATGCCAGTTTCACACATTGACGCAACACCCACCCAGCGCAGCTGAGGGTCATCAGACGTGTCTGAGTGGTAAAATGACGCTAGCATCATAGCTAATAAATGCTAATCAGACAAAGAGTAAAAACATTCATTTCAAATCATTCACTGGATTTAATGCCAATCCAAGCCACTGTTGCCTGACTTCTAAGTCCACTGGAAAGTTTTGCAATTGATTTTTGACAATACACCTACGAGCCATGCTAAAGCTAACACCATAATGACCAACCGTTATAGAATCAAAGATGGGCGGGGCTTTAATACTGGAGGTACAGAGCATAATGGTGTGAAAGTTTTGAAATGACGTGGGACGTACACCCATACACGTGTTTTTTTGAAGCTGAAATAAAATATTTTGACAAAAAAATATTAGTTTGGCTGTGAGTCAGTGAACGCACCGAGACTGAAGTTACCACCCTCAAGGATTTTGATTGATTGTTTATTTAAGACAGGGACAGCATATATTAATAAAACATTTAAAAATGCAAATATATAAGATTATAGTCTTTTAGACTAATTTCCATCTTTAGTCCCGATTTTGATTGGTCCTTCGTGTTAGTCCCGCCCCAACAGGGCCAAAAGTTTTGAAACTGAAAATTTCAGATTTGAAAACGAAAAAAAGAGTTGAAAGGGTAAAAGAGATTTGAAATTGAAATTTTTTGTTTTGACACCTTTGAAGCTGAAAATTACAAAGTTTATTTTAGAATAGCAAAATATTTTGGACATTTTACATTTTTTTGGCCAAAAACTTTTTTTTCAAAATATTTTATTTTGGTTTCAAACAATATTGACCGATTTAGCTCCATAACTTTCAACTTTTTTTCACAGATGGTACCAAGTTAGCCTTTCTTCCTGTTCCTCTGGCTGCAGTCTAACCTGAAAGCATGATAGTTCCACCTCCATGCTTACCAGTTGGACAGATGTTCTCTTCATTCAGCTCTGAAAACACTTTGCTCGTTGCAGCCAAAAAATATTCAATTTTAACCTCATTTTTTTATTTGAGAACTTCAACTTTGAATTTGGTGGTGAGGACGTAGAGGAGGTTTTCTTCTGATGACTCCTTCATATTTGTACAAGTATCTCATGACAATAGTAGCACATCTCCACAGTCTGCAGGTCTTTCTGGAGGGATGGCGCTGTCAAACGTGGGTGTAGACTTGCTTTTCTCACAATCTGAGCTCCTCTGTTTGAGATTTTTCTTGGTCTCCCAGATCTTGCTTTAACTTCCACTCTTGCTGTTGACTGACATGTCTTTATGACATTCTGAACAGAGGATATCTGAACTTCACCATCTTCTTATAGCCTTCTCCTGCTTTGTTTCAGTTTCTAGTGTTCTAGAAAACTGCTGGAAGAACCTGTGATGCTGATTGGAGATGAGTCTTTGAAAACGATGGTTGTGAACAATTTACGTCACTATCAGGTCTCAGCTTTTCCAAAGGGGACGGCGCGTACTGTAAATTCTACAGGGGGCCTAACCTTCTGCATTTACCATTATTTTGTTTTTTTTTATTATTTTGAAAGGGTCGATGATGGAAATAGAGCTTAATTTTTACGACACATTACAAGAATGTCTTATTTGTAATCTTCTTTATGCACAATAAAACACACTTACAAGTATTTTTTTCTTATGTTATAAAAACAAAATTATGATTATTGGATACAAGAGGCAGTAGATTATCAGCTATTGGCTGTAAAGCATATTATCGTGCAGCACTAGCTCCTTATATGTCATGCTTGCTGATCAAACATTTTCCAATATTTTTGTGATCGATTCCTCTTTTTTTCCATCTCTTCTAATGCATGGCACTTATTTTTGGTCCATTTCATTATTGGTCTGTATGCGTTCACATTTTAGTTTGGTACGGCTGCATATTTAATAGAAGTTTAAAAAAACTAAATGATGACACTTTCTAAAACAGGAAAATCAGAGCTTGATAGTTTTGTCCAGAAACAAACAGATGTTTCATCTTTCTGACATTAAAGTTTTAACACTGAGAAGTTTTTCTCATGTTTATTGAAATTTCAGCTTTTAGACTAAACAAAAATTTTTCTGGGATCCTACAGCAGATAAACCTCTTCATGCCATCAGTCACATACCATAAATACCATTTAACACCATTTAATATTGATACCTATAGCGATTTTTTTTCATAAATGTGGTGGATGTGACATAGACCTTAAAATCTTCATTGTTTTTATTTCTCATTAATTGTTTAAATTAAATTAAATTAAATTACTTGATAGACATAAAAAATAATTAGGACAATATATAGAACTTCTTGAAATTGAATAAAAAGAGAAAAAGTGAAATAAATCAAAATGTTTAACAATTATTGGTAGAAGTAAAAATAATTTGTAACTTTTTAGCCTTTAAATAGAACAAGAAAAAGGACTGGTGGTACGATATTTCTATTGTTTTTTCATGTCTTTTGCTAAAAAAATACCCTCTTGTAGATAACCTTCTCTTTTATTCTTTGGGTTCTGGTTCCCAATCTGACTCGGGTTTGATAATCCACACTGCAGAGATCAATAAATCAAGCATAACTCTCTAATAATCTCCACTCCTTAACCTTTAATCTGACACAATCCCACTTTAACCACAGAATCAGCCGGTGCCCAGAGGTGGACGTTTGTTTCTCTAAAGGAAATGTTCTGTAAGAAAGCAGACGCTGTTTATCTCTTTTGCTTAAACGATTGAGATGGGATTCTTGACTGTAGATTAATCTTTAGGAGAAATGACAGCAGACCGCAGTGACTGAGGCTGAAAGAGAATTAGCTCAATGGTAAATGTTGGTGATCCAAAGACATATCCCTCCTTTCAATCTGAATTTAAACGCTTTTCATGGTCAGAATTGATTTTAGGATTTTTGATAAATCACCTTGCATGATATAATAATTTCAAACTGAATTTCTTTCTGGTTTGGTTCAGTCAGACAAGCACTGTTTTGCTTTATTTCCATAATCTATTTCATCAGTTTGACAAAAATGTTTCCTTCCTGGAACTTTCCACTCTTGTAACTCTACAGTAGTTTCTGTAAATCTTTTTTTTTTTTTTTAACAGCATCAAACCTTTCAGCAGAAGTGAATTTCTCTAAGTGTCTGATGTCAGTTACAAATAACATCAAGCCTGTTTGCTGAAAGTCCTGTCCTGCGGTGACTGCTCCATCAAACGCTAACAATGTGGATGCAATTACCAGTCAGAGGCCAGTTTGTGTCTTTAGGGTTGAAGTGGGCCGGGACGTTTGGTGATTACAGACTGGGCTGTGTGTTTAAGGCCCGTACGTTTGTGATTCTGGGGTTGCTTCTGCCTTTCTGCTGAAAAACCTTTAACCGAAAGCTGCAATCTGGACTGCAGTGCAAGTGCTGTTTAAGCCGCTGCTGTGCACTTCTGTTTATCGCAGCGTTTTACAGCCTCTAGCTGCGTGTCCACGCCACCAATCACGGCTCTTTAAACTTTCTTTTCAACACTCTCAGTAAGAGTCGGCGTGTTTACGTCAAACGGCATGAAGACGTCTAAAATGAGCAATGAGGCAAAAATATTTGGCACTTTAGAGCTTGATCATTATAATATCAGTGTGTCTGACACTTCATTTTCTTTGACTGTTTACAGGATAGAAAGTATAAACATATGTTTACCAAAACGACTAAAAAAATATGTTTAATTTTTGGACTAAAATGAATGAAGAAAACTTAAATAACAACAAAAATTTCAGTCTTCATGTAGCCATTTTTTTTCTATATTTGGTGATTCGTTGAGTTGGGCCAAAAACAAAACATCAAAATATTGATTAATTTGTTTTAAAAGGCTACCAAGATGATTTTTAATTATTTTTTGCCTCATGGAAAACTGAGAGTCGTTCTAACTACAGGGGAAAGTTGGTTCTGGTACCATATAAAAACGCAGCTTTTGGTACGTCGCGGATCATGAGAGAACGACTGGGTAGAAGCGGGAAAAAGTTCTTTTAATGTAGAGAACTGACTGATCAGAGTTACATGCATAATGGTCTGAAAAAAGACACAATTGTTAAAATAAATGCACCCTGAATTTGTTTGGTTAAAATCAGGAGTTTCAATGTTCGTAACTTACCATCTATTAAGACAAAAGGTGTACTGATATCTTTTTAAAAAACAAAATATTGTCTCTGTTACTGTCTTGAGATATATCGGGATACGCATCGTATTGTGATACACGTATCGTGATACGTATCGTATTGTGACACACGTATCGTGATACGTATCGTATTGTGACACACGTATCGTGATACGTATCGTATTGCCAGACTCTTGCCAATACATTAACCAGAGCGCCCCAACAACCCACACCTATCTCTTCTTTGTCTGCATCTACAGTCCGTTGATGGAAAGATTGCAGGTTTGATTCCCAAGTGTCCTTGCCTCTGGTGGAATGTTGGCGCCAGTTTTCGACATCAGTGTGTGAATGAGTCTGTGACCATAAAGCGCTTTGGGTCTTCAAGGAGGGTAGAAAAGCGTAACACGAGTATTTACCGTTTGACCAGCAACACATCCGTCTTTTCTCCACCACGGCTTCAGTTAGCGTTACAGTAACTCTTCAATGCAAATAATTCAAAATAAATAGCAGGTTCTAACGTGGCAACAAGCATTTTTAGTGCATTACGTAAAAGCACATGGGTCAAAGTCGAGGCCCGGGGGCTGGATCCGGCCCTCCATATAATTTTATTTTATTATTATTAATGGCCCCATGTTAATTTTCAAAATTAATAATTTAATAAATATATTTTTATGGAGTGTTAAATATTAAAAGTTTAAGTTGATTTATTCTGGAATAATATTCCTGACTTTTTATTATTCATAATTATGTTAAAAGGTTACGGATTTCAACTTTTAAAATTGGAATTCTGCTAGCTTTTTGGACAGTTTTGGAATCTAAGATATTTTTTAGGCTATTTAGGAGTTTAGCTAAAATTTCAGCTGCATGTTAGCTGTTTTGGCTAATTTATACTTTTCTTTATAAGTTATTTAGGTTGTTTCGGAGCTCATATTTACACGCTAGCTGTTAATTTAGCGGATGATTTAGGCTATTTTCAGTTTTTCAGGACATTTTGAAGTTTAGCCATATTTTCACCTGCATACTAGCTGTTTTGGCTAACCGAAGTTTTTTTTTTTTTTTTTTACGCTAATTTAGCATTTAGCTAATTTTTTAGCTGGCGATCAGCTTCAGAATTTTTAGCTATCAGTTTCACCAACTAAATTCAGCCCGCAGCATTCACACTAGCATTATCACAGGTAATGCTATATATTAGGGATGTGACTCTTACACGATTCAATTCGATTTCGATTCTTGGGGGGCCGATTCGATTCTAAATCGATTCTTGATTCAAAGGAAATCTTTTGATAAAGAAATGCCAGTTATTTATGATACTGTGCAAACTTTTACTTTTCAGACCCTCTCGGATTTCGCAGCAAATTTTAACTTTTGAGAAAAGTTGTGGCAAAAGTTGCAATGTTTTTTAATATTTAATTTTTGTGAAAAGCGCCTAAAAATGTTCATTCATTCATCTTTTTGTCCGTTTTGTTCCTATTGGGGTCTAACCAAACAAAACGCTGACCACTGCACCACCCAGATGGGACAGGAGGAATCGCTTCTCTCTTCTTCCCATGTTGTAGCGTAGCGCGCTCGCTCACTACGCTCCGCTAGCCTCCAGAGAAAACAAGCTACGGTGGCCGTTTTGTGACAAACATCACCGCTTGCAAGTAAGATAGCAGGTTCGAGCCATTAAATGAAATATAGTAATTGCAGGAATATGTAAGAAAAAAATTAAAACCAATTCTTGCGCATCAAGAATCGTCCCTGAATCTTTAAAAATGAAAATCTTGATTCAAATGTGAATTGATTTTTTCTGACACCTCTGCTATATATATCTAGGTCAAGATTCTTTTAAAAAGTGTTTAATTCAGGTTTAAAACTTTTTAAATTTAGTTTCAGTGTGTTCATAAGAGGGCTGCCACGATTAGTCAACTAATCGACTATTAAAATAGTCGACAACTAATTTAATAGTTGATTAGTCGTTACTTTATATTATATGGAGTCAGAGTGTTGTAAAGTTGAAAGTTATAATAGCATTATACCAGCTTTTTGGACTATTTTTGGCATTTATTAAGGTTTTTAGGCTATTTTCGAGTGTAGCTAATATTTAAGCTACATCCTAATGATTCTGACTAATTGAGGATTTTTTTCAGTGTTGTTTTTAGGCTCAATTTGAGTTTGGCTAATATTTCAGCTACATGCTAGCTAGTTTGGCTACCTTAGGATTTTTTTCAAGCTAAGTTTTAAAGCTAATCATCATTATCGTGTGCGCTTTACATCCAGTTTGCCTATGACCCGATTAATCGACTAATCGGAAAAAATAATCGGTGATTAGTCGACTATTAAAATAATCGTTTGTGGTAGCCACTAGTTCATTAATGTCTATCCTGTTTGGCCCACAACCCAAGGTGTGTTTTGGATTTTGGCCATCTGTGTGATTGAGTTTGATTCCCTTCAAGTAAAGTGTTGCATATTGGTGTAAAGCTGCTTTTTCTTTGCGTCTGAAGCTTTTGGAATTATGATAATTGCGTAAACGATCAAAGAGTTAATTTTAGTTCAAGGGAGTGTGCTATTGGCCTTCACCTTAAACTACGAACACTAGTAAAGTCACCAATGAGCAAAATACAGTTTAATAACTAACAAGTTACCGGCAGTAAAGTAGTTCCAACCCTGCAACTCAATATATAATAGTCAGACATTCTTCCTTTCCTCAAGTCCCTTTTTGTAGTTTACTTCTCACCTGTTACTGCTGCACACAGCATCCTTTCTCACTGCAGCCAGCAGCAGTGTCGACCGTTGGGTTTGATCACCTGCTTTAGGCTCCTCCCTTTAACTCACCAGCTGTCTTTGTCGTGAACCGGCCGCTCCCATCTTCCCCTCGGCGACTCTTCCTCCGTTTCCTTACGTTCCTCTGCTTCTGCAGCCAGCTCTCCGCCTGGATGTTTTTCCCTTCACAGGCCGTTTCTCCAGAGTTTTCCCAGGGAACTGAATGAAATATACAACATGTTCTGACTCAGACCACAACACGAAATGTGGCCAAAGAGTTTGTGCAGGCAATCTTCTGAGGAACTCTTAAGCTGGCCTCCCAAGTCCACTCTCCATTGCCAGTCTAATTTCATCCGACTGACCAGTAGCTTTCCCACAGGCTGCCTGTGTGCTGCACTTATGAACAAACTCCATTCCTTGTTTTTTAGACTTTGCTGCATTCAATATATTTTCTCTATCTAAGATTACCTTAGAATATTTAAAATCCTCTTTTTGACTGGATACCATCAGCTTCAGCTTTAGGGTTTGTCTTATTGAACCTAGGGCTGCCACAAACGATTATTTTAATAGTCGACTAATCATCGATTAATTTTTCCGATTAGTCGACTAATCGGATCATGGACAAAGTGGATGTAAAGAAAATCTGAAATATGATTAGCTTTAAAACAAAAAAATCCTAAATAAGCTAAAATCGCTAGCATATAGCTGAAATATTAGCTAAACACCAAATTAGTCTAAAAAAAAACTGTAAAAATTCCAAATTAGCCAAAATAGCTAGCATGTAGCTGAAGACATAGCAAAACTCCAAATTAGCCTAAAAAACTGTAAAAATCCCAAATTAGCCAAAATAGCTAACATATAGCTGAAATATTAGCTAAACTCCAAATTAGCCTAAAAAACTGTAAAAAAAAATCCCAAATTAGCTAAAATAGTGAAATATTAGCTAAACTCCAAATTAGCCCTAAAAAACTGTTAAAATTCCAAATTAGCCAAAATAGGTAGCATGTAGCTGGAATAATAGAAAAACTCCAAATTAGCCTAAAAAAATGTAAAAATTCCAAATAGTAGCTGGAATAATAGAAAAACTCCAAATTAGCCTAAAAAACTGTAAACATTTAGAATTAGCTAGCTAACATGTAAATGAAATATTAGCTAAACTCCAAATTTGCCTACAAAACTGAAAAAATCCTAAATTAGCCAAAAGAGCTAATATGTAGCTGAAATATTATCTTAATTCCAAATTAGCCTAAAAAACTGAAAAAGCCTAAATTAGCCAAAATAGCTAGCATGAAGCTAAAATATTAGCTAAACTCCAAAATAGCCTGAAAACCCTTAATAAATGCCAAAATAGTCTAAAAAGCTGCAGAATGTCATTATAACTTTCAACTTTACTACAGTCTGACTCCATATATTATAAGTAACGACTAATCGACTATTAAATTAGTTGTCGACTATTTTAATAATCGATTAGTCATCGATTAGTCGACTAATCGTGGCAGCCCTAATTGAACCCACTTTTCACCCTATTGAATTGACCAGTTTCTTACCAATTATAGCATTTTAACATAGTTTTTAACAAGAAATTTTTATTATTGATGGCTTTTGATTTAGTTAGTGGAACTTTTCTCATCCTGCTGCATGCATGACAAAAAAATGACGTTGTACAATTTTAAAACAGTAAAGACATCCAAACCTTACAGAATACTTTGTCCCAAATGCAAAGCAGATGATAGAAGGGAAAACTAGCGTTATGTGAAAATGGGAAGAATTGAACACGGTGGTGGTAGTATGATGGGGTGGGACGGCTTTGGAATTATGTTTGTTGCAATAAGAAGAAAATGTCTTCCATCAGGCTTGGGTTCAGTAGCAGAAAAATTGACAAACTCAGCAGGAAGTTGGGCTTTGATGGATAGGAAATAAAGGTTCTGGATTGACGGAAGTCTGGATCTGAATTCCATTGAAACTTTAACAGCCGTTCATGGTGGTGAACTGTTCAAAGAACAGCAGACTTGACCAGCGGGTGTCCAAACTTTTTGCAAAGCGGGCCAGATTTGGTGAAGACTTTCAACCTGACATTCTATGAACTATTTTAATGCCATTAGAGGCAAATGAAACATAAAATGAACATTTTATTGCAATGGCATTCCCAATTAGCTTGTCGTTGTTAGCATGTCTCGTCTGGTAGTCACTCTTGATGTTGAACTCCAGACAGCCCGATCCTTATATTGGTGTGCGATCCCTACCGTGACAAAGGTGGACAGGGTCTTATGTCTGACACAGACACCAGTGAAGATAAAAAATCCTTGAGAATAAAAAGTTCAGTGCGTGTGCTTGTGGGGTCCAGATGATCCCACTTTTAATGTTAACATGTTTGGGATAGGACAAGGGTTAAAAAAGTATGCCAGTTTCCATTTTTTCTGGAAGACGTGACCTTCACTGAGACTGTTCAGGCCTGCATATTATTGACTTTCTGAAAAGAGCCAAAGGTGAGAATTTGAACTTTCCGGGCTTTGGTCATGCCTGCTGGAGACCATCAGTGCTTTTGGTTCCTTAAAACTTTATTTAATTATTTGGTTTGTTGAAGTTTTGGAAATACAATAAGAAGGGAAAACTTTTATTTTTCATCACTGTCTGTAAATGTTAAAGTCATTGTTTGGGTCAGAAGATGACTACTCACTGAGATGGGCACAGACCCATTCACAAAAATTTCCCTGAATTTTGTTCTTTGACAGATAGTTCTTATTTTAGCTATCATTTTATTGATAAAGGGTTAAAAATGGCTTTTCACATGAAGGTTGACATTAATTAAACTCTTTTTATGCTTTTTTATTCGAACTAATCCAAATGGTAATTAACTTTTTATCCACAAGTTCTTGTGTTTCTTAAATTGATTATGATTGATTCTTTTAAGTCTTGCCCTGTCTGTTAAGAGATGTCCTAGCTGATGCTCCGCCCCATTGATGGGGGCTCTTTTTTCTGATTGGTGACCTTAGATTACCTTGTGTTAGCTTACAGTCTAGACCAGGCATGGGCAACTCCTGCATGTTTTCCATCATACCCTACTCTGGTATGGTCTAATTGGCTGCTGATTAACTGATTCCACATGTTGATTGATTGAACACACCTGATAAAGGTAGTTATCAATCAGCCCAGAGAGAGCTGGAGAACAGGTGGGGTTGTGGCTCTTGAGGAACAGTGTTATCTGGTAAATATGAGTAATAGTGTGTTGAGTTAATAGTGTTAATAGTTTTGATCATATAGCACACTAAACACAGCCCTCCATTTGTAGCTGGTAAAAAAAGAAAATAAACTGCATCCACTGCTGTCTTGCATAAATATACTTTAAACGAGTAATGGTTGTTCATGAAACCAAGATTTATCAATGTTAAGTCAAACTCTGAGGTTTCAATAGATTCTAAAGTAAATTAAGAAAAAAGAAAAGCTAAAGTAAGAATTAGTTAAAGAAAAACTAATAAAAGGAAAATAATTAGGTTAATAATAAAAACAGCAGAGAGGAAAATGATTCGGATGTGGCGCATCCAAAACGCAAGACTGAGTAGAGTTTAGGTCGGCAAGCTGATGACCAACTGGTGACCAGGTTAAATAATCAGAACCTTCTAATAACATCAAACTCTAAATAGCACCTCAAATTGAGGCTGGTCATTGTACCAACTTATTTATAGCAACCTAAGTGCAATATATTTAAACCCCCTCCGGATCACGCCATTAGCCTCACACCCCCACATCCCTTTTGTTTTGTTGTTATGCACCTAGACTGTCACCTTCTTTATCTATTTTATCTTAAAATTACTTCTCCTTTGTATTATTTTTGTAAATACCACTACTTTTAACTTTATACTTTACTACTCATTACTTTTTACGTATATATCCTCTACCTGCTGTACATACTATTGTATGCAGAAGTATGTACAAAACTGGCGAGTTTCACTGGTTTCTCATCCCAAGCATTTCATTGTTGTATTGACCTGCGTTGATGCTGCATATGACAAATAAAACTTCATTTCAAAAGCTCTTTAAAAAAAATGCAGCCGGTAAGATTTGATACTTGCGTGTGGTGTTAAGCGCTTGTACGCGCACTTCTGTCAGATGCTACGTCAGCATAAACTTTTGTTTGTTTAGTCTGCATATTTATTTATTCATTGCAACCATCAAATGCAGTTATTTATAAAAAATAAATGTATTTATTGCTATATTTTTACTGATTACTTGTAGAAGTTAACTTTTGATTAAATGATGTAAATAATGTTTCTACGAAATGGAATTGAGCACTGAGTCCCAAATTTAAATTCTGGTAAATTATTAATGTTATATATTGTTGTAAGTTGGTGACTTTTTCTTCAACATTGCTCTTTTTTGTTTGGGTTTTTCACCATGTATGCATACCAGATATCTAAAGCCTCTCTCTCTGTCATGTCAAAGCTTCTAAAGTTGGAAAATGAAACAAAGAAAAGTTAAGATGTCTCTGGATGGGGGGTGGAATCCTCCTGGAGAACTTGACAACATCCTACAAACCTCCAAAAACCTAGCTAATCGTTAGCTTAAATCATTGTAGCCAGATATTTATCTTGTTTTAATAATCTCCTTTATGTCCAAGTCCTTTGAGAGCATTGGTGCCTGTTGAGTTTGAAGCAGGAAAGGTGATGCACCCGTTGGCAGTCTTGGCCAGAACCCAGGCAGTCAAAAACAGGGTTGATCTTGCGGCTCCCGATACTCAGACGAACCTGTGTGGGTGTGAGTGTGTTGATAGGGGCGGCAGCAGTAGCATCTGTCAGTACTCTGGGTGGCCTGCTGTTCCTGTCGGTAATTGGATCTTAAAGTTTAGGACTGGTGCTGACTGATAAACACACACCAACGCACACATGCGCACACATGTATTACGGACAGAGGCAGGGCTACAACTAAAGTAGGATTTGTCTGTCTGTGTTTACGTCTGCGCACCGCGGACGGGCACGGAGACACGCTGCGGCGCTTCGTATCAAATGGAGTTCCGTTGGCCAGCATCGAACTATAAGAAGAAATATGTAAATACCTGAACGCCCCTGATGTGTAATGTGCTACTACACGTTGGTCATGCTCTGAGTCATTACCGAACGTCAAAGGATGAATAATGACAGTAGTGTTTGTTTGGGTAATACCTGCATCCATCGTGTTATTTGATATAGCATGTTTAACAAGATACTCAGACTCCAGGCCACCTGGATTTCATGTAGAAACAGTGGCTTAGTTGTCAAACTATGATTTGCTTAAAAGCGTAATGACAACTTGTATATGAAACTTTATTTTCCGACCACCGCTCAAGAAGCTCATTCATCCTCCTCTATTTTTTTCCACACCCTTCCACCTTTTCACCCCTTCCCTCCTACTCTTTCCTCCTGTCTTTCTACCCCCCCCCTCTGTGTGCCTCGCAGGTGGTGCTCGACCACATGAGGAGGAAATGCAAGTGCCACGGAACGTCGGGAAGCTGCCAGCTGAAGACCTGCTGGCAGGTCACCCCGGAGTTCCGGAAGGTGGGCTCCATCCTCAAAGAGCGCTTTCACGTCGCCACCCTTATCAAGGCTCACAACCGGAACACCGGACAGCTGGACCATTCCCACAACAACAACAACAACCACCACCACCACCATCATCAGCACAACCACCACCACCACTCGCACCGGCGACGGCCCGGCGTCAACGAACTGGTGTTCTTTGAAAAGTCCCCCGATTTCTGCGAACGGGATCTAAGTTCGGACTCGGCCGGCACGCAGGGCCGCATCTGCAACAAGACCAGCCACGGCATGGACAACTGTGAGAGCCTGTGCTGTGGGCGGGGCCACAACATTCTGCAGCAGACGCGGAGCGAACGCTGCAACTGCAAGTTCCACTGGTGCTGCTACGTGGTCTGCGAGGAGTGCAGGATAACAGAATGGGTCAGCGTCTGCAAATGAAGAAGCACAAACTGCAAGAGCAAATTCTGGAGGAATCAGATTCTCCGCTCAGACTTTGAAGGTGGAATGGCTGTAAAATACTCTAAACGTTTGTGCAGCGGACTGCAGGGTTTGTCTGCAGAAGAGACGCGCAAACTCGACAAGCCTGACAAGGATGAACACGCTTGACTGTCAACACATCTCAGAAACGCGCAATGCCTTTCTCCTGAGACCAAACACACAGGAAATGGTTGTGTTGTATCCTCACAAACAAAAAAGGAACTGGACAGTCAGAAGAACTCAGCCAAATTTACAGGAATGTAAAATAAACTTAAGATTCAAACATCCCACTTATCACCTTAACATCAGCACATCCATCCAATCCCTTTGCTGGACCCTATCCCAGCTGCTGTTGGGCCAAGTTGGGGTACACACTC
Source organism: Oryzias javanicus (assembly GCA_003999625.1). NCBI lineage: Eukaryota > Metazoa > Chordata > Actinopteri > Beloniformes > Adrianichthyidae > Oryzias > Oryzias javanicus. Next base: position 1,227,791 of record CM012457.1, read on the forward strand.
ACACCTGAGGCCAATTTGGAATCCTTAGTTATTCTATGAAATCCTCCTCACATCCACAGGGATGGATCCAGCCATATCACTCCATAAATTATCCATTCAAAGGATTTGTGTACAGAGTCAGAGCACTTGCAGATTTTGGGCTTCGCTCAAGAGTTATTCTTGAATATTAATTTATAGCAACTATTAAATTTGTAGATGTACCACTCAGTGTTGCATAGATGCATGTGGTAAAGTATACACACTCAGAACATAGGTGCTCAGAAACATCCATCGATGCATTTTCGAAACCCATTTGGTCCCTTTCGGGGTCATGGGGGTGCTGGAGGCTTACCTGGCCACTTCTGGGGGAAGGCAGAGTATATCTTGGACAGGTCGCTAATCTATTGTAAGGCCACAATCACACGGCCATGCACACATGGGGACGATTTGGAGTAACCAAGCATTTATTTGGATGGTGGGAAGAAGACGGAGAAAACCCAGGGATACTATGGAGTTCCTCATACCGATCGGGTACTTGTGGGGAGAACTCCACTCAGAAAGGTCCCCCATTGATGATTCTGTTTCAGGTCCCCCAGCCGAGACTTCTTGTTGTGCTAACCTCTACGCCATCGTGCAGACCACCAGTATTCATTATGAGGACACGTCTCTTTTTTATTAAAAAAGTTATTGACCAGGAGTGTCCAAAGTCAGCCCTCGAGGGCTTGTGTCCTACATGTTTTCCAACCAACCTGCCATTGAAGCTCCGCATTAGACAAACACACCTGATGCAGGTAATCTATAGGACTGGGTATCGGTTCTAATTTCCAGAACTGATTCGATTCAAAAGAGCCTGAGTCGATTCCGATTTTTTTTTCAATTCAGTTCAAATTTAAGTTTACACATTTGTTTAGAGATGCATTAAAAATCTTCTATGTAATTTGAATATATTTATATTAATCTGATACAGTTCACATATTGTAAAATGTATTAGTGAAATAATAAACAGTTCTGCTTCTCCTGGAGGCCGTTTCAGTTTGGCCACTAGGTGGCGATCGCGCTATAAAAGTGCACCTAATTCAAGAAGACAACAGTATGAGGGAAAAAAAACATTTTTTTAGACCACAAATAGTTACTTTAATAAATATTTCCCTAAAAGACTTTGGGAAATTAATTAGTAAATGTTAGTTCAGTCAGCAATGTCTTTCCTTTTGGTCGGCCGAACATTAGCATTAGCCGTCCAATGGGGAATTCTATTGAACGTTAGCATCAAGCTAGCTGACTTTCTATCTTTTGTGAATCGATTATTGATCTATTAAGCTTAAACCTTAGTAATCAATGGCAGATAAGGATCATTGGAAAACCAGCAGGAGGCTGTTCCTCGAGAACTAACTTTGGACAAACCCGAATGAGACCACTGAGTCCAGATCTTCAGCGTCGCTCGCTGGGATTTGTCCCAAATCTTATCCAAAACCCACAACAGTAAAAAACTTGTGTGATCACTGTTAGAAAAGCACCCGTTTGTACATTCCCTCTGTGTGATGTGACGTCAAGCACAGGAGAAGCTCGTTTACGTACACTTTTACTCTTCCACATAATATGTAAATAATAAAAGAGAAGTTCTTCACCCAAAACCAAATCAAGCGCTGCAGGAAACCAACCAAACATCTTCATATGACAGAAATCCGTGTTTCCTTTCTCGCCACTTGCAGCACTGTGTGCTCCTTGTTATGTATCTGCACTCACCTTCTCCAGCGTGTACTGCAGGGATATTTTTAAAGTCCAGTAAGTAGATATGGGCTTTATGTATATTCTTAAGGTCTCACAAAACATTTATAAACAGTGTTTCTTATCGGACATTGTAATTTATTTCAAGCAAATGTATCGTTGTGTTAAAAAAAAAAGAGGAATACCTGGGATTATTTTTCCAGACCATTTCTATCCTGATATGTAGTTTGCACGTACTAAACTATGTCTAGGACAACTCTGGGAAATTAATAATAACACTATGCATTTTTTTGTGCTAAATGTCATGTATGTTTGTATTTTGTATGTTTTAATATGGTTATTATCTAAGTTATTTTATTTTTGTGGATAACTTAATATTTGTAAAACAATAAAGAGAGACAATGTTATTGAGGCAACTTTATTGTGATGAATCTTTTAAAAGGTTTTGCATATGTTTTGATGGGTGGCTGGCTGGTGGGTGGGGGTCCTATTTTGATGATTTTTTTTTTTTTTTTTCTGTTTTGGTGGCTCAATAGAACTCTTGCATCTCTTACTGTCGAGGATTTTTGCCCCAACTGGCACCAAAGACCTCACTAGCTCACACTGTATCACACCGTCGCCACGGCAACGACCATTTGCACTTCCACTGCAGTCGGATGAATGAAAACAACTTTTAACATTGCTTTCTTTACAAACATTATTAGAGTACCTTATTATGTTTAGAGCACATGTGTCAAAGTCAAGGCCCGGGGGCCGGATCCGGCCCTCCGGGTAATTCAATCCAGCCCTCCAGATACTTTTTATTCTATTATTGGCCCAATGTTATCTTGTAGTCATTTCTCACTTGTATAATTTTGACAAAATATATTTTTATGGAGAGTAAAATATTGAAAGTTATTTTACGGTTTAAATTGATTTATTCTGGAATCATATTCCTGCATTTTTATTATTCATAATTATGTTAAAAAGTTACAGTTTTAAAATGTTAAAAATTGGCATTCTGCTCGATTTTCTTTCAACTATTTTGGCATTTACTAAGATCTTTTAGGCTGTTTTGAGGTTTAGCTCTTTTTTCAGCTACATGCTAGCTGTTTTGGCTAACCTACGATTTTTTTTTTGTAGTTTTTCAGACAAATTTGGCATTTAGCTAATATTTTAGCTGACCATTAGCTTCAACGTTTTCAATTTCAGCATCTTCAGCTGCCAAATTCAGCTTCCAGCATTCACACTAGCATTATCACAGATGATGCTATATACAGTATCTAGTTCATAATTATGTTCAAAAGTTACAGTTTTAAAAATGTAGTTTTAGATTGTTCAATAAATGTTTATCCTGTTCGGCCTAAAGTGTGTTTTGGATTTTGGCCCCTTGTGTGATTGACTTTGACAATTCTGGTTTAGAGTATCCCATTATTTTTTCTTATTTGTCGCTCCACTCTTTCAATTCCTGGCCAATGACTGAAGAGATCTTAAGTCACGTGGTTATGTTCACAAGCTTTGGTTCAAAACTGAAACGTCTGGTAGATGGAAGTCAGAACAGAGACCAAACACAATGTTCAGGACTCGATCTGGGCCGAATGATATTTCCAAATACAACTTAACAGATTCCAACCAAACACAATCAACCATTAGAAATCAGTCCATTAGAAAATATGGATTCTTTTTAACTTTTTTTCCACATTTTATGTAAATGCTGCAAAAAAAAATACTTTTCAAGTTTTTATTGTTACATTTATTCATTTCCACAGGAAAAACCTAAACATAATACATCAAAACAACACAAGGCGTCGTTTACTGAGAAGAAAACGTATTTTTCTGCCACCTTTATGTGCAATATATATAAAAAAAACAACCAAAAAATGTACACCAGTATGTGGATGGGCATATAGTATTTACAGGTGAAAACAGAAGTAAAATAGACGTTTCTATCTTCAATTTCACTAAGCTTTTTTTATTTAACCTAACAACAAACAAGGTAATTAATTGTATTTTTCTAGTTTTTCTTGTTTTGAATGTGAATTGTGACTTAGTTTAGTAAGTAACAACAAATGCAGGACAACTAAACTAATAAATTACAGTTAAAACGCCAAAAAGACTTTACTTTGCAAAGGACTAGCAAGAGAAATCTAAACTTTTATTTATGTATTTTATGCTTTTCAAATAACTTTACTCAGAAACTTTATAGCCATTATTTGAAAAAGTGGATTTACTTTAATTTCTATGAAGCATATTATAGCGGTGTTGCTCGATCTTCAGTAACTTGAACAGAAAAACACTGACTAAATTTGACATTTTGAAAAAATCTTGAGGTGATCATTGACACAAGTTTAAAAATATTAGCTATATTATTTTTTCTTTTAATGTTTTTGCAGTTTTCTGTAACCATTTGGTGACCAGAATATGTAATTAATTTCAAATTTTCACAAGAGGTTATGAAAACTGTAGAACAAGTTTAACAAAATTTAAATCAAAACATTGCACATCAATTAAAGATCTTTTATTTGTCTTCAGATTGTCTTTAAAAATGAAACGTTTTTTAAACGTAAGTAGTTGTCTGTAAGTTTTGTTTTTAACTTTGAGAGAGAAGACTTTAGTTTTAGGAATTGCTGAACCAAACTAGTGGAGAGTGGAGCCTTCCTTCCCCAGTCGCTGCTTGCGTGCAGAGAGAAATCCCGGTGAGTGTCCTGACTCACTTATATATTCTGTGCCCTTAGGGGAGCGATGAAGTCACCAACTCATGTGTAAGAATGCAAGAGATACACAGTCAGAGTCAACAGATGGGAAGGAAAAAGAGCTTTTTTTTCCAGGGGCCGTGTCACACAGCCACTGTGCAGATTCTGTGCACGCATAGAAAAGAAAAGAAAAGAAAAGAAAAGAAAAGAAAAGAAAAGAAAAGCAGCTTTTCAGAATGGCTTTGCACTGAAATGCAATGTGTTGCAGAAATGTGAGAATTCAGGATTTGTTGTTAAATGATCCAAAACAACAGTGATGTTTTTGTTTTTGTTTACGGCAGAAAGAAAGTGACAGACGCCATTTTCTTTCTGTTTAAATCTTGTTTTTATCCGTTTTGTTGATCTTCTGTTCTAAATAATGATTATTTATATATATATTTTTGATTTAATACATTCAGTAAAAAGACAGCCAATTATAGCTTTTTTGTGCTAGCTGTAGCACCCTCGAGGAATTAGCATGAGGATTTTTAAGACGGGGTTTAATCGGTCTTCACAACCAGTGAGAACTGACAGCAAAGAAAGACAATAAAAAAGGCTTTAAAATACATTCTTCAGCTTACAAAATACAAAAACGTGAATTAAATACAAAATAATGGCATCCACGAAGGGCTAATAACTTGTTTGGCTTATTTCTTTCTTTCCTTTACTAAATAAATAAACATAAACAAATTGTTAAATTGTTATTTCTGACATTTTCCGTCTGATTTACACAGATTTTACCGAGAACTTTGCGTGTTTGCGGCAGTGCGCGTCCGGCAAGGTGTGCGCGGTTAAATGAGTCTGGGCGGAACTGTTTTAATATCATCTGTTCCACATACTTTGACCACTAGATGGCGCATGGTAAATACAAATTAAAACACCAAAATAAATGTATAAACATTTAGGACTGTTACACTTGCATTTAGCTTAACTGGGACTTCAAACTTTTTCTACTTTATGAGCTGAAATTGAAATTCATGAACAACATATGTAAAATTTCAGTTTCTGTGAGCGCACCAGATGATGGGCACTAGCAGTGTCATACATGTCGTCAACCCACCGGGACTCAATACCAGCACTGTCACTTTTTGTAAAAAACAAAAGTTGTACATCACCGTAAATGAACAATAACCATAGACAAATCATAAAAAGTAAATTGGTGACTAATTGACTACTAAAACGCATATTTTACGTAGTTTATATGCGGGAGCGGTCTAGCTACAACAGATGACTCCCATTGGCTACGGGACAGCTGCAGCCACAGGTGACCACCGTCAACCTTACGAAACTCTAAACCAACCCGGTCAGTGAAATGCGTACATATTCCACGACTTTGGACCTTGGAAATACCGTGGTTAGTGGTGGGCTGCTCCTCTGGGGTTGGGGGGCTCTCCGGGTGTGGGGCCTTGTGTTGGCCCTCTGGGCGTGGTGGGGGGATTGCTGCTCTGGCTGGGCGGGGGTCCGCGCTCTCTGTGCTCCCGTGCCTTCCGGCTCTCGGGCGTGGGGGCCTCTGCGGCGGTCCCGCGTGCCCTGGTCTGGGTGTCTGGCGGGACTCTGCGGCTGACTGGTTCTCTCCATGGCCCCTGGCGGGTGTTGGGGGGCCCGTGCTGCTGCTGCTGCCGCCCCGGTGGGGGGCCTGGGCGTGGGGATGGTCGGGCTCTCTCTCCTTCTATACATTCCATCAACATTCACATCAGCAAAACATAAACACTCACCTGAGCACAGGTGTCAGCTCACCTCGCACTAACAGAATGTGTGATGGAATGAAAGGCTTTATTTGTGTCAGCTTCTATGATTGTGTGTGAGCTGTAGTGGTATTGTGTACATTTTTGACAACTTTAAAGGTAAAGATTATTTTAGCCAAAAGGTATGTGTGTAACTGAGTGTGTGTGTAGACAGGCCCCGCCCATTCCAGATTGTTATTTAGACCTGGTTGTTATAGGATGTTACTACTCTGTGTTACCTTCTTTGTTCTCTTAACCCCACTCTTAAATCCCCCCCCCCTTTGTTTCCGTCCGGTCCAACGAAAAAAAAGAAAAAGATACAACATAATTAAAATAAAGTTTAGCATGAAATACAACAGGGGTTTATTAAGTATAAACCCCTATTGGGACATTAAAATCTGTCCAACGCAAGAGGCTCTCAGCCCGTATCTGCTTGTTCAGCTGTTGGACAGGACAAGTTAAAAAAAAAAAGAGGAAATACCGTCAAAACACGCCAAACACGGTTTTTGCATGCATATGATACGCTGTTGTTCAGAATGGGTTATCATATGCACGCTCTTTAGGTTTCGTTTTGATCACGTGGTCAGACGACCTCTGGCGCATTTGAAAATGCTGGTTAAGGTTAGGAACACGTTTACGGTTCTAAAAGCAAATTGTACGTTTGTGCGTCTGTCTGATGCTCGCGTGTCCACCAGGGGATGAGTCAAATGTGGAAAAGACATTTAACACGTTGATGACTGTGCGTATTATATGCAAAAACCGTGTTTCTCGTATATTATCCACGGTATTTCCAAAGTCGAGGAATATGTACGCATTTCACTGAGACCGGGTTGCTCTAAACTCACATTAGTTCAAGCGATAGATCGCCATTTATTATTAAGATTTAGGTCGTCAATATCTTTAACTTCACAAAAAGAGCTGCAGATTCGGAGCGCCGGAGAGGTCAGATCAGAGGTCGGACATGATCATATACAGTGGAGGTTCTCCTCGCACTTTTAAAGTTACATAAAGACTCCGGCGGTCGCATCAGAGCCATAACGCTTGGCGTGGGATCCCGAGGTTATGCAATTGAGTGAGATTTGATGTCATTTTAAATTTTTTTTCCTCTTGTCCGTTCATTCTACGTATGTCTAACAGACATGTACCACCAATATATCCCTTTTATGTCGCCTATATCTCACATTTTATGTTAACATTGCATCAATTACACACAAATCGCTAATGAATTGCTTATAAAGAGCGCAATAGTCAGACACGGTTCATGTTTTTATGCTGATGTACGTGGTTTATTTGTCCTTCTTCAGTGGTTTTAACACGGTTCACTCGAGATACATCCGTGAGATTTCCATGATATTCATCTATGACCAATTTTCATTTGTGCAATATGCTTAAAATGTATATAGTGGGTGTGTGACATGGTCTTTAAACGCTCAGGAAGTTCTGCAAGATGTTCTCAGTGATTATCTCAGATTGTGTGAAAATTATCTTAAAAAAATAAAATAGTTGATGTGTGAGTGCTGTAATAGTGTCCATGAAGTTTGTTTATAAAGACATGTACAGAGTTTTCACGGACAAGCACGCAAGTGGTTTTAAGAAGAACTAAACCCAAGGCTGCTTAACCTGCTACAACCACTGCCATGTTTTTAACAAGTACGCTTCAGTGACTTCAAAATGAAAGTGGAACTGATCTTCTCATTGTTCTGCACACATCAAGTGGACCGACATTTTTACAGCTCCATCCCGCCTCTTATTCTCCTCACACGCCATTGTGACCAGATCCTTCAGGAGCCGACACAACTGCTAATCTGTGATAATCCTCGATTCTTCAATATTAGATTGATTAAAGGTGGGAAGAAGAAAACAAGCATCTGAATGAGAATACCTGTGAATGTGAGGAACTCCAGGCCTGAACTTGTGAGCTGACTTTATTTGAACAGTGGCTGTTATTTTGATAGAGAGCAGGTCTCGGAGTGACGGAAGGTTTGAGCTGAAACAACAGCATGTCGGTGTTTAGATTCATTACGCCGCGACATGAATGAGCATGTCTGTGTCACCTTTCAAGCATTTTTGTTTTCAGCGGGAGGTCGACCTGACCTGACGTCATGGACCGCGGACACACAGTATGTGAGGAAATAAAAAATGATTTGTAGAGATTCTTAACCTTTTTTGACACTGGGGCCCAATTTTCCCAGTAAGAAGTGATTCAAGGCCCATTCAAATATTAAATATTAATGTAAATTGATCCACATCTTGTTTGATTTGTATTTGATAATTAAATCAAGTCATTTTATGGTTTATTGAAGTAAAATCTTGTGGGGAAAAATGATACAGCGTGATCATCTCAGACATTTATTTTCACACTGATGGTTAAGAATTACTGTTCTATAGCACATATGTCAAAGTCAAGGCCCAGGGGCCGGATTTGGCCCTCCAGATCATTTTATTTTATCGATATTAATGGCCTGATGTTATATAGTGTTAATTTCTAACTTGTATAATTTTGAAAAAATACAATTTTATAAAGAGTAAAATATTGAAAGTTATTTAAGGTATACATTGATTTATTCTAGAATAATATTTCTGCCTTTTTATTATTTTATTATTCATAATTGTGTTAAAGTTACAGTTTTAAACTTTAAGCTTTTTGGACAATTTTGAGTTTAGCTAATATTATACTTACACACTTTTGGATAATTTGGGCTTTTTTTTCTTTTTTTTAGACTAAATTGGAGTTTGGGTAAATTTTACACGTTAGCGGTTTTGGCTAATTTAGTTATTTTTAGGTTTTTCAGCTGTTTTGGAGTTGCGCTAATATTTACGTGCTAGCTGTTTTGACTATATTAGGCTTCATTCATTCATTTTCCTTGCTGCGTTATTCCTTTTGGGGTCGCAGGGATGCCGGAGCCTATCCCAGCTGCTGATGGGTGAAGGCAGGGTTTACCCTGGACAGTTCGCCAGTCTTTAGCAGGGCCACATTCGCGCACACAGTCACTCACACATTCATACCTAGGGGCAATTTAGAGTCACCAATTAACCTATGAAGCATGTTTTTGGACGGTGGGAGGAAGCCGGAGTACCCGGTGAGAACCCACGCATGCACGGGGAGAACATGCAAACTCCACACAGAAAGGTCCCAGTTGGTGTTTCTGATCCCCCAGCCGGGATTTGCACCAGGGCCTTCTTGCTGTGAGGCAAGAGCGCTAACCACTGCGCCACCGTGCAGCCCTATATTAGGCGTCTTTCTTTTTTTTTTTTTGTTTTTCTGTGGATATTTTTAAGTTTAGCTATTTTTCAGCTGCATCCTAGTTCTTTTGGGTAACCTAGGGTTTTTTTTTAAGGCTAATTTAGGATTTAGCTAATATTTTAGCTGGCTATCAGCTTCAGTATTTTCAGCTATCAACTTCAGAGTTATCAGCTTCAGCGTTTTCAGTTATTAGCCTTAGCATTTTCAGCTATTAGCTTCAGCCTTTTCAGCTATTAGCTTCAGTATTTTCAGCTATCAACTTCAGAGTTTTCAGCTTCAGCGTTTTCAGCTATTAGCCTCAGCATTTTTAGCTATTAGTTTCAGCATTTTCAGCTATCAGCTTCAGTATTTTCAGCTATCAACTTCAGAGTTTTCAGCTTCAGCGTTTTCAGCCATTAACCTCAGCATTTTAAACTATAGGTTCAAGCATTTTAAGCTGCCAAATTGAACTGTCAGCATTCACACTAGCATTCTTGCAGGTAATGCTATAGTTTACAATTACGTTAAAACTTTACGGTTTTAAAGTTTTAAAAAGTTAGTTTTACAGTGTTCACTAAACGTTTATTCTGATCGCCCCACGACTAAAGTATGTTTTTATGTTAAAACGTTTAACTTGAAGAATTTGCATGGAGCTTCTAAGTATTCTGATTTGTTACCTATTGAACACCAATAATCCATTTGTTGATTCCATTTTGTTTATGTATTGAAGTTTTCTTTTTTTTAATTTGATTTTAACCACTTCTGACATGACACTAAATTAAGAGGCCTTATGTGTTTTATCAATCCTCCATCATGCACACTGAGTGAAACAATGATCATTATTACGTTTAAAACAAAAGCTCTTATCCTGTTCCGTATAAGAAGGTGATGGAGGTACTTCTCTAGGATTTTCTGACTTTATTGAACTCCTGCATGGGTCTGTTGCAGTTCAGTCTCTAAGTTCAGGTAAAATACCTGACACTTTCAGTTCTTCACACGTTTTCTGCTTCTATAGTGACTTAATCCAAAAGACCTCACACTTTGCACCAATATACTAAAAAAGGTGGAGGTGTTTCCATAGAGAAGAGCCTTGATTAATTAACCTAGCAGATAATTGTTTGCAGTTGAGAACACATAAAACACATATTTAACAAAAGCTTTCATTATTCTGTCATTTAAAATTCTAAGGTAAACTAAAGCAGGTGTTTTTGCACCATAAACTGTTTAATGTTGTATCTTCTACCAATTTTCTATCATTTTTTAAATCATCTGGAGGCTGCACAGAACATTTTTGTGTATTTATTTTGTGCTGGAATATGTTTTAAAATAACTAAGCATTACTCCAGTTTAAAAAGCAAATTAAAATCCCACAACGTTGGTTTAAATGGGACAGTGGAAAAATCCACGGAGGGAAAATTCTTATGTTTAGTTTTATTGTTTAATATTTATAATAAACTGAACATGTGGGAACAAATCTCACATCATTTGCATGCAACAAGTGAACTGACTTGTAAACAAAATACAGTTAAAAGCAAGATTCTGCCTGTACGGGTTATCTCATACGAACTCGAGGAAATGACTCATTTATTTCTCGTCAGCTGTGGAATAAAAAAATTCCCTGAAACACAAGTTTGGTCCATTTTCTTGACTAAAATGGGCTAAATATTTTTTAAGTTAGAAGAAATTTGTTCCAAAAACGACATTAAATGTGTTAATGAAGAGAAGGAACATGAGCTGTGAGGTTTGAAACATCTACATTCATAATATTTGTTATTTAAGCAGTTTATGGATCCCAAAGCGAGAGAGGACACGTTATGAAATAATCCAAAAATTACTTGTTTCTGAAAGTAATTAGATACATGGATAATAAACACACAATATCACGAAAGCTCCTACATATAACCAGACAGACAGGAACGGCTGTGAATTCCCAAAACATACATTTTGTCTTTACTTTTTCCCCTCAGGCTGAACTCCAGCGAACAAATGTCAGGAGCCAGTCCTTACAAGTAACTTTAGTTAAAGAAAACAGAATTATGCTTTATATATCCGTAATCCTCGTGTGCTGTAGGTGCACGCCACATGCAGCAAGTCAAGCAAAATAACAGCACACGTAAAGTGCAAAGATTAAAAATGTTCGTCTTTGAAGACGTGACCTGGATCTGTGGAAAACTCAAATGAATTCTCTGTCTTGTTTTCCTCTCATCTGTCCAAAAGGTTTGAAGAATTTAGTCCTGGTAGAAAAACATACATGTAAGAAACGTGTTTTCTACTTAAAAAATGTGTTGTTTTTGCATTTTTTCTTTTTAAATGAACCCTTTATGTATAATCTGACTTATTGGTATTTTTTATGGAACACGACCGAAGTAAGTATCGATACTATCAATAAAAAGGTTGAGTATCAATACTAGTGCGATACTTTTGTTGCAGTTTTTCTTCAATATGTACAGTAAAGTACTTGCTCATGGAGTTCATGCGAGCACAGTGTCCTCACTGAGGTAGAATCAGCTCTACCTTAGCGACGGATCATGCACCCGCCTCTCATTACCCTGCAGAAGCTTCACCTTCAGCTGCAACGAAAGGTAGGAGGACCCAAACGACGACATGGCGGCCAAACATCATAAAGTCCAGAACCACAAGTTCATGTCCCGTCCCCATTTCCTCAGAAAATACTCCTTTTTTTTTATTTTTAGGTCCAAAAACTCTCATTTAACTTGCATTTTAATTCAACTTTATTTATAAAGCACTTTAAACAAAACAAGGTTCACCAAAGTGCTGAACAAAACACATAACAGATAAGACACAAGTCTATTAACAATACAATAAATTAAACTCAATTAAATAGATCAAATCAATTAAAAGCCAAAAAATATGTTTTAAGAGCAGATTTAAATGTGCAAAGTGAGTCCATCTGTCTGAGGTCCAGAGGTAAATTTGTTTCAAATCTTAGGTCTGAAGACTGAAAAGGCTTGATAACTTCTCAGTTTCCTTTTGGTTTTGGAAATGACTAACTTCATGTGGTCGGCTGACCTGAGGGAGCGAGAAGGTGTGTGCACCTGGATCAGGTCTGACAGGTAGTTCAGAGTGAGACCGTGAAGACATTTTAAAACAAAATAATTTTGAAAGCAATGCTTTTAACAATTTAACATTGGATATGTGATCATCTAATCGACAGAGAAAAGCGGATTTGCACTAGTAAGCAACACTTTATAGCGTCTTTTCCATGATATACATATAAACCAGGGGTCACCAACGTGGTGCCCGCGGGCACTAGGTAGCCCTCAAGGCCCCCACAAGGTGCCCTCAGGTCTCTTCTAAAATTAACACACTTGTGAGCGACATCTAAAATTAAATTCTGTTGATATTTTTTTTAATTACACTTGCGTTTACTTAGATTTAAAAATTGAAATGCCTTACAAATATGTTGATGATACAAGAACTTTAGATAAGTTTAGGTGACCTCTGACCTATTCCAGTTCAAAGATCATTAATTTTGTTAAAAATAATGCAGATTTGGTCTTTAGTTCAAAATGTGACAAGATTTGTTTAAAAATATGTAAGTTGATTTTTCTTTAAGATTACATAATTGATTAACATGGTACAACATGGTGAAAATGGGACATTCTTCCCATGAAATCTAAGTGAACATCTGAAAATGTAACAATTATTGAGATTAATAAAGTGCTGAATATTGATATTTCTTTCCTAGCTTGTTGTCATTTTTGATAATTGTAGTGAGAAATCAGTGTCTTTACATAGAGGAGGATCATTATTCATTATTAATAATGTTTAACTAACTATAACTAAACAACATTTTTTATTTAAAAATGGTAGCCCTTTGTATAACTGAATACCCATGAAGTAGCGCTCAGGTTCAAAAAGGTTGGTGATCCCTGGTATAAAGTATTGCATACCGGTGCAAAGCCGCTTTTCTCCACAACAGAATATCCTGATTCACGCGTAAAGGCTTAAAAAGTTAGAATTGTCGAAGGACTGTAAGCTCTGGAGCTAACAGTTTTACAAATGTGAACACAATTCTTAATTTCCTTATAGAAAGGAACAAAACAATTACCATTTTGTGTCCATTTTAAGCTTACGTTGCACTTTAAACTGCCTACTCACATTCTAAAGTTTAAATAAAAAGGTGTTACAATTCTGAAACCTTGTAGAATTTCTGTTTTCGGCTAATGACGTCTGGGCGCCATCTTGTCTGCAGCCAGGTCCCTTTCACTAAAAGCAGGAAATGGACATTCAAATACTCTAATTACACCAACATCACACAGCAGGCACTGATGCAACTATTGAAACAGAACTTTACACAGAAGAGAATCCCATTCCACAGAGTGGAAACCCACTTATTTGATGGAAAACGAATAAAACCTTCTGAGAAAAATTGTAAAAAAAACATCTTGGAGTGATTACAACAGACAGACCTGCAGAGGATTTTCTCTAAGGTGGGACAGTTATGTGAACGTGTTGCTCAAAACTGTCATCTACATAGAAACACACCCAAAAGGCCATCTTAAAGAACACTTCTTGGAGGGTTTGTGATCAAAGAGCCAAAGGTTGAAGGCCAATAGCTGTCTTCACCTGATTTGGACTATTTTATTTTTCTCACATAATTGCACCAACGGTTTGATTTTTTTGACTTGTTTATACGTTTTGCTTTTGTCTACCTGTTTTGCACTAGTGGCTTTGTTAATTAATTAATTACTGTCTTTACGTTTGCAAATTAAAAGTCGTGATGCCGTTATGTTTACATTTGTTATTTTGCACTAGTTACTGTTTTATATTATTATTAATGTACTATTACATTAGAATACGGCTAAATTGGTTTATGTTTGATGCATTTTTAGTTCAGTTTGTTGCAGTTAATTAATGAAAAAAAACATCGTCTGCGTTCCTGTTAAAGATTTAATAAATCTCAATTTTCTTTTTTTTTTTTTTTTTTTGCAGATTTTGCCAGAAATGCCTAAATCGCATTTTTATCAGTAGCAAACACCCACAATGGATATTAGACTCTATTAGACTCCTCATATTCTTATTAACAAGAGGTTTATAATTATAATCAGGGTTTGCCCATGGGTTTTTCTTGCCTGACACGTCTCATCTGGATGGCATCCGGTAAGTTTCTTAAACTGCTTCCCAAACAGGTGGAACCGGCTCCTTTCAATGCAGAGAAGTGGCTAGTTTGAAATCGCCCTACATACCATCGCCTCACCTTTCATGGTATAATTGATGTGGCATTTAGAGGAATTTCATGTTATCATGGCAGAAGATACATAACATTGAGCATGAGAAATGTACCGGAAAACAGACAGAGAACGACATGATTGACTCAAGACAGGTCATGATGAATTAAGAATAAGAAATCCTAAAAAGTCTTAAATTGGCAGATTTGGTTTTAGGCGACTTAATCTCAATACATTTGTTTTGTACCCCAAGTCAGTAAATAACAATTGAAGGTTTGTCACTTTAACAACCTGTTACTTAATCTTTTTCATTTAAGAGGTACAGTGTTCCCGAGAGTTACATTCCAAAAATAGCTAGCAGTTGGTAAAATCTTTATGGTCATCTTTATTGTTTACAATAATTATGTATGTTTGAAGACTGTAAACCCCCCCACTACACATTTTATAGTCTTCTCTCAGACATGACAGAAACATTTTCACATTTTTATCTCTTGTTTAAACTTTCATAGACAAAATAGTTCAGTATTCTAGATCTAGAATGGAAACAAAGATCGGATTGCAATCAAAGATTTATATAACCTGAATGGACCTGAGACATGACATGTAGGAGATTGAGATTGATGTAGAACTCAATGTATTAAAAGAAAGCACGCAAGAGACGCTATAGATACATGCCGTATACTTGTATTTTCTACCTTCCTTTAAGGGCCACAGTCCCGGCGACCTTCCACAGGAACACAAAGCTTGAAGGATGGCCCCGACAGTCCCCTCAAGAACGGATTTGGTGGACGTCGCTTGACATGACTTAATATGGCTGAAGGAAAACCCGTCTGGCGTAGTGTTGTATGGAATAGCATCCTCATCCTCGAGTTGTTGCATATTGACGTTTGACTAATGTCACTTTTGACATTTTGGGTGTTTCCAACTCGTTATTTTTTTGACGTGCTGACTGTTTGTAAAATCAAGCGTCCCCAACCCTCAGGACGCGGTACCGGATACGGTACTAGACACAGACTGGCCCTCAGGACGTGTTCAGCACCGGAACCCTTACCCAGGACCAGATGCAGTATCAGACGCGATACCCAAACCGAACCAGGCGCGGTACAGGGCGCAAACCGTGCCCGGACACGAACTGAGACTGGGTTGGGGTTCCGATGCAATAATTTAATAGGAACAGCCAGCACAACAGGTTGGGGACATTTAAAACGTCAAGAAGTGATACAGAGGGGTCCTCACCAAGCGTCAATATTTCACGACTTGGATTGGTTCAAGGACACTTCAACACATGGGTGGGCAAGGCGGGAACCGAATTTACATTCTTTTGATCAGAGCTAAACTGCCCTACCTCTGCACCACTCCAGGGACCGTTGTAGTTTGGAAACCAATAAACACCATATTGGTTTGCAATGACATTGGATCGGAATTGTCCCAATCGCTGGAAAGAGTGACACCTGCTGATGACATCATCTGCAGCCAGAAGTTTACGCCTGTAGTGCAATCGCGTGCAACCTGTGTAATTTAACCTAAATTTATTTCAAACAATTAGAGAATGTAATGACGGAGGAAACTGTCCAGAAAAATTTCTTTTCAATACTCAAGATGATGAAAACTGAATAAGTCAGGACATGTCGAAATTCAGAGACGCAGAGAGTGCAAACAACTAGATAGAAAATAGAGCAAGTTACTGGAAAGATAAGACTTGTCTGTTCTTTTATTTCATTTCTTGTTGCCTTTGTATTGCCTGGTTTTGTTTCGAGGACAAAGACACCACTTTATCCTATGCGATATCCTCCGCATTTGCAGCAAGTGTTTGATCAAGATGTCGTTCCTGTCCAAAATTAACAATTGGAGATGATTGAATGACTTGAGAAGTATAAACGGCACTCAGAAGCTCACTACTGTTATCATGGACAGTCACATTCATAACAAGCCAACTTTAGTGTGAACAAGACCGCGCAATTCTGGGTGCAATGGCCAATCGCTGTGAAGTATAATAGATTTTGGCACATTAGCTTTCACCTTAAACAATTGATGCAAAAAGCATGTCACTTTTTTATGCTTTTTGACTAAACGAATTATAGCTTGACTATAGAAAACCACTTAAAATAACTCCAATCTCTGTAACTTCTCTTTCTGTTTTTTCTTTTATGGTTAGATCATGTTGCAAGTTTTTATCCTGAAGATATTTGCCTCCCTACATTGAGATACCTAATTTCTCATTTCCATACCTTATGGGATTCAGCTGTGATTCATATTTGATGTGACAGGAAGAGAGAACATGCCAGGCGCATTCACATGATCTCAACGGGCCCCTCTTGTATACAGTCCTTTCAGATTCTTTACAAATACTTGATCTGCGCTAACACTCCAGTTTGATCTGCGTTACTTATTCATGATCTTCCCACCAGGGAAAGATCGAAGAGGAAACGGGGATCATTTTTAGTGTGCTTTCTCCTCATTCATTTTTGAGAGCGAAGGCCAACGAGTACATGCTTTTAACACCATTTGCGACATGTTCCGCTCGACCTAAACTGACTCCTGCTCCGCTGGATCCGAGCTCCACTTCTCCAGGCTTGACAGGGAATGAGATGGTGTAGAGAAATGCTATGGGCCCCGCTGACAAATTCATTTTATCTCAAGCTTTAATGCACGCACACACATGCACATACTACATACTTGTCCTTGTCAGCTTGGGAGATAGGGAGTGACACAAGGAGCAATTTTCTAAAATATTGATCAGCAAGGGTCAACCAATTCCCCACAAGAAGCTCTATTTGTGGAAAAGGACGTACCCCTGCGGTCCACTGCTTTTTTCCCAGAAAGTACGTAAGCTGGAAGCTCGGCGGAGTTGAAGAAAACAAAACTTGTTCGGTTTTACAGAAGATAAAAATAAACCGGATAAGAAACTATGAAGTGTAGAAAACTCTGTTTTACACAGCAAACTATATAAAGAAAGAACATTGTTCTGTGAGTCTGTGATTTTCAATCAGACTCATTTTCACGTCTATCACAGTAAAAATATATAAATGTTTTGTATCATTTACAAAAGTCTGTGACACACCATCAGATTCATTGTTGAGCTTGTCCTGTCCAACAGCTGGGCAAACAGATATAAGCTGTGTTGGACAGATTTTACTGCTACAATAGGTGGTTAGTATATTTGTATAAACCCCCTCCGTGTTGGAGGCTAAGCTTATTCCCCGAGGGCCACCCCGCCTGGTCTTTAAGAACCTGGGACTTTCTTGTTCTTCCTTTCTGTGTTGTTGTCATTATCAAACTTCTGCAGATTCAGATTATGGTCGGAATGAAGTGGATTTTATAAAAGTAACTAGGGCTGGGCAATAAAATAATAATAATTGTAATTAATAATTATTGATATCGCGATAGAACATTTTTTCAATAGAAGAATGAGTCTATCGCGATAGACTTTTATTTTGAAGGGTCCGCAAATAACACTTGCTAACGAACAGTTTCTCCTATTTGACGAGTAAAAGTTAGAGAGTTAGTCTCCACAGGGCGAGTGAGTGTTTGTATCTAATGATTGTGTTTATTAGCTCTCATTTCGGTCATTTTTTGGACTCCACTCCGCGTCCTTCGTCTGCATGAAAGGTAAACAAATGTGCACGAGCCGACTTCTACCAGCAATGCATTTGGGGTCAAATTAAATTACTTTACACTGTATTAGTTTTAACAAGCGTCAGATTTTATGCTCGTCAGTCATCAGAAAGTCTGTTGCTTTGAAGCACCGCTACGTGTGGGAAAAGCTTCCGTCAAAACTTTTCTGAACTCTTCGTGAAGAACGTGGATACTGAGAGATTGATTTATTTTGAAGAGCTGAATAAAAACATCGGTACACATCTCCGTGTCGGAGTTCAGGAGACCTTCCATTGAGGAGCGGCCGCTGTCGCACTCCTGCACCCAGCTGGCAAGAGCCGCCAGGGAAGGTAGAGCTATGGCAAGCCTTTAGGGTCAAAAATCACCAGAAAAAACGTGGGTATGGCAGTGCGTTACCTGGACATGTGCTATGGTTAATAATACTTATTTGACATATTTAAATGTTTCCACAGTTAATTTCAATACAAAAATTAATACCAAAAATAATGAAAGTTTAATTTCAAAATTGAAATTTAATTTGGTGGGATAGCATATGAAGCATTCCTTTCTCTCAGTTTTTGCAGACTTAATGCTTTGTTTTTTAATGTAACCGAAGAAACAGTTTAGTATCTATTTCATAAACTTTTGAAACTTGAAAGCTTTTGCTTTAATTTTCAGCTTAGTTCATTTATACATATATTCTTGGTTATTAAAAAACTAGTTGCATAATTTCCATTGGATCTGTTATGCTTAGTGTGATAGGAAATAAATATTTAAAGTTAAACAGCCTGCTGATGAGTTTACATTTCATTTTTGAGCCACAAAGTGTCAAATATAGTTATTTGGTTTATATCGTGATCAATATCGTTATCGTGCGATATGTAAAAAGCTATATCATGATATAAAAGAAATCCCACATGGCCCAGCCCTAAAAGTAACCAAAAAAAGAACATAGAACATAAATTGTTTTTCTGAACACTGGATCAGATGAGAGACTTTTTTTTTTCCCACCTTGGGCATGAAATCTCAGAAATTAATGTATGGCTTTGTTCGTTTAAAATTTGACCCAACAATCTGACTGTTGCATGATAATATTTCTAAAACACATTAAAGGAAACTCTTCCAGGTCCTTGATAATCAACTATCCATTGTGTAATACAACTCATTTTGGGTAAATGTTTTTAATTCTAAATAGTTTGATGCTATTGCATTATTACTGCTCCACAATGTCACAAATTTAAATGAAAATAACTCAAAAATAGGTTTTTCACAACATTAGGTTTGATTAAAAATAGATGAATTATATACAGGTCATGATTGATTAAATTCACGATAAAATTACAGCACTAATGTTATTCTATCCAGGAAACTCAAAGGATGCTGTTTCAAATATTAAAGCACTTTTTTTTGCAGGATTTACCGACATTCAAATTTGCTTATAAAGACCAACAGAAAAAAATTCAATAAAAAGCCACAATCTGGTAAAGTTGCTAAACAAGTTGGTAAACAAGCTGCCAACATGAAAAAAAAAGAACATTAACGTACGAGAATTTTCGGAAGTTTGAATGATGTGATTTCCATCTCCTACTTCTTTATTTTGTCTCCTGATCCATGATTGATGACAACCGTTGGTCCTTAACCAGGTCAACTTCAAAGCTGAAGGGCGTGTTAAGTTCAAGATCTAGAAACCATGTTGGTCCTTAACCAGCTGTCGCTCCGTCTTTGCCTCGTGGATTCTCTTAGGAATGCATTTGAATATTGTCAAACGGTTGGAAGCATGACCCTAATGATTCTTTTTTTACTTGTTATTAGTGAAAAAAGAAAGAAATTAAACATTTCATAATTGAAATTGTGAGTGAGGTTAGAGGGAAAAAAAGCATGAAACAAAGGAAACACTTAAAAACACCAGGAAATAAAGCAAAGGGAATGTCTGTGACAATCTAACAGGAGGGAATTAACCTGCTCGAGGGCATTTATAGATAGATACCCAAGAACAATTATATAGGTATGTAGTGCAAAAAACAAAGCAAAGACTGAATAAAGATTAAGACGTGTGTCTCTATTCTTATCATAAATCACTGGAAAACAAGACTTGGAACCTTCTTGGTGTAACATTTGTATCCAGAATTTAGGCATTTGTTGCTTCATTCGCTCAAACAATGGACCAGAAACTGCTGGTGAGACTTTTGCTGTTAAAAAAAAGATGAGTAATAATCATCATTTCTGCCACCTGATAATCCACTCAATCCTCGTCATCACCGCCGCCGCGGGCTTCAAGTGGAAGTTAGACACCGTTCCTGTGGGGAACACATACTAGAAAACAGCATGAGCGATATTCATGACCTAAAGCGAAACAAAATGTTTGTTCGGTTGAAGTGCCAAACTGTCACTTTAGTGGATTTCATTGGAGGAAACGAATGCTTAAAAAAAGCACTATGAAGATAGAGAAACAGCAGATCGTCTTCGAGTCTCGTCAGGTTCTTCGGTTGGGCTGCAAAACTAGAGAAATGGTTGGTAGTTTCAGGGTTGGTTGATACATTGCTTGTTAACACATTGTTTTCCAATCCCTCAAAGCTTAATGGTTTGAAAATAAAAATACTGAGAACATTGAAAGATATCAGGAATCCATTGACTGATTTAAAAAAGGAATTTCTGTCAGTCAGAAAAAACCAAACTGTTTCTAAAAGACATTTTTTTACTCTGTGTTGATTCTGTGTGGACAAACGAAATCAGTAAGTAAAATATGACACCAATACAAAGACTTTTACTCTGTTATAGTCCTTGTAACCCTGGTCAGGACGATCCTCCAGGTGTGATCTGACTGCTTGACGTCAGCCTCCAGGTTCCTCCTCCATATGTTCCTTGGTCTTCCTGGTTTTCTCTGGTTTTTCCTGGACGGTTGCTGGATTTTGTTTTTCTTAAGGTTGTGTCCAATCCAACCTCATCTTCTCCTTCTGGTGTCTTCATCCAGTGGGAACTGGTTTGCTCTTTTCCACAGCTCTAAGTTGCTGATGGTTTTCAGCCAGCGGATTTTGAGGATTCCTCTTGAAGAGGGGGATGTGTGTATATTTGGTATAAAACTGCTGAAGATGAAATTAACTTTGGATGTGTAGGGGTTCGTTTTTTAGGTATTTTTAAGGCTGTTAGAGATATACAGTAACCTTTTGACCATTTGCGTTTTAAATGTCAATCAGCCGATCCCGACATGGAGAAAAATGTCTCTGAATATTGTTTTTTTTATCTATATTTAACACTTTAACGCTTTTCTCTGTGTCAGAATAAGCTGGTTTACGTTGATTGCAAAATCCCTTCACTGCTGTAAAATGTTGCACATCAACAAAAAGCTTCTTTTCTCTGCTTCAGAATCTGAAGGACTTACGGAAACGGTTGAAGAGTTACAGTAGTTGAAAGAATGAAAACACTGGAGCAAAAGCTCTGGTATTAAAGGGTTGATGATGCACGTAAGGAGTCATCCTTTTATCCGTAACTCTTCTGCTCTCCTTGGCTTGTTTACATTAAAAATGGAGTCATCTGGACCCCACAAGACAGAGCGCTGAACTTTTTTTTATCTTTGATTTTTGAGTTTCACTAATATCCATGGCAGACATATAATCCTGCCCCCCTTTGTCCACATTTGTCATGGAAGGAATCACGTACGGTGGCCGGGAAGTGCAAAACAATAATACATTTACCGAAACACATTTACATTTCGACCGAAACACATTAACATTTCGACCGAAACACATTAACATTTCGACCGAAACACATTAACATTTCGACCGAAACACATTTACATTTCGACCGAAACACATTTACATTTCGACCGAAACACATTTACATTTCGACCGAAACACATTTACATTTCGACCGAAACACATTATAATAGAAGAAATATACAGACTATGGGCAAACTTGTAAATGTGTTTCAGTCGAAATGTTAATGTGTTTTGGTCGAAATGTTAATGTGTTTCGGTCGAAATGTAAATGTGTTTCGGTAAATGTATTATTGTTTTGCACTTCCCGGCCACCGTACATATCAATATGTGGTTGGAGTCATCTGACCAAGTTCCATAAGCCTCATTTCCACTGAGCAGAAGTAGTAAGACCAGTTAATCCTAGTTAGAGTTTCCACTCAGTTAAGCCTCGTTATCACTGAACGGATTGTTTTCACGGCGCATGTGTGGTGTAGACTGCTAGTGTGTGGAGCGACGACTACAACAACAATGGAGGTCAACCAGCAGCTCGTCTTTTTCTTCATTTACTTTTGGGACGTTGTGTAAAACAGGAGTTTAATGTTCTTAGAAAGAATATTGGGAGTTGCTAAGAATACTGCCTTAAAGAGATAAAACAGAAACGCTAGCTTAGCGCGGTCCTGGTGCTTGCTAATGTCTTCATCACTTTCTGCCAATCAACGGGTGGCAGCAGAAGCTCCACCCCAAGTATTCTGTTTTTCAATGGACCTACGACGAATGGGGGCCCTCAGGAGGGTCTGGACAGTTTAATGGATCAATTTCACAAAAGAACCGCTCAACATAAAGGATTGATCCGGACCGTACCATACTGACCTGCTCAGTGGAAATGAGGCTTTATTGGTTAAATTTACTGGGTTAGCTGGCAGCACATTCTCATCTCCAAGTCGTTGCCATGGTGCTCCCAGCTTCCAGTATCTCCATCCTGATTGGATCCAGCTGACTACAATCATCCATCACTACAGGACACTATTTAGAATGTGCCCTCTCCAGCATTCCCCACCTGTCTGTAACCTTCACCGGTGCAGTACTTGCTTTGCCCTGCCACTCACTGCCTACTCCTATCTCAAGGATTGTCATCTCCATCTCGATACCGACCTGGGTCCTATCCTACACCACTGTTACATTGAACCACATCAGGATCACCTCCAGCCTTGCCACTGACTGACGCTACACTACTCACCCCTGGGTTACTTGTTTCCTCGCTTCCAACCTCCATTCTGGGTCCGCCGCTCGTACTCGCCTTCGAGAGATGTGTTCAGCCAAATCCTGCTGCCACGGAAACTCAAAGTCAGAAAACCTCAGGAAGATTAAAGTATCATCCTTCTCTCATTCTGAACTCCATCATCCTTCCGGGTTCCAGCTTCTGGGTCTGCTTGGACCCATCCGGGTCACTTCTTCTCGTCGACTGTTGACATATTGGCTGTTTGTAAAATCAAGGGTCCACAACCCTCGGGGAATTTAAAGTTTTAGCTTCTATTTTGGCAACATGCAAACGTTTTTGGCTAAGTTAGTTTACTGAAGAATTTTATGCTAATTTGGAGTTTAGTTAATATTTTAGTAAAATATTGATTTTTTTTGGCTAATTTGTTATCTATTGAAATTTTTGTTTTGATAATTTTGAATTTAGCTTCTATTTTAGCAACATGCTAACATACTAAGATAGTTTACTGTTAGTTCAGCTAGTAATTAAGCAACAAGCTAGCTTTTTTGGCAGATTTGGCCTCTAATTAGTTTTTTATGCTAATTTGGAGTTTAGCTAATATTTTAGCAATATGCTAACATTTTTAGCTAATTTGTGATCTACTGGGGTTTTTAGGCTAATTTTGAGTTTAGGTTTTATTTCAGCAACATGCTAAAATTTTTGGCTGATTTAATTTACAGAGAAACGTTATGCTAATTTGAAGTTCAGCTAGTAATTAAGCAACAACCTTGTTTTTTTGCTCCTAAGTTAAAAACGTAAAAATATACCTCTTTGAGAGATGCTAGTCTCTTTTTATATATTTTTTTTACTTTTGTTCGTGCCAAAAATAGACATTATTCACATTTATTAAAAAAGAAGGTTATGAATGCAAATCTAAATTTCTTAAAGGCTAACGTAAGTCAATGCAGCTTCTTCTAGGTTTTGATCAGTAGAAAGTGAGCCCAAATGGCTCTTTTACTGTTAAAGGTTGCCGGCTTCTGGGTTAGGGCATCGGTACTGGGAACATTGGTGTCCTGGTACTGGACTGGCTCCGGTGCACGGCCTGGAGGTTGGTGACCCATGATTTAATGGAAACAGACAGCACGTCAAAAAAACGACAAGTTGAGGAGAGCCAAAAGTGATGCGGAGAGGTCTTAAACCAAACGTCAAAATGTGATGAGTTGGGAATGAGAAAGTGTTTTCACTTGTGTTTATTCAGTAGAGCTTGAAAACTTATTTAGCGACCCATGAACATTAGAGTTTTTAAAGCAGAATCCCAAAAAGCCTTTCTGCACATTTACACAGACTTTTTTCTTTTTGAAAGGAGGTGTAGATAGATTTAAAGGATCCTGTTTTACTGTCTTCTGTTTTATAAAGCTGTCAGATCTCCTCTGAGCGCCGGATTGTTTTTCTTTAGGCAATCAATGGCAAAAACAGCGTGCTGGATTGAGCAATCTGACTCTCAATGTTTGTTTGTTTTTTTTTTTTGCCCCACTGATTTCCTGCTTGTAATTTTTTTCATGAAAGATCTGGAATCAGATGAGTCGGTATGAGACAATAGCTTTGGCCTCAGGTGAGCCAGTTGGTTCCAGTTAAAACAAAATAAGCCGGCAAACTGGTTTATCTTCCTGTAAGGATCATTCTGCAGACACACGCGCAGCAAAATGTTCTTTTTAAAGAAATGAAAAGGTTTTAAATAAATCACTTAAACATAAAAGGAGCTCATAGATCTGCTAATTAAACGGTCAAATCAGCGGTAATGTTTGTGACCCATGCGACGGTTTGGGTGTGTTGGACCCAAACGCTTCAACAGAACAACTGAAGACGTGTCTGAGGGAACATAGATGTAAGCTAATCAGTAGCGAGTTATTTGTGTCAAAGCGAAGACAAAGACACGTCCTGAGGCTATTTCTGCTATTTTACCAAGAGTTCACTGCACAGGCTGTTTCTGCACAGACCTGCCAGGTTCAGCTCACCCTTCATTCCAAACATTTTTCTTTTTCTGTTCGCTTCTGTACATCCCACCTTTCCCTCCCCTCCGTTCCCCGCAGGGCAGCGGCGGCTGCAGACCGTGACACACGTGAACGCCTCTGCTGGAATTCAACCGTCGGCTTCCCGCTCACAAGTCCATCAATAAATATACTGTTAGGTCAAACCGGACTGCTTTTATCTTTTAATGAATTAAATCAACTGTTTTTGACCAAAACGCTCCCCTCCCTGTGTGGTACAGGTGTGGATGAAGCTCGTGTTTCGGCCCACACAGACTCACGGGACGCCCGAACACACTGTGAAGAAAGTGAGCATCATTTCTCCTCCTCCTTTATTGTGACAGACAGCGCAGATTAAGTGGAGAATCAGTGATGAGGACAGATTGGAACTTGTCAGGAGGGGAGTGCCACCGCCGCCACGGTGTTCAAACCTGCCCCTCTCTCTGAGGGCGGGAGGGTAACTTCCAGGCTGCATGTGCTTGCAATGAAACTTTGTTTTCTTTAAATAAATCCCTTTTCTCTTTAAAAGTCCAGTTTGGTTTGATTTCAGTTGCACACACCAGGTTAGCGTTAGTAATCACCACATCTGTTCCAATTCACTTAATTAGTCCTAAAAAGCTTTTAAGACCATACTTTCAGTTGGTTCAGCTCTTTTGTTTTTTTAGGAATTAGTTTGTTGAGATGTTCTTCAAGTTTTCCCCTTTAAGATTGAAATGTTTTTTGCATTTAATGCTGTTAAATCTGAGATGATTTTAACTGTGTTTGCATAAAAAAAGCAGAAATTTGGCATTTAAGAACACATTGAACTGCACAAAAAGCTGTTGTTATCCATGAAAACATAAATGCACGAATGTGACCTCAAATGAAATATGAAAATTTCACTTTGATGCACGAGGAATTTATTTCAATTAAACAGATTCAAAATGGATCAGTGGTACTGAGCTGCACAAACGACTGTAGAATTTGGGGCTTCAGATGGAGCCCTCCATTTCACTGAATTCGGTTGGTCCTGTGTCTCTTTACCTCACAGTCTCCTCTAAAGCTCTGCATCCCTACATCTGCTTTTCTAAACATAAAATTAATAAAAGGAGGAGAAGGAAGCCAATTTAGAAATGAGACGAGCTTGTAAAAACCACTGAATTTTTTTTTTTGACCTGGAAACTTCAGTTCAACGTTGAACATAAAGTCAATTAGTGAGGATATCTTTGCAGAGACGGCTCTTGCGACTGTATATTTTCACAACACTTGAAGACGTTAGAACTTTGGAAGCTGGGAGAAATATATATGATGATTGGTGTGTAATTTCAATAATAATGTCCTTTTTGTAACAAGTTTAATGACAACTGCAAGTATTTTCCTCAAACTAATTCAGCTGTAAATCTACAAAACTCTATGGAGTCATATATTCACTTTAACATGAAAAGTCTTGATACTAATTAAAAAAAAAAAAAATCAAATCATGAAGGAAACTGAGATTATTAATGAGTCGACTTGTTAATCAGATGTCTGTTGAAATCATAGACGTGTAACATTTCACTGGACAAAACAAAGTGTTGACGTCTCTGTGGCCTCCTGATAAGCTGCTAACATTTTCAACGCCTCGACAGCGATTAGTCTGTGTTACGTTTTTTAGATCTACAGTCGCCAAATATGAGTGAGTTTGTTTGAAGGCCACGCCCCTTCCACTGACAAACGTTGGAGGTGGGGCTAGCAGGATTTTGGTGAGGAATCTGATTGGTCAGTAACTAGTAAAGAAAAAATATCTTAAATAAAATGACTGAATAACAACTCTCAATGGAAGTCTATAGGATTTTTTACCATCTTTGAACCTGGGGGTACTTCCTGTTTGAAACACGAGAGGGGAGGGGTTGATATATCCAGTGGTTATACTGTCATTGGTTGCAAAACAGGGTTCTTGGAAAGTGTAGCCATTGAAATTAAGATGTGTGCAGAGGAGGGAGACTTTGGCCCGTCCATTCCAGTTTCTAAGTCCCAACCCGAGAGCTCTTTAAAGGGAAACTAAACAGGGAAGTTGGAGGCTGACTCCGCCCACAGCCGAAATTTGAGTCAGAGGGGTGGGGCTAGGGAACAGGATTGTTCTCATTACTGGAGCTGCAGGTCATGATGTGGGACTTAAATGGTTTGACCAATCACAAAATTCAACTGTAATGCATCAATTCAACCTGTAAGGGGAAGCACATATTTCAATTTATCATAAATTTGACAATGACCAACAGACAGCACTCTCAAAGCCACATTTATAGAGGTCAACAGACAAAAAAAGTGAATTTAGGGTTTGGTTAGGCTTTTAATAGCTGCATTTTTTTTTTTATCTGCTCCTGATTCACCAGGATTTAAATAAAGAAATGTTCAGAAACACAATTGTAAGCTAAAATTATTTTCATTTATGTCCTCCATGAGAAAAATGCTGCAAGAAAATGTTTAAAACCCCAAATACCCGATTCACGTATGAATGGATGGCCTGCACTGACCTGCTCTGGCCCTTAGCTAATTTTAGCATCTCTGCTCTTTATTCATCTACAGTCCGAGTTTATGTTTTATGAGTTAAGATGTCACCAACCCAGAGTCTAACCAGACTTATTTCATGCTTATCTTTCTGTCTATTCACAGATTTCTCCTCATTGAAATGTCGTCGTTCTCATTTTCCAATCATGACGTAACGCTTGACGAGTCAACATCCTCGCGTCTTCCTCCACACATGTTGTGAAGCACATTCCTTCCTGTGTGAGGTAGACACTTTTAGTGTCATCACCTCTCTCCACCTGACATGATCGCATCTCCCGGTGAGGTAACTGAGAATTAGCTCCTCTTTTCAGTAAGCGAGCCTTCATTTTTCTGCGAAACTCTCACCAGACATCTGGAGGCCCGAGCTATTATTGGGGGTAGCGACATGAAGAGTATACCCTTACAGGGATCAACAAACACGTGCACGTGCCTCCGGATCGGTGTGTGCCTGCAGAGACCTGCGTCTGCTGCCTGGCGTTTATGGGCCGACTCGCCGGAGAACAAAGCCTGCTGGGATCAGACGGCGAGGCGAGGCGAGGCCGCGACTCAGAATGCAGCTAACACCCGGTGTCACAGCAATAGCCTTCATCTCACCTACAGAAACCACAACAGAGGGTGCAGGGGGACACCTCAATGCTGCATGACTGATGGTTCACGCCTAAAGGGAATTTCCAGCGTCAAACCAATGGCAGGCGTGTGTTTATTGTGTTACAGATGACTCCTTTAAATCAGCAGTGAACTCTACTTCACTCCGTCTTCCTTAATGTATTCTCCATTACTAAACTTAATAAGATACCGTTTTAATGAAGGGACTTCAAGGTAAAGTGACAACTATTAGATGTGAAGTCATTAAACTTTTGAAAGAAAAATACATCACAGTGTTTCTGTATGGTTCTCATGGCTGTAGTCTGTTCAGAAACTTTGATAGAAATTCATATTTTTGTTATGTTAGGACTTATATTGATATATATGTACCTGCTCCTACTATCGTGAATTCTTCAAATTTTCGTTCAAGTTTATCAAAAGTACAAAGTTCTTAATTTATGGCGCTCGTTTAATTTGTTAGGCTGTATTCACAATCATTTGGTTCAGATTGAGTCCTAAACCTTGAGTTTGGTCTGTATTCAGTAGGGATGTCCCGATCCGATCACGTGGTTGAAGACTCGATCGGAATCGGGCTCCGTTGTCCGATCAGGATCGGATATTTCATTTATTCTTAATATGATTAGCGCTTTATATTTCAATCTTATTATTCCGGATAAATCCTCCACTGGAAGTCTGCATGTCATGAACAGATCTCAAAATGATAATTCCCGGAAAACGAAGCAGAAAACGGCAAAAGTTCTATCAAGCTAGCTAGCCGATCACGGATTCAGACTTCCGGGATCAATAACTCTTTTAAAACACTTTAAACTGACAGCTAGTGTCTCTAAACAACAACCTCTAAAGACATTTCAACAGAAAAAGACAGAGTTTGTTTCTTTTTAATGTTAAACTCTTCCTGCAGCGGAGAGATGCTAAACAGCAGCTGCTAACTGCTACATGCTAGCACCGTGATTTAACTCCTTAGGACCCGAGCTGTCCTTTGATATGCCTGTTTTATTTATCTGAAAGAGAAATAAAAGTTAAGAAAATGAACTACTCTGATAATAAAACCGAAATGTGATGTCTTAAGCGCTTAAAGAGAAGGAGATAATCTTAAAAAAAAACTAATAAATGAAAATGAATGATATGGGCTAGTCATGAACACTCATCAAATTCATGCTAAAACGGTCAAAATGTATTTTAAATAATTTTAAATGAGGACAGGGATCACATTTGGTCAAAAATGTTCAATAACTCTAAAGATATTAAAGCTAAAGTCACTAAACTTTCTCACATGACTAATTATCACTTATAGAACAAGAGAATAACTCTGTATCGGCAAATCCACAAAATCCAATGACTCTGAATCGGATCGGGCCCAAAAAACCTGATCTGGACAGCCTTAGTATTCAGACTTCAAACCTTGTAAACAAAACCACATGACTAAAAGTCTCTACAGTCATTGGCCAGGAATTATGAGGGCGTGGCAAAGCAACCACAGACAGAAATGATGGAAGTCGGACAGTCAGGACAGTTCACTTATTCAAAATGTATATTTCACTGATCATTTTTGCTGTGCTGTGTAATCAGACACAGAAATGCATCAAAAAAGCTGTTGGACTTTTTTTTCTGTTTGATAACGCAACAATCGTTGCTTAATGGAGAGTATTCAACAAATGAAGTTCAGTCTGATTAGAAAAGAATCGAGACAATCTAAAAAAACTGGTCTGAGAGAAGCTCCTGGTTAAAGTCTGCTTCGTTGTATTCAGACGGAGAATGTATTCAGGGGAAATTAACTCTTGTCCACGTTACACAAAAGTCTAAATACACCCGTAAAGAGCATGCAATGGCATCACATGCCGCTTTCATTGTTTTTACAGCTGTAGAGGTTGGTCATTTCCATCTTAAACTGTTTTTTAAAGCAAAACTTGAATTCAGTGTTATGCACCACAAAAATGTAGCTAGAAACATCAAATCAAGTAAAAATTTGAGACTTTTAGAATTAAAAGGAAGATTGTTATAAGACAATTCTGTTGAGATCATTTGAATGCAACCAGATTATCTTTGCTCTATTTTTAATATTGGAAAATGAAAACAAGAGAACCTGGCTGCAGACATCAACGTCCAGAACCGGAAGTCCTCCTGGTAACTCCAACGGTCAAGATATCCAGTTTTAACCCTTTAACTACCTGCTCAACTAAACAGTGTGGCACATTTGGAATACATGTTTTTAAAAACAATAATTGTGTGTATTAATCCCGAGTACGGAGGTATGGAGGGAAAGTAAAAAAAAAAAAAAATTAGAAGTCAGAAAAAGCGTTTTTTTTTTGGTCCAAAAAACGGAAGAAAAAAAAGTTCTGGTTGCTTACTGATGTGCAACAGTTGGCAACTAGATTTTTTTTTTCTTTCTTTTTTTTACAGTTACAATTTGGTGCACGCTATTTACTAACCAGTACTTTTTTTTATCTAAATATTGAAGCAAAAAATTAATAAATTCTGGATAGTAACTAGTGCACACCAGATATTAACCTATTTTTGTTTATTTCAATTTTTTATGGAGCCCCTAAGTATTTTTGGGCAGTTAAAGGATTAAGGTTCAAGAAAATTTTTTCTAGGATTCTGAACATGTTGGGGTAAGTTGTATAATTTCTGCTTCTGGCTGGTGATGTCAGGTGCTATCTTAAGTCAATTAAAAACGACCAGAAAATTATATAGAACAGGGTTTTTGTTACTTTTTGGTTTAAGCATGAAGTTGGTGACTGTGTTAAATGAAAACTCACAACAAGCAGATAAATAGGGAAAAAAGAAGCAGGTTTTCTAGGAACCATTTACCCCAGATGGTCGAGTCAGTGAAGACACCCTCTTCAACTCGTCTGTGTCCAACAAAAATTAGGTCCGATGTTAATACAATATGCTGAAATGCAAGTTTTTACGTCAATTTTTTGAGTTCTTCATGCAAAGTACATTGAACAAGCGTCCAAAGACGTGCATCAAACCACTTTGACCAATCAGAGACTCAGATTTGGCAGTGAGATATGTGTTTTTAAAACTCTGAAGTACTAACTGTTGGTTGGGATTTGTGACGAGTATATCAAGTCTTTCATACATTGTAATAAATCCTGGAGCAAAATTTGTGCAAAACTCATTGTTTGATAATGTGGAAGATACTAAAAAGCCCCCCAATGACCTCAGTTATCCCCCTTTGACCTCTCTTTTTTTACATTCATATAGGAAATCAATCTCATTCTTCAAGATCTTTAGGTTTTGAAGCAGAAATGATGCACAGTTCTTGACATTTCTAAACTTTCTTGCTGCTGAATTCAAAAACTCAATGTCTGAGCAGTATTTTTCAGCTTCTGGCTCTTAGATTTACATCGAAAAGTTCCCAAACTATCACCGCCATCCATCCATGTTCATGTGTCCATCCTTCCAACCGCTCGCCGGGGCATCCAGTGCAGCTCAAGCCTCTAATCTGCAGCAGGCCCCGAGCAGCTGCTGCCTTGTGGTTGACAGGCAGCAGGGCCCTTATTACTGCGCGCACACGCCCGCGCTCCCGTACACACGTGCAGGCGCGCACACCAACCCTCGCTCTAATGTGGTGGGCCAGCTGCCGGTAGCGTGCCTGCCCCTCACCAGAGCTGTGATGGGTCCCAGCGCTGCCCCCGGTTGACTCGGGGGACTTTCCAGTTCAGAGGTGAGAGTTTAATGGAGGAAAAACATTTGGGCTAAACGACCCTACGGACTGACCAAAAAAAAAACTACCAAGAGATGATTGCTTGACTTTCAAACGCAAAATGTTCTGACTAATGGGCTGAATGGTTATTTGAGTTACTGTTACTTGTCAACTGTTGACACAATCAATGTAATTCCAGAAGATTCTGAAGGAGATCCAGAACTCAAGTGGGGAATATCAAGAAGTCCTAGCAAAAAAATAAATTTGTTAAAAAAAAATCAAGAAAAAGGTTAACGATTTTTATTAACCCTTTATTTACTAGATATATTCTGTTGACATTTATCAAATGTTTTTGGGAAATTCCTGTATTTAACGTGCAGTCAGGCGAGTATGGAGAGTAAAACTAACAGGAGAAACCCTCAGAACATTTTTGAAGCATTCTGAAGGGGACTCGCTGCTCTGTTTGGACCTTTTTTTTCTGCTGCAGAACCAAAGAGCTTCCTGGTTTGAGCTCATGAACTGATGCATGAAATTCGTCAGGTCTTTTCTGGGAGGTAATCCTCACTTCTGTCATTCAAAACACTTCACCCACGTTCCACAGAAGCGGTGCAGCCCCGTATCATCACACTGCCATCACCATGTCTGTCTACTGCACTGATGTTCTCTGTGTAGAACATAACCAGAACTTTCCTCTTGGATCTAATCAGTACAGAACATTTGTTCTAGATAAATACTCGTGTTTTTGGAGTAGCACCCCAAAATGGGGCTCATGTGGTTCAAAATTGATCAGAAAAAATAGGATTCTTATTGGGTTTGTCTGCAGTTTCTGTAGTGGCCTTAAGCGGGTTAGCTTGCTATGCTAGCCAGCGTGGCGTGCTAGCGAGCCCTGCTGTAGGGTGCTAGCGAGATCCACTGTAGCGTGCTAGCGAGATCCACTGTAGCGTGCTAGCAAGCTCTGCCGTAGCGTGCTAGCGAGATCCACTGTAGCGTGCTAGCGAGATCCACTGTAGCGTGCTAGCGAGATCCACTGTAGCGTGCTAGCAAGCTCTGCCGTAGCGTGCTAGCGAGATCCACTGTAGCGAGCTACCCTAAACCAAGCAAGCAAGCTCTACTGTAGCAAGTTTCTCTGTATTAAACTAGCGAGCGCCGCTGGAGCATGCTAACGAGCGCCTCTATAGAATGATAGCGAGTTCTGCTGTTGTATATTAGCAGGCTGCGCTTTAGCATGCTAGCGAGTTACCCTAAACCAAGCGAGCAAGCTCTGCTGTTGCAAGTTTCTCTGTATTAAACTAGCGAGCTCCGCTGTAGCGAGCTAGCATACCCGCTGCTCACCTGGAAGCTGGCTGGTGTCGCGAGGCTACTGACTGAATCCCAACTTAATCCAATGTGGGTAAACTCGGGTGGGACCAGCACAGAATCTGCGGACAAACTTGGGACCCACATTTTCTGACCACTTTTAATGTGGAACCCACTTAGCTTTTCTGGCTGGGATTTTTCCATTAGTCACTTTTCTAATTTCCTCATGGATTCTCTGGAGTTCAGAACCTGCAGAGATTTCTTCCCTTTAAACTAACATGTAGAAATGGTCAGTTTTACAGTAGATTTTGCCCAACCCTGCTTTGAATACTCACTCACTGAGAGTAAATGGAGGATTAGTTATGAAGTAAAGTGATCCCAACCAGATTTTTGAAAATTCAAACATTTGTTTGTGAAGTTTCAGAAATGCTTCTATATGAATCAGGAAAATCGTTACTAATCAGAACTTGTTAAAAATTATCTTTGCTGCTGTAATTTCTGAGTAAATATCAGAGATCTAATAATTCCACCTTTCTAAAGCGTTCCATTCACCTCAGATGATGAGTGTCATTAGAAATCGAGACGGGATGGTTGATACGATGATTGCTCCCTCACCAGAGCAGTTTTCCTAATGTGCCATTGTTTGCTCTTTTATCTCTACATTCTTTCCTCATTTGTCATGCTTTCTCTTTGACTGCCTCAAACCTCTTTGATGCATCATTCCACCCATTCTCTGGAATTCACCGCTGAGAAACGCAAAGCAAAACTGGCTGGACATCCATCCATCCATCCATCCATCCATCCATCCATCCACAGATCGCAGAACTGAAGCTCAAATGTCCAATCAGCTTTAAGTGGAAAAGTAAAATTGGACCTACATTTTTCAAAATGGTTTCAAATAAAGTTTAGCCTAAAATATAAAAGGGGTTTATACAAATGTGGACAGAAGATTCATAAAGAAAGACAGACAGACCTGTTTTAAACTCTGAATTTAAAAAAAAAAACCCTGTAAATTTAAAAAAGAAACTTGAATCTTTTTCCAAATAAAGAAAGAAGTTCATTCGTAAGCGCTGCTGTTTTGCATTTTCCGTTTTTGTTTTTCCATTTCTCTAACTTGTTGCTTTCACTCTTTAATTTATAGTTTTATTTCAGATTTTTGGAGTTGATCCTTTATTTACATGGAGATGAGGCTTAAGTCCATTGGCTGACAGAAATGGTGGCGATTTTAATTTTTTATTTTCCAGAGTCTGTTGGTGCCATATTCATCCTTCCTCTGATGTGGGATAAAGCAGTGACAATGCTCTTATTTAAGTTTTTGGTATTTTATTTATTTGTGTCTAGATTTGTTTTTTCTTTTGCATGTTTAATATTTAATTCAAGTTTACAATGTGTAATTGTGGATTTCAGTGTTTTCAATTTTATTTTTTTAATTTATAATACATTTTTTTTTTTAAATTGTATGTTAACCTGATCCTGATTTGACTCCACACTCATACCAGCTGTCATCGGCTGTGAACTATAGCTTCAAAAAAATGTTTTTGATTTGATACTTTATTTTCCAACACAAATAAAATTGTGAGATATAACAAACATAACACAATAAAGTACTCAAAAAAAGGGTGGTTAGAAGAGAACTGATTAATTCCCACCCCCATCTCGCCCCATTTTACACACATTTTTGCATCCTAACATACATAAACTAAATTAAAAGTATGACTAAAAGAATGTTGGTACCAAAGCAACTTTCCAATTCATCGTTGTCCATGTCTTTCCCAGTCAGGCTTCTCAATTTTCTAATCGATGCGTTTCCAAAAACTTTCAGTCTTTGTATAATTGTGTTAAATTTTACTCATTTTGATACTTTTCTCCATATCAAGTCACAACCTTTTCTTTTTTCCAGGGGTCTGCAACCTTCAACAGTTAAAGAGCCGTTCTGGAGGATTTTTGACTGATGGCATCCCAGTAGTTATTCCACCCTTTAGAAAAAAAAAAATAATATACGGTATTGTTACTATTATGACAAACAAATACATTTTTTTCAAGCATAAATAAAACAGAAACATAAAGAAAAAATAGCCTTTTTTCAAAACATAAATTGGTTTCTATTTCTTTAGAGGTCTGCATGACTTTCTTTCAAAATAAGACATCCTGAACCACATAAAATCATCTCAATGCAGGGGATGGAGTTAAAAAAACTGTGGAGGAGCTAAACCAGAAACTGAAATTTTTGTTGTGTTTTCACAATTAATATCCTTTATTTATTTTTTATTTAAAAATGGAGAGAGCACCTTAAATTCTGGTGTCTGTACTGACTTCAGATTGATTTTCTGTGGTAAACAGCTCTCAAACATCTGTCAAAATGTGTCAGGTTTGGTAAACAATGAAGCCAAACTGCTGGATGAATTATTGGAGAATTATGGGTATTGAAGTCAAGATCTTGGTGAGGGGATGCATACTGTCCCTTGACTATTTGTGAAGGAGTACAAACTTGTTTGAATTTTTCCTAATAAACCTACAAGATAAACCTAAAACATTGTAACTTTAACCAAAGAGAAGGGGTTAGCATGATGCTCTGAAGCCGCAGGTTGCAGACCTGCTTTAAACACTGATAAAGCATTTTTCCTGCACAATTCTCCAGTTCCCAAACGACCCTCGTCTGCTCTCTAAGTGAAACTAAACCATTTCCAATAACAGAAGCATCCACACCTACACCAGTTCCACACCAACACCAGTTACAATGACATTTTCAAAAGTTTGATTTAATTAGAAACAACTTTATTGCCAAGTATCACACGAACGAGGAATATGTCTTGGTGATGATGGCGCCTAACGTCCACCAACACACCGAGGGAGCCAAACACGGCGCCAAGCATGGGAAATAAATAAATGTAATGTACAATAAAAAAATAATAAATGTACTTGAATCAAATGAATAATAAATAAATCAAATGTGAATCTTGGCTAGATTAAGAATTACCCTTAAATTTTTGTCATTTGTTTTGTTTTTTTTTCCTCCTTTTTAACTTCTTCCCAATGACCATTCCCCATTAGAAAAGGAAAATACATATATTACTAAAGTTTATATATATATATTATATATATATATATATATATATATATATATATATATATATATATATACCTCAGATGTGCAAAACACCAAAGAAATTAGAGAAATCATTACATTTTTTATAAACAAAATGTAATTCTGCTTCTAACTCAAGGTGAATCACAGAAAACTGAATCCAGCGACACGCAGAATAAATCATATCGGCGCCCCATCTTCAATATGACACCTAAACCCTAATCAATTCAGATGATTTGGATTTTCCTCATGATTTTAAGTTTTTTTTTTTTACATTTTAACCGAACCGAAACTCTAATAATAGAACTTATTGGGACTAATCGGAACGAAAGAGTTTCCTCCTCCGCTGAAATGGTTACTGGACTTGAGGCTGGACTTACTGTTAGTGCTTCTGCGGTTTTGGATGAGTCACCGCTCGGAGGTCAAAGCGGCTTCCTGTGTGGCTCCAGAGGATGGATGAAGGAGGAGTGAAGCTGGGAGTAAATCAGGTGAAAAAGCTGCTCTTTGAATCCTGATCGTCTAAGTCTTCTGTGAGGACTCGATGGCGACGAGTCGTTACTGCCGTCATTGTCAGCGCCACTTCTCATAGAAATGACTCCGAAAGAGCCTGATGTGTTAAAGCTGAAATGATCTTAAGTAACTACATAAAAGTTCATGAAAGTTTTGTATTTCTTGCTCCAGTTCTGAATGAATCAAAGTGACAAATGTTCTGTTTGACCATCATAAACCCCTCAAAGAGCCCCAAATGTTTATGTGTAGCTGTTATTGCCAGGAGCAGCCAAAGTGCTTATTAGGCTGAGGGAGCAATTACGTTTAATACTTTTTTTACAGAAGAAAACATGTTGACTGGATGAAGATCAATTTAAAATTATCACGACTGCGTGTGAACGAGCGATGTTTACCAGGAACTTGACGTTCCTGGTGTCAGAAAGCTAAATTTACTCGCCGCTGTCTCATTTGTGTTTCGCACCACAGATGGGTGATCGGCCGCGGTGACACATGCCGAGGTTCTCCACGTGTTCCTCAGGCCGTTCCCTGAGCGGTTCCTGCGGCTCTCACTCTCGGAGCGGCCGCGCCGGTTCTTGGCAGGCCCGCTCGCCGGCTCGACTGTAGTGCTTCCAGGAGTCGGCCAGCCCGGGCAGATGGAGTTCAGCTTTTCCAGACGAGATAAAACTCTGCTGCGAACAGGCGGCCCCGGTGGGCAGGCAGCGGTCGCCACAGCTGGGAGGGAAACACCCTCCCTGCGGCTTCCCTCTCATGACAAATATTAAAGACCTGGCTTTTGCTTTCTGGCCGTTTGTGCTGCTTTTTATTGGAGTTTCATTTTGTGGTGGAGGAGTCTGTTTTTAGTTTGATATCTGCAAGCGCCTCGTCGGATCAGGAAGGAAATAAGTCAATTCAAATGCTGATCAGGTGATGTGTGTATTTCTACAAAAGCTTTCCTTTTTTTCTGCAAAAGGTAGAACTGCTTCTGCGTGGTCATTTCCAAGCAAAATATCTGTAGAATATTGGTATATAAAAGTCTTTTTATTGAAATATTTTCCAATTTTAAAACCTTCTCCAATCCTGATCAGTTTCAAAAGTGTTCCTAGTGGTCTTTTAATTATGTTTATGCCGTTTTTTGTTTTTTTTACATAAAAATAATTTAAAAACATCTTTTCTAGGACATAGTTTCTGTAGATCAGCAGTAGCTCATTCTAAATTCATCTCTGTTGACAAGGACTGAGCCTGTCCCTACTTCCCGTCATCAATCTGTCTACACTCTGTCCCACTAGCTTACAGCCCTTCACAACCCAAACCTAATAACAAAATCGGTGAGTGATATCAGAGTCATACAGTCGTACAGTTTTGGTCCAGATTCCAGTTCAGATGAGGTAAACTAAGTCGTTCATGGATCTATTTGTCTGTGGGTGGTATGGTAAAAGCTTTTTCAAACTGTATTTTTTCCATCAGCTCCAAATTCATGACATAAAAAAACTTAAATAAAATGTTAAGATTAATTTTCTTTATATATGTCATGCATGATGAGAAAAATCTTACAGGAGCTTGTAAAAACACAATTTTCCTCTTTCTAAAACTGCTCAAATGCAGTGCCGACCCTGAGAAAAGGCAACCTAGGCGGCCGCTTATGCGGCATCTACCAGAGGGGGCGCCAAATTGCAAAGATTATTATTACTATTTATTTATTTTATTTACAGTTTAACACAACATTCATTTTGTGTTTTTTTTTTTTTTTTCGCCTAGGGTGCCATGCAGCTCAAAGGATTCAATTGTTTTATTTGAAAGTCCATATCGCAGGGGCAGCAGTCTAAGCAAAGATGCCCAGACTTCCCTCTCCTCGGCCACTTCCTCCAGCTTCTCTTGGGCTTCCGGGGCCTCGCCCAGTGGGACATGCCCCGAACACCTCCCCAGGGAGGCATCCAGACCAGATACCTGAGCCACCTCTCCGGGTGACGGGGATTCTTACCCTCCGGTGGAAGCTTGTTTTAGCCGCTTGTAGTCGGGATCTCGTTTTTTGGATCACAACCCAGAGTTGAATTGAACTTTATTAACTTTATTAATATCCCAAGGGATAAATTTATCAAAGTTCAAGACCATAGAAGATCACTGGAATGAAGATCGACCGGTAAATTGAGAGCTTTGCTTTCTGGGTCAGCTCTCTCTTCACCACAACGGACCGGTACGGAGACCACATAAAGGCAACGATCTTCCCTTACTAGTGAACAAAATATTTAAACTCCTCCACCTGAGGCAGGAGCACTCCACCCACCCAGAGAGGACAAACTACCTTTCTCCTATGGCCTCAGGGTTAGCGGTTCTGACCCTCATCCCAGCTGCAAACCATCCTGGAAGTTCTGGTCCAGTGAAGCTAACAAGACAACATCATCTGCAAAGAACAGAGGAAATCCTGTGGTCCCCAAACCAGACCCCCTCTGGCTCCTTAGATATGACTTTTTATTTCATAAAATGAAAGACTGTAAAAATAAACACTAAAAATGTGACTTTCAATGTTTTAAAGAAATGTATATTTAGTGTTACAGGTTAGTTACCTTTTTGAAACCACATTCAGGTGAACACTACTGTTGACCTGCAGCTCAGCAGGGTTTGGTGCCACAGAATGTTCCAGAAGGCTTCATGCAGACAGAGACGGTTGTTCTTTTTAAAGTTGACTGTTTTAAACTGTGAATCCAGTTCATGTTCCGTGCAAAAAGGTCCTTTTGTGTCAGAAATGTAAACCGTTCTTTCAGTTTGGAGTAACTTCTCCATAACACGAGTTACTTTTGTCACATTTTCAACAGTTCGCTTGACTTTCCCGCCCTCAAAAACCTGGTTCTGGGGTCGTCCTGAAGCTGTTGAGGAAGCCCTGCTGAGGTTTGCGTCTCATCTGTGCTCCTCTGGCTCCTTTTCTAGTGTAAACATCTTCAGTTTGGAAAAGAAGAGCAACAGAGATGTGAGAACAGAAAGGTGAGGGCAGTTCACAGCAGCCAAGTCAGTGGGACATCTGGAGGGCAGGTGTTTCCTCCAGCTGCGACAGTTTGAGTAGCTGCTGCGCCCTCTATGGGGAGGGACGGGTACTGCGCCCACATGTTGACACGGGGGAAGCCGGGACATGTCCAGACTGTTCCGATCCCCCATCACTGCAGGCTGTCACTCAGACTTTTCCAGAAAAACTCTAATTCTTCAGCTTGTGTTGGTTACCACAGACTGTAGTCAAAGTTTAGGAACAAAAGATTATATGAGAAGGTTTGGAAACAGCCTGAAT
This sequence comes from Oryzias javanicus, assembly GCA_003999625.1. Lineage (NCBI taxonomy): Eukaryota > Metazoa > Chordata > Actinopteri > Beloniformes > Adrianichthyidae > Oryzias > Oryzias javanicus. Next base: position 1,267,787 of record CM012457.1, read on the forward strand.
TAGTCTTGAGGACCTCTTTTATGTTCAGTTCTTTGTTTTGCTGCTGTTTTGTTCTTATTTTGTGATGAGTGTACCGTGTTTATTCTGGCCGTTCTGCCCTCACTATCACAGCAGGTTTTAGTCACCAAAGCTGGTTTGAATTACCCCAAAAGCCCACACTTCCGGTGATTCAGATCTTTTGCTCTTCTGTTTTCTCCTCCTCTTTGGCTTTCAGTTTTTCTTTTCTAATCCTCCTTCCACAATCCTACTTTACTTTTTTTAAGGTTTATTTAAATCTTTGTAAATGTTCTGTTTGTTCAACCCAATTTCAGTGATTTGGTGAAATTTAAATAAAAACACTTTTGGGCTCAGATGAACAAAAAGGAATATCTCAGAAAAGCTATAATGTGTTATTTTATAAAGTTTTTAAATATGTACAAGAAAGAAAATCCTCTTTTTTTGTCATTTTTAATATTTATTTGATACTATAAATATATGAATTTAAAATGTTTACAAATGTTTTAGTTTAATTAAATTGTTTTGGAACAATTAAGTCTAGTCTTTAGATTTGTTAATTTAATTTTCCCACTTCATATATATTAGGAGTGTGGGAAATGATCAATTTGGCAATATATATCGCAATACTTAATCTGGCAATAATCGATTTAAAATGTTGACAATTAACTGCTAGTAGTGAATGAGCTACATGTAGCACATTCATTTTGTTAGTTTTTTTTTTTTGTTTACATTTTTAATACTGAAAAAATATTTTGTTGTGAAAATTAGACGATCTTGACTGTTCCCTTTAAGAAGAAATATTTTTTGATTTACCAAAATAAAAGCCGAATGATTTGCTTTGGTAAAATAAACTTAGTAATCATATTTAGGTTTAAGTTACTCTTTATTTATTTTTTTTATTTTTACGTTTTTTGGGATCTATCACGATACATATCGCATCGTGAGCTATGTATCATGATATGTATCGTATCGCCAGACTCTTGTCAATACACACTCCTCATATACACATATATAAATTTATTAGAAATGAGAACCTTTACCAACAAAAAAAGAAAACTTAACAGACTGAATTTGCAAAATTGTAATATTTCACCAATCTTTCTTTAAATTCCTGCAAAGATTTTTTTTTCTTTTAAATATTTTAAATTCACTTATGAAGATAATTTCTCAGAAAGCCCAGGATTTGAACCGTTGACCGGAGTTGGGCTATCAAGGGTTAAACCCGCTGCCTCACTGTTGCTCCATAGAGCAACATTAGTTTAACAGTCATGAACTTTGACCTTTCGATGTCAGGCCAGACGTCAAACCAAACATGGACCCGTGATCTTGTGTTATAATCTGCAGATCTCTTAGCTGGGATTATATTTAATCCACTCTGCAGCATGTGTGAAGCTGTGCTCCTCATTAAAGTCTGGGTGAGCGATCAAATGATGCTTTCTACAGGCTGCATCCATGAGGGGATCGCACATTCCAGACCTCCAAGACCAGAGATTATCAGCTTCACTTGGTCGTGTCCTGAAGATGAACCGCAGAACTTCTGCTTTCCGCCGGACATCATCAGACGCTGAACGCCGGCGGAGCTTCTGAGGATCCTCTCACCTTTTCTGCAACTCTCCTTCAGATAAATCTGCTTCTTGTGACTTTGTGGGCGACACCCAGCATGCTCTGGGGTTAAACCACCGATGGGTGGGAAGGAATTACATCCACTCTGTTACCTTTACTTAAGTAACTTTTCATAAAAGTTGTTTTACGGCACCAGACTTTTTACTTTAACTGAACCCATAAGAACCTATAGTGCCATCAGTAGCTGTGTTTCTATAACTTATATTTGCAAAACTTTACTGAAATTCTAGAAATGTCAACAAAAAAAAACACACAATTTCACATTAAATTATAATCAAGCAAATAAACACAAACAAACTCATGCAATAAATCATTCAAAAGCACAATCTCTCATCATCATCTATCAAAGGAGACGTCGGCGTCTCATTCAGGCCATGGAGCGGTGAGCTACAGAAGAAGAGATTTTGGGTAATTGTTGTTGGTGAGTTTACTGAGGAGCTGTGGATCCAACAATTCCACACAACTTTAGTTGAGCTGTGATGCCTCTGGGACCTCTTGTGGCGTCTATTGTGCAGCGCCCAAGACAGCCAAGAAGTGCATTGCCATAGAAACCTGTGGTCATGTGACTCGTTTAACTTGGTTAGAGTTTCCTTTGCAGTTATATATGGTCATTTCTAAACACTTTAAAACCAAGCACAATTTTTTTTTGATAAATGAGTTTTTTGAATGATTATTTTTCTCATGATAGAGGATATTTATCCGTCCATCCAGGATTTTGCAATGTTGCAATCACAACTATTCAAGCAAACCCCAGCTTTTCCCTTCTGACTCCGTCCCGGGAGCCGTGCTCTTTTTTTACATTTCCACTCTTTAGCCTTTCTGTCTTTTTTTTACTCTTCACTTTTCTCTTCTTTACATACGTGTTTGTGCTGCGCTCGACCGCGGTGAAAGATCAGTATAATAAAATATAAAACTGTCCACACAACCAACCAGTGCAAACACCTGAGAAAACAGAGTATAAGAAACCAGATCAGCTTCTCAAAGACTTGGTCTTCCTCTACCAGCAACTCGCCAGATCTGAGGCTTAATCTGCTTATTCCTTTTGTTTGTTTGTTTTTTTTTTTTATTTTCCCCTAAAGTATGTTTAAATCAATACACAATTTGGGTTTATTGTGAACATCGAGAACCAAAAATTTTATTTTAGGTTTCACACTTCTATTTATGTTAAATAAAAGCACAAAAACATTGTAAATAGTGATGGTGCAGTATTTTTCAAGTACACACGACACAATAAAAAGAGTGGGAATTTGAGAACGTGAAGTTTATTCAATAAATAACATTTTTTGGTGTTTTTTGGGAAAAAAAGTATATTAAAAAACACTGCAAAACATTTTGTCTCAACATAAATCATAAAACCTGCAGCGAAATCCTGGAGGGTCTGATTTATAAGACCCTTATATTTCTTTATTCAAATGAATGTGATGAATAGATCCATGTATGTCTTCAGTTATTGGTGTTTTAGAAATGATCAGAATGTTGGTGGACCAGAAAAATCCATTCCAACAATCCTGGAGGGATCTCTTGGTGCTGACAAGTTCTCCAAACCCTCGCACACGTGTCACTAACATGTAAAACCGCAGTTACAGTGGAGAGTTCCTGTGCTTTTGCCACATATGATCACTTAGATCCATTTAGAACCTCCTGCTGGAGGTCGAACCATTAAAGCTGGAGGTCATGGGAAGCTGCAGCACTTGGCTGAAGCAGAGAAACTTCACTGACAGGTTGTCTTCGGAGGATGTTTGTAAAACGGCCGACCGCTGGTACCACAGTAAAGAGCGGCGCCGTGATTGGCCGAGCGTCCCCGCCGGGCCACGGGCTCGGTGGGAGCATCTGAGGCGGGGAGGCCTGGGAGCAGGAGTGAGTCGAGGACACCGTGTGAGGAGGCCGCACTGGTTTGATTACATTTGGAGATAGCAATCAGCCGCATTCCCCCTCACTGCTGTTGTGTTTGATGTCCGGCGAGCGTGCAGATGGAGCCGCTGCACGCACAACCACACATGAATACACACAGATGGTGGGGCGGAGCTTCCTACGGGACGCCGTCTCTGCTGTGCCACCCTGCTCCGCAGACGTTTGCTGCTCACAGGTGTGTGCACCCCTAGAAGTCACAAATATGGGATTGTTTTATCTTCCTGGTGACAAGTGGTTATTTTAGCAAGTAAACACATTTGGAAACGCTCTGTCACTGTAGGGGTGTGTGTCTGGGAGTGATTGTAGCGAGGAGGTGCAGCACACAAACACACACAGACGCTTGACTCAGTGCCATGGAAATGGGAAAAGTTAGGTCCTGATGGTTTGTTCTCTCTTTAATTGTGGGCAAATGTCTTTCAGATGTTCCTGAGCGACTGATCACCACGGGTCGCGCCGGGCCGCGTCATGTCCTCCCAGACCACATCAAGGGGCACCAGAGGCAGTGTGGGACGATAGCGGACCGGCAACAGGAGGCCCGCTGTGGGGCTGCAAAACCTCCTTCGGGTGCTCCTGCAAAAAACAGAATTCATGCTAGAAATATTGCCTTTCCTGTGAAAACGCGGTGCTGACACATGAAGCCAGAAATGGTTGAAGGTTCCCGAAGAACCGAGAGAAATTTGGAAAAATTCAAGGAACTTGTGTAATTCTTAATGTGAAGTTAATGAGTAGGTCCTGGAAGAAACTCTTGGATGATTTTGAAGGATTTTTTATTTGGACTTCAGATGGCCTAGAGTGGAAGGGTGTGGGTTCAAATCCTCAGTAAAGTCATGCCAAAGACTAAACATGAGACCTAAGGACTTCTGCACGACTGTATCTGCAGCTCACAGTCCCAGGTGTGTGACAGCCAATGAGACTTTATCTGTCAGTCTGATCTGGTCTAGTCCGGTCTAGTCTTGTCTTGTCTTGTCCGGTCTAGTCTTGTCTTGTCTGGTCTAGTCTTTTTTTGTCCGGTCAAGTCTTGTCTCTTCCGGTCTAGCCTTGTCTTGTCTGATCTAGTCTCTTCCGGTCTAGCCTTGTATTGTCCGGTCTAGTCTTGTCTCTTCTGGTCTAGTCTTGTCTCTTCCGGTCTAATCTTGCACTATCCGGTCTAGTCTTGTCTTGTCCGGTCTAGTCTTTTCTTGTCCGGTCTAGTCTTGTCTTGTCTGGTCTAGTCTTTTCTTGTCCGGTCTAGTCTTGTCTTGTCTGGTCTAGTCTTTTCTTGTCCGGTCTCTTGTCTTGTCTCTTCCGGTCTAGTCTTGTCTTGTTCGGTCTAGTCTTGTCTTGTCCGGTCTAGTCTCTTGTAATTGGGTCTAGTCTTGTCCTTTTGTGGTCTGTTTGTCTCTCCGGTTAGTCTTGTCCTGTCGGTTAGTCTCTGTCTCTGAGACTGTCAGACTTGTTTATGTTACTCACAGGCATATATTCTTTGAGCTCTGTGGAGCAAAAATAAAAATTAAATGCAGTTTTTTTCTGTTTTGATGGACTTCTCTTCTTCGTCTTCTTCTTGAACTAAAGCTAAAAACTGCAACACTCCTGCTCCACCTAGTGGTCAAACGATAAAACAACAAACAGGACAGAACAGACCTCTTCAGTCATTGGCCAGGAGTTATGAGGGCGGGGCAATGAAACGAGGGAAGTTCTAGTCTTTGCAGTCCTTGATGAGACATTTCACTAATTCAAACTTTATATTTTACTGATCACTGTTGAACGCTTGTATCAGCATCAGTCGCTGCTGCTTTGAGACAATGGATTCATCCTGTAAAATGGTTACTAAGGAGACCACGGCTTAGATAAGTGTTTATGGCAGATACACTGTTAGGAAAACGGTGAGAAGCAATGTGATTCCCATTAAAAGTTGTTTTAATGAACCACAACCATGTTTCAATGAGTCTACGTTGGAGTTTTTTAGAGAATTCTGTTAAGGAACTACAATGTAGTTTCTATAATGACATCACAGCAGCGCCGGGCACCTACCTCATAAAGAGACAGAAAAACATGTAAGAATTGTTTTCAATGAAGGTTCTAACAAGTGAGGAGTTGGAATCTTTATTTCTGCTTGTGATCATGCTTCACTCCTAATCTGTTTACATCACGTGACAACTGGTTTTGGAGGCCGATTTGGTTCTGTTGTTCCGCTCTGAGCACAGAACTAAAGAATCTCAGAGCAAACCAGAGCTCAGTTCGATTGGAAACGAACCGAGACCACCTCCACATTTGGTTCAGAGAGCGATTCAGACTGAAAATTTATTGTGGATAATTGAGGGAAATAAACTCTGGCTCATTTTAAGCAAACAAAACGTGTCCAGATGATCACATCCTATACTAAAATACTAAAATATCCAGTCAAAAGGAAAAAAAAATATATTCCCATAAAATATTTCAACATTCAAATTTACTAAAAGAGTCAAATATCTGCTGAATTCTTCAAAGTTCGACTGATATTTGTTGCTAATTATTTACTAAAGTTTCTTCCTTTTTTTGTGTGAACTTGTGAAATTTTCACAAAAAAATAGAGGGAAAAATAATTTTAAATCTGAACATTTTATGTACAAAACCATCAGTAAGAATCCGACCTGGATGTGAAGTATGAGTCGAGGAATTTCTGTCATTTAGACATTAAACTAGCAATTAAACATTTAAGGCTCCATTTCTGAAACAGACCTTTTCAATTTCACATATTGATGGTTTTCATAGACATAAATCTGCTCCTGAAACCTTGTTAATTATCTGGAAGTGCTAAAGCCGTCCCCGCTCGTATTTCCTGCACCTGCTGAGGCCGTGGCAGACCGCTGTGGGAGGACCAAAGCCACATTCCAGTTATAGTCGTTTGGTTGCTCTGGTTTGTTTTCCTTGGGTGTCTCTTCGCTCCTGGAGGAAGACTCTGGTAGTTCAGAGGAGAATGCCGAGGAGAAAACAAGCGTGTTTGGGAGAAATGCTGCCCTCTGCTGGACAAACTCCCAGCTCTGCTTTTTATAAGTGCCTGAAATGGTCTAACAGTGACAGCCTGAAAAGACTGTCTGCTTCCATTAAGAGGTCTCCTCATTCCTGCATGGTTCTCCTCACACATGGTTTCCTTCACGCTCTGGAACTTTACTGGGAAAACTCTGGATAATGTCAGAGAGGGTGATTCCAGATTTCACATTCAGCTCCTGAGAAAACTTTGAGAAAGTCCAGACAGTTCTGTTACATGTGGAAATGACTTTAGAATGACTCGCTACAAATTGAAGGGAAACCTTTAAATTCTGTTGGGATGTGAAATCCTGAAAGAGATTTTAACGTGAAAAAACAAAACGAACAACTGCTGTTGACAAAGAATTTTTTTCTTCCATTCCGATTAAAAAATAAATAAAAAAACATTTTAAAAAAACACTCAATCACACTTTTAGCAATCTTGGTAGCAAAACGTTCAGGACATTCATTCTTGAACTTTTGGTATTCATATATTTTAGGGTTTTTACAGCTTTTTAGCAATTTTTTTTATAGCCTCATTGAAAATGAATGAAAATTTCTAAAAAATTCTTTGTGCACATTTGAAACTTAAGCAATACGTTATCAAAACGTTCATGACATTCCTGCTTGTACTTTTGTCATTCGTATATTTTACGGTTTTTAAGCTTTTACATAATCTAAGCAACTTTTTTTTTTTTTTTTGCCCTATTAAAATGAAAAATTCTTCAAATTATTTGTGTATCTCTGAAACGTTCGCAATATTGGTATCAAAACGTACAGCATTCCGGCTTGTACTTTTGGTATTTATGTATTTTACGTTTTTTTTTAATTGTATGCAATTTATGCTGGTTTTTTTTTTGTTTTTTTTTTGCCATTGAAAATGAGAAGGGAATTTTTTTAATTATTTTTGCACTTTTAAAACTTAATGAATCTTGTTATCAAAATATGAATATAATATTAATATAATATTAATATAATATTAATATTTAGAACATTCCAGCTTGTACTTTTGGTATTCATATATTTTGTCATATTTTTTATTTTACGCAATTTATGTGATTTTATTTTAATGTTTTTCCCCATAAAAATAAGAAATTATTTTCCACTTTCAAACTTTTGTAATGGTGGTATCAAAACGTAAAGGAAATTTCTTCTTCTACTTTTGGTAATTATATCTACAATGTAATTTAAAATGTTTCACAATTTATGCAATTTCAAAAGAAATTCTTTAAATTCTTTGTTCACCTTTGAAACTTATGCAATATTGATACCAATAGGTTCAGAACATTAATGACATTTTATATTTAACACATTTTTAAATTCAATGCAACTTTTTAAGAAATTCTTCAAATTATTTGTGCAATTTTTGCAACTTTAGCAGTTAGCAAAAGCTTTAGCTCAAACTTTTCTTGTGAATCTGCTCCATTCTGATGCATCCACTTGTAGACGTCTAGATCCATGTGTTTCTTGGTTTTCCTTATCTGACCCTTTTTGTTGTTCTGGTAATCTTAGCTTGGAAGAGTGAGGGGCTGTAAGCTAGTGGAAGAGTGCGTCAACCAGGGAAGGTCAATCGACAGAGCACAGGTCATAAGCAACCCATTAAAAAATGTAATCAAACTGGAATAAATTAAATTGATAATCTTATTTAATGTCTTATTTTTCTGTAGTTTTGATTTATCTCCATGGATACTGCACTACGAATAAATCCACCTTTGTCTGGTTGCAAAAAGTTCATGTGGAGTTGCAGGATTTGTTGTTTTTCTGGTGTAAATGTGTTTTTTTTCTTGTTTTGATTATTCCAACATCACATGAAGGCAGCGTTTCTCAAACTTTTTTTCCCTGATGTCAACCTGTTGGTGCAAACGGTACTAGAATGGGAAGAAAATCCACAAATTCTGTCCAGATTCCACATCCTTTCTTTATGTAATGATTACCCAAACGCTCCATGCTTCTGCTTCTGGTTTGGTCCTTTTGCCAAATTTAAAAACCCTTTGTGCCCGTCCAGTAAAAGAGTCTGCCGACCTCTGGTGTAAACAGAAAACTCTCAGCAATGATGAAAACCCATTTATTAATTTATTCGGAACTTAAGAGTAAAATACTGTAACTCCCTGCATTCCTTTTTAGGTTTTGTTTAGAGATTTTTCCATTTTGTTCTATTTTAAAATATAACTTAATATTTCATTTATTAGGAGGAAAATGTTCCAAAATTACCATAAAAAAAAACAATCCAAATTCTGAACTGAAAAACTAGTTGTGCTTTTGTTCATAAACTGCAACAGGTGTTTGTGAGAGCAGAATCTATCGTTCTGATTCAAACACACATTATCACACTACCGCCACCGTGCTTAACTATAGTTTTACTCAAGATATATCAGACCAAAAAAGTCGCTTTTTTTTTCTTAATTCCTCAAATATTTGTGTTTATGTAAATTGTCAAATTCTGTCTTTTTTTTTTTTTTCTCCAGCAGTGTTTCTGCTTTACTTGAACTCTCCCACATTCCCATTTTTGTCTAAAAGTTTCTCTCTGACTGCTGAGTCATGAAATCTGAACCTGATCCGAGCTAAGTGAGACCCGCCCCTCTTTTCATCTCCTTCTGGAACCTCCTCTTTGAGGAGCTCTTGTTGTGTTTTTGGACTCATCACAGATCCACGTTCTCCCCGTGAAAATGTTTATTTTTGTAAATAAATTCTGATTCTTTCTGGTAATCTGTGGGTTTATCACTGAAACTGCTGTTCGATTCCAAAGCTGGGATGAACTGTTGGTCCCCAGAAGAACGAGACGCCCACAGAGCAAACAGAGAACATCTGTTCCCCGAGGTCGTCTCACTGCAGCCCCTGAACAACCTCGCTTTCTGTCTTCCAGTAGCTCCTCCGGAGCATCAAAGCCTCCTCTCTCTGTTCCCGCGCAGCAGCACGAATCTCCTCTCCGAGTAAACATTGCTCAAGTCGTCTCCAACCGAGAACCAGATTGAAGCTGAACCTGCGTGTGAACTTCACGTTGAGGGAAACACCTTCAGTTCAGTTCTCGTCGTCACAAAAACTTCTTTTTTCTTTAGTGTCAGGTCAGTAAAGTTCATGTTTTCTGCTCGTAAAGAAGACTGAGATGATCACATTCTGTTCATTTGGAAAACTCCCAGCATGCATCATTCCTGAATATTGATGTGTAATATTAAACGTGTCGTTAAAGAATGTTCACCTGTCTCCCTAAACTCCACCTGTCTCCCTAAACTCCACCTGTCTCCCTAAACTCCACCTGTCTCCCTAAACTCCACCTGTCTCACTAAACTCCACCTGTCTCACTGAACTCCACCTGTCAACCTAAACTCCACCTGTCTCCCTAAACTCCACCTGTCTCACTAAACTCCACCTGTCTCCCTAAACTCCACCTGTCTCACTAAACTCCACCTGTCTCCCTGAACTCCACCTGTCTCCCTAAACTCCACCTGTCTCACTAAACTCCACCTGTCTCACTAAACTCCACCTGTCTCCCTAAACTCCACCTGTCTCACTAAACTCCACCTGTCTCACTAAACTCCACCTGTCTCCCTAAACTCCACCTGCCTCCCTGAACTCCACCTGCCTCGCTGAACTCCACCTGTCTCCCTAAACTCCACCTGTCTCCCTAAACTCCACGTGTCTCCCTAAACTCCACCTGTCTCCCTAAACTCCACCTGTCTCCCTAAACTCCACCTGTCTCCCTAAACTCCACCTGTCTCCCTGAACTCCACCTGTCTCCCTAAACTCCACCTGTCTCACTAAACTCCACCTGTCTCACTAAACTCCACCTGTCTCCCTAAACTCCACCTGTCTCACTAAACTCCACCTGTCTCACTAAACTCCACCTGTCTCCCTAAACTCCACCTGCCTCCCTGAACTCCACCTGCCTCGCTGAACTCCACCTGTCTCCCTAAACTCCACCTGTCTCCCTAAACTCCACGTGTCTCCCTAAACTCCACCTGTCTCCCTAAACTCCACCTGTCTCCCTAAACTCCACCTGTCTCCCTAAACTCCACCTGTCTCCCTAAACTCCACCTGTCTCCCTAAACTCCACCTGTCTCCCTAAACTCCACCTGCCTCCCTAAACTCCACCTGTCTCACTAAACTCCACCTGTCTCCCTAAACTCCACCTGTCTCACTAAACTCCACCTGTCTCCCTAAACTCCACCTGTCTCCTGAACTCCACCTGTCTCCCTAAACTCCACCTGTCTCCCTGAACTCCACCTGTCTCCCTAAACTCCACCTGTCTCCCTAAACTCCACCTGTCTCACTAAACTCCACCTGTCTCCCTAAACTCCACCTGTCTCCCTAAACTCCACCTGTCTCACTAAACTCCACCTGTCTCCCTAAACTCCACCTGTCTCACTAAACTCCACCTGTCTCACTAAACTCCACCTGTCTCCCTAAACTCCACCTGTCTCACTAAACTCCACCTGTCTCACTAAACTCCACCTGTCTCCCTAAACTCCACCTGTCTCACTAAACTCCACCTGTCTCCCTAAACTCCACCTGTCTCCCTGAACTCCACCTGTCTCCCTAAACTCCACCTGTCTCCCTGAACTCCACCTGTCTCCCTAAACTCCACCTGTCTCACTAAACTCCACCTGTCTCACTAAACTCCACCTGTCTCCCTAAACTCCACCTGTCTCCCTAAACTCCACCTGTCTCACTAAACTCCACCTGTCTCCCTAAACTCCACCTGTCTCACTAAACTCCACCTGTCTCACTAAACTCCACCTGTCTCCCTAAACTCCACCTGTCTCACTAAACTCCACCTGTCTCACTAAACTCCACCTGTCTCCCTAAACTCCACCTGCCTCCCTGAACTCCACCTGTCTCGCTGAACTCCACCTGTCTCCCTAAACTCCACCTGTCTCCCTAAACTCCACCTGTCTCCCTAAACTCCACCTGTCTCACTAAACTCCACCTGTCTCCCTAAACTCCACCTGTCTCACTAAACTCCACCTGTCTCCCTAAACTCCACCTGTCTCACTAAACTCCACCTGTCTCACTAAACTCCACCTGTCTCCCTAAACTCCACCTGCCTCCCTGAACTCCACCTGTCTCGCTGAACTCCACCTGTCTCCCTAAACTCCACCTGTCTCCCTAAACTCCACCTGTCTCCCTAAACTCCACCTGTCTCCCTAAACTCCACCTGTCTCGCTGAGCTGCACCTGTCTTCTCGAGCTTTAGCTTGGATTTCACCTGCAGCTGCTCTGTAGAGCGGATTCCCCCCCTTCAGCTCTGACGGACACGACTTCCATAAGAAATGACCCCCAACCCGGAAAGCGGACCGGCCTGCAGTGATGCAGACTTGGGTCAGACTCCAGATCAACAGCTTGAACATGCAGCTCTGGAAACATCAACTGGAACTTTCCTTTATGTAATCGTTCAAATTGCTGTTAAAGAATTTTAACCTGTTTAGATTCATTGTTCTGCAGCTCCGACTTACTAACCTGATTACCAACTGTAGAGTTTTGGATTTTTTTTTCTTCCTTTATGGAAAGATTCAAAATTCTCAATTTCCAACTATTCCCGCCACTTAGAACATATTGGGGCAAAAGAGAAAGCTCATTTATTTTGATTTTTTTCTTGTGCAACCGTTAACTAAAACTCAAACATGCTTTTAAAGTCAGCCACTGTGACATAAAAATAAATAGAAATCAAATGATTTATGCTCTCACTCAAAGGCTGTGCAGGACTTCATGTTTTCTCTGGGTTAAACTAATAATGTAAGTTTATTTGGCACAAGTATTTTTTTTTTAAAGTGGTGAATATTCGTTTTAAAAATTATCACTAAAAAAAAATACACAAACACAAAAATGTACAACTTTTTTTTATTGCAACACCACCAGTGCCAAAAAATTCCCATTTATAGTGACATCAATACAAAGTGAAGAATATAAAAACATCAAAGCACTTGATACGACACAGAAACCTGAGGATTAGACACCCTTCCATCTGAGGGCTCTCAACCAAAAAATAAAAAATAAAACTCTGTTGCATGTGAGCACGTGATGGCACATTCAAGTGGGAGGAGTCAGAGCGACTTGGTTTCCTGTTCGGTTCTGGAGGAACAAATAAATAGCAACAACTCCTGAAATGGTTCAGAAACATAAATGTGAAAAATAGAAGGCTAAAGATGAATCACATTTATCCGTAAGTTTTTCTTGTTGAATATCTTTCCAGTTTGGGTTGAATGATTTTATGCACCAGGTTTTGTGCTCCGTTTCAGTTCTTCTGCTGTTTCTATGATCCAGTAACAAAGAATAAAAAGTTTTATGTCTCACATCAGCGGTTTGCTTTCAACTTTAGACTTTTGATTGAGACTTCAGGGCGGAGTTTAACCTCACGATGATGACCTAATCTCCCTTCAGCTTAGTCCGAGTTAGTCGATACGCTCCAGTCAAAGTCAAAAGTCTCAGAGGGGATCGTCCCAGCTCTTTCTCTGGTTGTTGGTCAAGTCTCGAATCCAAGTTATGTGCCCATTAATTATTAAGTATATTAATGTTGACACAATCGCTTTTTTGAAAAAGCTACAATATACATAATTATGTATCAGATGACACGAGTCTCCAAGATCCAGGTCAAGTCTTAAGCCTGGTTCACGTCGGACAGGACAGCTGTGGTTATTAAAATATGATCGCATTTGTCAATCGCTGTTTTATTGTTAAAAGTTGGTTTTGTTTTGAAAACTGACCGCATTTTCTCGTGTTTCTTGGCGTGACTTTCTGCCAGTCGACGAGGATTGAATAGAGAGCAGACGCCGCAACAATCGCTGCACTTCATATGAACTACAGCAAATGTGTTAAAGTCGAGGCCCGGGGGCCAAATCTGGCCCCCCAGATCATTTTATATTGTGCTGGTAATATATTGAGACAACACTACAATTATGGAGGCTGAGAGACACAGCACACAACCAAACAGAAATTAGTTTTTTCTAAAAAGGACTAGTTTTATTTCTATTTCAAGGCTTTGTTGGCTTTGTTAGTTGTATAATTTTAACAGGATATATTTTACGGAGATCAAATTCTTTTAAATTATTATTTATAAGTATAATTTTTAATATAAAATGACATAAAAGTACGACATGATATTTTTTTTCTTTAAGGTTTAGTTTATTTGTAACTTGTAATATTTTGACAAAATATATATTTATGGAGAGTAAAATAATGAAAGTTATTAAGGTTTAAGTTGATTTATTCTGGAACAATATTACTGCCCGTATATTTTGGATTTTGGCTCCGATGTGCGATTGAGTTTGACACCCCTGAACTTTGTTCCGCGTCGCTTCCGTGTCCGATGTGAACCAGAAATGATTCTACGTTCACACTGGAATAGGGCTGCCACGATTAGTCGACTAATCGATGACTAATCGACTATTAAAATAATCGACAACTAATTTAATAGTCGATTAGTCGTTACTTTATATTGTATGAAGTCAGATTGTAGTAAAGTTGAAAGTTATAATAGCATTCTGCTAGCTTTTTGGCATATTTTGGCATTTATTAAGGTTTTTTAGGCTATTTTGGAGTTTAGCTAATATTTTAGCAGCATGCTAGCTATTTCGGCTAACTTTAGCTTTTTTACGTTTTTTAGGCAATTTTTGAGTTTAGCTTATATTTCAGCTATATGCTAGCTGTTTTGGCTAATATAGGATTTTTCCGTTTTTTTAAGGCTAATTTGGAATTTAGCTAATATTTCAGCAGCATGCTAGCTATTTAGGCTAACTTTGGCTCTTTTTATTTTTTGGTAAATTTGGCATTTAACTAATATTTTAGCTGGTTATCAACTTCAGCATCTTTACATCCACTTTGGCCGTGAACAGATTAGTCGACTAATCGGAAAAAATAATCGGTGATTAGTCGACTATTAAAATAATCGTTTGTGGCAGCCCTACACTGGATTCAGAAACACGAGTTGAAGCAACCATTTTGGACTCTCTCAAATAAGAAGTTTTTTAATCCATCTTCTGGTGTGACTGAGCTCCCCTTGAAAGTCGGACCAATCAGGGACTCTGATTTGTTAGTTGATGAATGGAAAGCGTTCTTTTCAAAAACCGATCAGGAAGGAGATATTATAATTGCGGTTTGTGTCTGAGAATAATCTATGTCCTTCATAGAACAAAATAGAGCTCTGGAGTGAGATTTACATCAGACTACATGCCCTAGTATTGGGTAGAGACGGTCCAGACGGTCTATGTCAAAACAGAAGTCCAAGTAAAGTCTCAAGTAGGTTTGAGTCAGTTTCTGGCATGAATGCAGATCTTTTCACATCATTCTTCATAAATATTGATCTAAAATGGCTCCTTACTGCTTTGAGCTCAAACACAAGCATTTAAACCCGAATCAAAGCCTCAGAGTCGGATTCCAGTCTTTGTTCTCGCTCCGGTTCAAAGTTTGGTCAAAACTTTTTGTCTAAATTACTGTTAAATGATCAGGTCATCATTTTAAATCAGTAAATTTGTTCTCAACTGACCCGGCTGGTAAAATAAACATTGAATAGATAAAAAAAAAATAATTAAACCTCTCATTCAAACACTAAAACAGAAACTAAATATATTTACCGATCAACTTTTATCAAAAAATGTTTGGGACCAAAACTACAGAAACCGCCTTAAATGACAGTGAAGGTGAGAAACAAACGGCGGCTCCACCTTAAAAAGAAATAGACAGCACAGCAGTTCCTCATTTCTGAAAATAAAAACACTTTTTGGATTCCTACTACAAGTCCAAAGCCACACAAAAGCTAAATAATATGAAACGGCACATCAAGGGAGGACGGAATCACAGTGAACACCGATACAATCCACAGGTATATTTATATTAAACCTCAATGTAGCTCCAGGAGTGTCTCTGAAAGAGGAATTATGGCTTAGATTAATCAAATAATGGACCCAAAATCTATTTTAAAAAGATCAAATTTAAATAGATTTGGTTTTTAGAAGTTTTACAATTTAAAATAGAAGAAAATAAACTTTTTTTGTTATTTCTGTGATCTTTAAGTGAGAAAAGAAGCAATGTCGATTGTAGATTATTTGGATCATTTAATTTAATTAGTATTACTGGCTTTGTCAGAATTCTTTCACTACTTAAACAGCATGTTCACCCTTTTTTGGGAGGTGTCCAACTCTAAAATTAACCACAATGCAATCCATTACCTTCAAATTATCCGTCAATTGAAAAAAAAATTTGTGTTTTTTTTTTTTTTTTTTTATAAATCATCAGATTATAAATTGTCTTTAAAAGTTCAGATGTATTTTCCAGGGCATTGGACGGTCTGTTAGAGGTTATGGAGTAGTGAAAGAATCGACTTAAAGTTGGAAATAACCCCAAAAATGTTCATTTAAAACCTTATTTTTCTGATTTTCCGTTTGGGTTCCAGAGAGCTGATGATTGAAACGCTTCATTCAAAAGGCAGTCCTGGTCTCCGTACACCCCAAGAGTTTGTTCTACAAAAGACAGACTATCACTGCTTCACAACAAGGCAGACCACGTGCACCATAAAGCACTAAAACTGCACAGAGAAGCTGATCACTTAAAAGTGTAGTTAAGGTAAAACTTCAACCATTCAGTGCAAATACATTCGTATTGAGAAGGGTGGCCTCCAGCGTGAAGGCTGGGCGGCCGCTTCGCCGCACGAACAGGAAAGTCGCCTCAAAGAGGGAATTCTGGTTCAACGGCAACAAACATTTTATTAGATTTTCCTCAATATTCTCTAAAACGCAGTCGTCCAGGTGTTCCTTCGTACAAAAGCCACAGGTGAAAACACATCAAAAACTCTTGGCTGTGGATTTAAAGCCAAATAAAAAAAAAAAAAATTCACTTAAGGTATCAAATATCCATGAAACTGTGAAGCGCAAGTGTCAAAATATTTCCAAACGTAAAACAAATATAAATTACCACGACTTGAAGAAAGTTAAAAAAAAACTGAAGGCAATTTGTGTTAAAAATAAACATTGTGTTAATAATGGCACCACTTTCAACTTTCTTTCAAATGTTTTAGATTTACAGCAGCCTCCGATAAGGCACGGTTACACTCTGTGAGACTTTTAATTTGAAAGATCCGAACAGGAAGTTCACTGACTTTTTTTCGTTTTCTCTCATTTGTGTGAAATATTTTTCATTTCGTCTCACGGGAATGTAATCTAACAGTCGTCGTTGAGTAAAAATAAGAAGTTGTTCTCACTGGACGTGTTTTCCTGGAGTTCTGCTGCTGGTGAGGCAGAGCGCCGATGCTGAGGATGCGGTCCCGCTCGCTGCCGGGCTGCAGGCAGTGTTAGAGTTTACGGCGCCGCGACCCCACCAGAACACCCCAGAGAAAGGCAAAACCGGTTTGAGGACGTCCAGCGGACTGATGCCAAAGACCAGGACCCCTGGGGGGGCCGTCAGAGGAGACAGCACAAACCCAGCGGGATGAGAGCTGCAGACAGGAAGTGGGTGATTCTGTACAGGTGAAGGGAGGAGAAGGTCACCATGGTGACGGCCAGGGGGAGCGGGAGGCAGGAGGCCAGAGGCAGGAGTTTGCTGTGGTAGAGCGGACGCGCGTTAGGAGGCCTCCACGTTACGGCGGATGTGATGTTTGAGCTCCTACCTGTTGCTGAGCTTGAGGGTGTTGCAGTTGATGAGCAGCAGGTTCACGATGACCAGAGGCACAGTGTGAGGCCAGCAGGGGTCGGGGTCCAGCTGAGAGGAATACCTGTGACCACACCAATTAGATATATATAAAAAGGATATTTTAAAACGGAAAATATTTAATCTAAATATTAGAATTTGGTCGGTATTTAGAGCACCTGTCAAAGTCAAGGCCCTCCAGGTAATTATATCCAGCCCTCCAGATCATTTTATCTATTTATTTTACTGTTGATAATTGCCCGATGTTATCTTTCAAACTAGTAGAATTTTGAGAAAATAGATTTTCAAGGAGAGTAAAATATTGAAAGTTAGAATAATATTCCTGCCTTTTTATTATTCATAATTACTGTATGTATAATATTCTGTTTTATTGTAGTTTTATTGATTGAATTATGAGTCCAGAATGAATAAATAAATAAATAAATTTATTCTATAATTATGTTAAAAAGTAAGCAAGTTTGTTTTTGTTTTTCAAAGCACCTTTATTGCACAGTGTAGCTTTGCAAAATTACAAAAAACACTTATATGGAAGACGAAAAATAGTCAGAATAAATAACCAAGAAACCAAACAACCAAAAAAACAAAAATAAGTAAGTAAGTCTTTATTTATATAGCACTTTTCACAGAGGGCCAGTCACAAAGTGCTTCACACAGGATAAAATACAGGACGAATCAATACAACAGTAAAAATGAAAGATAAAGTACTAATAACAAACAAAACTTCAGGTAAGAGGAAGATAAAATAAACTTAAGATATCATCTAAAAGCTTTACTAAAAAGAAACGTCTTCAATTGGCTTTTAAACACTCAACAGTCAGTCTGATGCAGTGACAGTGGGAGAGCGTTCCAGAGTTTTGGGGCAACTGTCTGAAATGCAAGATCACCTCTGGTTTTAAAACGAGTTTTTGGAACGGTTAAAAGGTTCCAAGCTTCAGATCTCAAGGATCAAGCAGGAGTATAGGGCTGTAGAAGTTCAGAAAGGTAACCAGGGGTCTGTCCATGCAAAGTTCTAAAAACTAAAGTTAAAATCTTAAATTCTATTCTAAAACTAATAGGAAGCCAGTGTAACGATGAAAGGAGAGGCGTGACGTGTGTGTGCGTTTATTAGTTACAGTTAAAGTTACAGTTTTAAAATTGGCATTCTGTTAGCTTTTTGGACTATTTTGGCATTTACTAAGATTTTTTAGGCTATTTTGGAGTTTAGCTGATGTTTCAACTAAATGCTAGCTGTTTTGGCCAATTTAGCCTTTTTCCAGTTTTTTTAAATACATTTTGAAGCAACTTTTATGTTGTTGTTGTTTTTTTAGGTTAATTTGGCATTTAGTTAATACTTTAGCTGGCTATTGACTTCAGCAGCCAAATTCATTTTACAGCATTCACACTAGCATTATCGCAGGTAATGCTATATATCCAGTTCATAATTATGATAAAAAAGTAACAGTCTTAAAGTTTTAAAAATGTAGTTTTAGTGCATTTAATAAATATTTATCCTAAGGTGTGTTTTGGATTTGGTGATTGAGTTTGACACCCCTGATTTAGAGTAAGCCCCCATACCTCAGGTTGCGGATCCAGTGGAGGAGCGAGGGCCCACTGAGCATGGCAGGAAGCATGAAGAGCGCCGACAGGCTGAGGTGCAGCTCCAAGTCGTCCCTTACCTCCTGCAGGGCACACTCTGACAGCAAGGGGGCGCCACCGCCTGCATTAGCCTTGCTAGATGACTCTGTGCCATTCTCAGTTTGTTTGTGCTTCTGTGGTGCCTGCAGAGATCCACAAAAGACATTTTTTTTTCTCCAGGTGTGACGTCACTCAAAGCCCAGCATCATTAAACGCTGAGAGTCTCACCAGATTCAGCATGTGACTCAAATACCGCTCTGTCATCTCCAGCCGGAGAACCTGAGAGCCACAGAAACACAACCGTCATGAATTCATGCAACACAAACTAATTATTTGAACTTCACTCAAACGGTTGTTATGAACAAACATAATGAGGGATTTCACAGCCTTAAAACATCTCACATTATTGTGAAATATATTGATAGATTTAATATATCGCAGATTATTTTCAGAACCTAATCCAACCGCGATAAACAAGGGAACACTATATAACTAGGAGTCCCACAGAGATCTGTATCAGGACCTTATCTGCTTCACATGCTCTGGTAGAGATAAGTCACTATGCAGATGATACTGTCATTTCTGTTAGAAACCAAAGTGGTGCCCTCGCTTTACTATTTTGTCCTTTTTGTAGAGACCGAGTTCATTTAATGACTGTAAAAAAAAATGTTTAATAGGTTAACTGATCGACTCAGAATCTTCCAAAACTGAAGTTTAATAAACACACAGCTTTACAGACCCATTCAAATGAAGATTGTGTGGGGTT
Organism: Oryzias javanicus; assembly: GCA_003999625.1. NCBI lineage: Eukaryota > Metazoa > Chordata > Actinopteri > Beloniformes > Adrianichthyidae > Oryzias > Oryzias javanicus. Next base: position 1,287,314 of record CM012457.1, read on the forward strand.
GTTTTTGTGTTTTTAACGCATTTTTGTAGTATATTTTTTTCTCCAAATTGAAAAAATGAGTGAAATAATTTAAGATTAAAACTGCATTTCTGAGCATTTCTTTATTCAAATCACATTGGATCAAAAGCAGACGAAAACTGGAGGTTTGAAAAACCCAGCTACTGTCGTAGGCAGCTAAAGTCTCACTTTTTCTAAATCCTCCACTAGCAGACAATTTAAGTTTCGTCTTCTGAGCTATCTGGCTCTAAACCATGCAACTGTTGCTGTTATGCTAACGTTAGCTTGGCCTTGTGAGGTGTTTGTTGCTTGCGGGAGAGAATGTAAACTGAGGGATGCTGGGAAATTAGCTAAGCTTACTTCTGCGCCACAACAGAAAAGCGAATTTCAGCGCTGCATAAAAACATGCCTTAAAAACGACACGCTTTTTGATTTTAGCTACAAAAAAACTGCATAATCATAATTTAAAGACCACTAAACGATTTTACGAATATAGTTGAAGAGAGTTTTTAAGAAAATGTGTTGCTACAATCAAATTCTTTATGGTTTAATACTTTTTTATCAGTAAAAATCTAAAAATTAAATATTTGACATGTAAACATTTGTCCTGTAAATCTCACAGTTTGCAGTTTTCATTTTTAATACTGTGAATATAAAGAGCTTCACTCTGTAAAGGTGGAGAAGAGAAGAGACAGCGATTGCCAACGCCCCACAGGAAACTCCGCCCACAACAGTCAGACAGAGGCCGACGAGGATCTGGACCCGCGGTCCCATCGTGGCACAATCTCCAGACACAGACGGCCTGCGGAACAGAACAGAGCAGGTGAGGCGCTCATCTCAGGTAGATCTCTAGTGTTTGTAGGACCCGACCTGTGCAGAGCAGCCAGCAACAGCGAGAGCAGGTGAATGAGGAGGCGGAGCAGCGAGCTGCCCCAGAACGCCACAGCTGCCCCCAGGACGTAAAGCAAAGGGGACAGGAGGTGGGGCCACTCCTCGGCTGGAGCCACGCCCTCATGAAACATCCTGTCCGGGAATGATGGCGGGACCGTGTCCATGGGAGGAAGCCAAAGACTTGACCAGAGCTCCTGAAACTGACTGCAGCTGGAAGAATCACAGAAGCTCTCCTGAACTCCAAAGATTTTCGTAAAAAGTAAAACGTTCACCAAACTCACCAGAACAAGGCGTGCAGAACGTAAACGGGCAGGTTGATCTTGTGAGGCTGCAGCCCGGCAGCCACCGCCCGGCTCATGTCAACCGTTCGCCTCCTCTTCAGGATGGACGACAGCTGCCCCCTGCAGGCCAGGAGCAGCGTTACGGCGGTGTAGACCGGCAGCGTGGGGCCGCAGAACCTCAAGATCTGCCACACGGGGGACGGGAATTTAGAAAGTACAAAAGCAGAGAAAAGAAGATCCCGAACGAGACGTACCTGTCCCAGCACTTTAGGCAACGAGCTTCTAACGGAAACCTGAACCAGATGGAAAAATGAAGATCATTTCTATAATAAATATCTGGATTGTGAGAAGGTGTACCTTATACTGGCAGTTGGGGGCAGTGTGGAGCTCTAGGAGGACACCTGAGGAGCTGTTGTCAGGACGACTGGTGTGCAGCATCCCTGAGATCTCCGTCACTGATGGGACACTGCAGACACGCATCAACCGTGACTTCAGAAGTCTGAGGGAGAACCTGCAGCTGAGGAGAACCGCCGTAACTCACCTGACGGTGGTCAGAGAGTCTTCTCTGAACCAGGAGACCCTCATCCGGTACACGCTGGGTAACCTGTCTGCACACACACACATACATCACTGCGTGGGAGTTCCTGCACATGCGTGTGCACCCGCAAAAGCCAGCTTACCTTTCTGAGCTTTGCACTGACTGATGACGTTAATCCTGAAAGCCTGGTAGGCCTGAAGACACACGGGACTTTAGCGGAGACTCGGAACAGCAAAAGCTGAGGAAGCGGTGCGCATTACCTGATGAAAGTGCTGCAGGTGAACGTGGTGCAGAAGTCCAGAGGAGTTTACCGTAACGTCACTGGAGGTGAAACCTACAGAAGAAACCCAGAGACTGAGAGGAGAACCACCTGGAGGTTTGGATCAACGTCTGAGAGACTCACCGAAGGAGAAGACGTTAGGAACGGAGAGCGTCAGAGTCTGAGAGTCTGACTGATGTCTCTGCCACTCACACTCCACGGTGAACTGAGGACAAACTTCTGATGCATGAGTGCGGCTTATAACTAGTCATTTCACACAAAGAAAACATCTAGGAAGGAGTTTTTCTATGATTTAAAGACCCACTCCTACGAGAATTGTGTTCTCGTGGCATTTTTCTCATGATGGAGGTCATAAATAAAGAACATTTGGGTTAAAACTGGATTTCTGAGAAGGAGCAGACAAAAAAAGATCGTATTTGAGACAGAAATTACACAAGCTTCCTGCTCCACTCCATTCTGATTCATTTGCAGACGAATAGATCCATGAGCGTCTTCATTTTCCTCCAATATTACTCGCCATTTTTGTTGGAAATATTAGGTCAGGGTTGTGAGGGACTGTAAGCTAGCTGGAAAAGTTCCTAATGAACTCCTGCCGCTCTGCAGAAACGATGTCCCAGCAAACGACGCAGATTTTTTAAATTTTAAACAGCTAAAAACAGCATAATTATAATTAAAAGACGACTGGGACTGCTTAGAAAATAGATGAAAAGATGATCAGAGGGAGACTTCAAACCTGCATGGACCTGTGTGAGAAGATGCCCACTTTCTAATGCTAACATGTTTGTTTCACAGTAATGTCTGTGAAGGACTTCACAGTATTCCTTCCAACAGACGGGAAACAAACCTGTTGACAGGTTTCAGGCTGTAAGGCGTTTCTGCAGCAGCTGCTGAAAACTAAAGAGTCACCAAACACTAAATCTACTGTTTTTGGCTCTTAACTTGTATAAATAGGGCTTTAAAGGGACCCTACCATGATTTTCTTCAGCATTTCAGAGTAAACTATATCCATATATGTGATCATATTTTACATTGGGAACACTGAAAAACAAATTATTTATGAAATATTAGTTATTTTTGTGTCCCGTTTTAATACCCAGAAGTAAAACGACTCGATTTCTGAGCCTCCGCCTTTCGCTCCTTGTTGGCCCCGCCCATTTCACGACGTCATCCTTGAGTCTGCCTTCTCAGCGTGAACATTCGTAAAAAAAAAGACACGTGCGGTCTGGAAAATCTTGTCTGGATTTTCTCCTTCATCAAACTTTTTATTTTTGCTGATGGATTTTGATCGTCTGTATAAAAACCAGATTAAATACGGTTTGGTACCGCGGAGGAATCCTGCATGAGACTCGACAGGGACACACGCTAAAAGACACGTCTGTAGAATCAATGTGGATCAAGTTAAAAGTTGTTTTATTGAGCATGAAGTCATCCGACCACATTTAATGAGTTTCCGTGAAACCTGAAAATTCTCTCCTCAGTTTTGTATCCTCAAAGTTCTTCAACATTTTACGCTCTAAGCTTAACATTAGTGCAGAGCCCGGATGAAAAAGTAATTTGTTTCTGCAGCAGAATCATCTGATTCACGTTGATTACATCCGCCCTTCAGCAGCGTGAGGCTGCGTTTCTTCAGAATAAGATGGAGTTTCGTTAATTGCGTCAACTGTTGAAGAGTTACCATAGCCAATAGAATGTAAACACTGGAGCTAAAGCTCCGATGTTAAAGCTAATTCATTTTTTTCAGTAGTTATGTCAGTGAACAGAACTTCAGTCTCAGTTTCTGAACGGAAAAACTCTCTCGCTTGTTTTACTTTGAAAACCGGACGCTCCCCATCACGAAGATGTGTTTACTTCCTGTGATGGTACCGCTGCTGTTTCAGCTTTGTTTTAGTTTATAAACTTAAAATCCTACATTAATCTGCATTTCAGAGCAAAAATAGCTAACTACACTCTACTACATTTATAAAGATCGCAAATCAGCGATCTTGGACGTTGTGAATGTTCGTACTCTAATTTTCAGGAGCCGATGGCCAGTACCCGGATACTCCTTACAGCCCTAATGGTCTAAAACCGTGTGTGCTGCCCCCTACAGGTTGAAACCAGGTGTTACAGTTTAATATTGTTATCGGTCAACTGGTGGAAGTCTCACGTCATGCTCTGCAGCTCCAGTATAAAAGCCCCGCCCATCTTTGATTCTCGTGTGTTATCGTGTTAGCTTTAGCATGGCTCGCAGGTGGATTTCCTTCAGTTCTCAAGAATCTACTGGCTCGCAAAACTTTGCAGTGGATTTGGAAGTTTGACGACGGTGGTTTAGTGCGATTGGCATTGGATCCAGAGAACTCTGTCCTTATGATGGATTTGGAATTAAAGCTGCCACGATTAGTCGACTAATCGATGATTAATCGATTAGTCGACTAATCGATGATTAATCGATTAGTCGATTAGTCGACTAATCGATGATTAATCGACTATTAAAATAGTCGACAACTAATTTAATAATCGATTAGTCGTTACTTTATATTATATGGAGTCAGAGTGTTGAAAAATTGAAAGTTATAATGGCATTATGCTAGCTTATTGGATTATCTTTTTTTTAGGCTATTTGGCAGTTTAGGTAATATTTCAGGTACATGCTAGCTGCTTTGGCTAATTCAGGATTTTATTTTTCAGTTTTTTAGGCTAATTTGAAGTTTAGCTAATACCTCAGCTACATGCTAGTTATTTTTTGGCAAATGTATGCTTTTTTTTGTTTTTTAGGCTGTTTTGGTGTTTAGCTTGCATGTAGCTAAAATATTAGCTATTTTGGCTAATTTAGGATTTTTTTCAGTTTTTTTAGGCTAATATTTCAGCTACATGCTAGCTATTTTGCTAATTTAGGCGTTTTTTTTTATTTTTAGGTTATTTTAAAGTTTAGGTAATGTTTAAGATGACTTTCAGCTTCAGCAATTTTAGTTATCAATTTCAGCATCTTCAACTATCAATTTCAGTCTACAACATCCACAATACCATTATTGCAGGTAGTTGTTAATATCTAGTTTTTAGTTAGTTTAGAGCTAATGATGGTTCAGATGTGGGTTTTACATTCAGTTTGCGCATGAACCGATTAGTCGACTAATCGGAAAAAATAATCGGTAATTAGTCGACTATTAAAATAATCGTTTGTGGCAGCTAATTGGAATGAACGTTTTACTCTGGATTGTTAGCTTAAAATGTTATCCTTTATTAGCTTATGATGCTAGCATCATTTTACCACTCAGACGTGGGTCCACTCGGTACCACTCTCCATATTAAAGACGCTACGTTACCTCAAAATAGCCTCAATGTCAATCACAGATCTAGACCACGCCTCCCCCGCTAAGACCGCCCCTTTTCTTTCCCTTCTTCAAATCTAGGCTGAGAGTGGCTTTCCTGTTGTGTTTACCTTTAAGTATGTTTGTATTCAAACAAAAATGCTCCTCAGACACGACAGAGACCAAAGGTCGTCAGTAATCCGGGATTACCTCCCTAAATGTGGCACCAATGGATTATCAGATTGAAACGCCATTTATTGGATTGTCGGTTTGAGTTTGTTATTTAAATGAATGGAAATTACATTGAATTCAATTGGGAATGTGGACCACAAACTCCTCTTTAGTAGTGTAAAATAAAAACAAAATAATGTTTAATCAATTAATCAGTTGATTTATATCAATATAGGACATGTAGTGCAGTGGAATGCTTTAACGATGTTGCCTTTGGATTGTTCTGATGTGAATAGATTTGACACTCATTCTTGTTTACTTATTTGTGCAAATATTTAATTTAAAATCTTAAAGAAATACAAGAAATCTGGAAAGTTCAGATGCACTGTTCAGTACCAGGTCCAGTATTTATCTGAGTCACACTGGTGGAAGATGTCCTGGATCCATTTTAGCAAATCGGATCATTCAAAATGTAATGACTATTAGGGCTGCCACGATTAGTCGACTAATCGATGACTAATCGACTATTAAAATAGTCGACAACTAATTTAATAGTCGATTAGTCGTTACTTTATAATATATGGAGTCAGAGTGTCGTAAAGTTGAAAGTTATAATAAAAATATGCTAGCTTTTTAGACTATTTTGTTATTTATCAAGGTTTGTTTAAGCTATTTTGGAGTTTAGCTAATATTTCAGCTACAAGCTAGCTATTCTGGTTAATTTAGGCTTTTTTCTGTTTTTTTGGCTAACTTGATGTTTAGCTAATATTTCAGCTAGATGCTAGCTGTTTTGGCTAACTTAAACTTTTTGAAAAAAAAGTTTTTTTGGGTGTTTTGGAATTTAGCTCATATTTAAGCTATATGCTAGCTATTTTGGAAAATTTAGGATTTTTCTTCAGTTTTTTAAGGCTATTTTTGAGTTAAGTTCATATGTCAGCTACATGCTAGCAGTTTTGGCTAGCTGAGGCTTTTAAATTATTTTTTAGGCTAATTTGGAGTTTAGCTAATATTGCAGCGACAAGCTAGCTATTCTGGTTAATTTAAGCTTTTTTCAGTTTTTTTGGCTAATTTGGTGTTTAGCTAATATTTCAGCTAGATGCTTGCTGTTTTGGCTAACTTAAACTTTTTGAAAAAAAAGTTTCTAGGGTGTTTTGGAATTTAGTTAATATTTAAGCTACATGCTAGCTATTTTGGAAAAATTTAGGATTTCTTTCAGTTTTTTAAGGCTATTTTGGAGTTAAGTTAACATGTCAGCTACATGCTAGCAGTTTTGGCCAGCTGAGGCTTTTAATTCTTTTTTAGGCTAATTTAGCATTTAGCTAATATTTTAGTGGCTATAAGCTTTGGTGTTTTTAGCTATCAATTTCAGCATCTTCGCTGTCGTCACTCGCTTCAGCTTCAAAATTCAGCTTACAGCATTCACACAGATAATGCTTGTGTGAATATATTTAGTTTTTAGTTTGTTTAAAACTAATAATGGTTAAGATGTGTGTTTTACATCCAGTTTGTGCATGACCCGATTAGTCGACTAATCGGAAAAAATAATCGGTGATTAGTCGACTATTAAAATAATCGTTTGTGGCAGCACTACTGACTATTAATCGTATCAGCAACCATAAATTATGAATTTAAAAAGTAAAATAAAATAACAATATATCTGACTGGATCATAAATAAGATTCTTCCTGTGATGGACAGGAATCTGCTCCCTCACCTGTTTCCCGTTGATGTTGGAGGCAGAAACGACCAGGTGAGAAAAAGCAGAAAGGTCACGGAGACTCAGAATGAGGACCTGAGAAAAAAAAAAAAAAAAAAAAAGCTGTGAAAAAGCTGCTCTGCTGCAGATCAAACGGAGAACTTTTCCAGTAGACTCACCTTGTATGGAGGTAGAAGTTCGGTTCCTTTAGAGAGATCCTCCGTGTTCGTACTGAGGAGAAAGACAAACCGCTGAAGCACGAGGGTAAAAACTGATCTTCTACATGCTGATCTTCAATTTACCAAGAAGACCCGTTCTTCCTGACGCAGCCGAACACCCAACTCGACGTCTCCTGTCAAACAAACGCGATCCATCATCATTTCTGTCAGACCCACAGCAGAGTCTGGGGGTTCAAACTGACCAGGTTGTTGCTGCGGCAGTAGAAGTGGCTGTAGGCCTTCCTGCGACTCGACAGGGCGAACACGAAGTTCTTCACTTGTCCTTCCTGTCAGGAAGAGCATGAAGCCTCCTTACCTGTTCTAGACTCTCAATCAAACATCAAGCACTAAGAAGTCTGGTACCTTTGGTGTGGTGTAGGTCAGGCGCAGGGTGTTCACTTCACTTCCTGTTTCCTGAATATCTGGGAAACAGAAAAGCACACCTGCTCCTTTATTTAAATGAATAAACAAATACACAAAAACCTGTTGAAAGTTAACGCAACTTTCCAACAAAAAGACAATTTAGACCCCGATAACCATTTAGATCTGTGTTTTTTTGGAAAGTTTAAGTTGAAAAATTGCTTTTTTGGTTTTTAGAACTTGCTAAAATGATGCCACAGGTTCTACAGAAAGGGAAAACTTCCAGCTTTAAAACTGAAGACTGTGGATGATACGTGTGACTCACAGAGCGGCAGATTCAGTCGAGTCTTGACAGAAATCAGCCTTTGTGAAAATGTGGACAATGGGGGAAAAAAAGGCCTGAAGGATAGATACGGATAGAGCAATACATCGCCCTTCATTGCAGTTCAGACATACATACAGAATGTTTGCCACATTTACATAAATATTAAATCTTTGTTTTCATTCGATAATCCTGGATTTATTTTCTATGAAGGTTTAAACTTTAAGAGTTTAAAAAGACAGAAAAGTGTGAAAATGTTCATGTCAGTCAGAGAAAAGAGTAGAAAGTGTGCAGTGAGGAGTTTTACCGCTTTAAAGCATCTGAAATCGTATTTTGAGGATTTCCAATATTGCAAGTTATTCTTAGAATGCAACAAGGGAACACTGTATAACTAGGAGCTCCACAGAGATATGTGTCGGGACCCTCTATGACAGGGGTCTGCAAACTGTGGCTCCAGATCCACATGTGGCTCTTTTATCTCTCCATGGTGGCTCTCTGGCTGAGGAAAAATAAAGTAATAGTAAATTTCAGAAAGATTGGAGATTCTGTATTATTTTAGCAACATATTTACGTTTTGGCTAATGTTCTACCTATTGGAGTTTTTAGGCTAATTTAGAATTTTAGCTTCTATTTTAGCAACATGCTATTGTTTTTGACTACGTTTTCTAAAGGCATTTTATGCTAATTTGGAGTTTAGCTAACATTTTAGTAAAATGCTAATGTTTTCAGCTAATTTGTTTTCTACTGATAATTTTTTTTTGATAGTTTAGAATTTAGCTTCTATTTTAGCAACGTGCTAACACTTTTGACTAAGTTAATCTTCTGAGGAATTTTAGGCTTTAGGAGTTCAGCTAGTAATTAAGCAACAAGCTAGCTTTTTTTTTTTTTTTAGCAGATTTGGCCTCTAATTAGTTTTTTCTGCTAATTTTGAGTTTAACTAATATTTTAGCAATATGCTTACATTTTTAGCTAGTTGGTTATCTACTGGGGGTTTTCGGCTAATTTTGAGTTTAGCTTTTGTTTCAGCAACATGTTAAAATTTTTGGCTGATTTAATTTCGAGAAATGTTATGCAAATTTTAAGTTCAGCAAATAATTAAGCAACAAGCTAGCTTTTTTGCTTAAAGGCCTCGTGCGGTGAAAATCATGATTTTTCTAAAACTGCAATAAAACATTAGTATTTATGTCACAAATGAACCCCCGTATAATTATTTTGTCATCCGCGGCCCCGTGCACTCTCTACAAACGTTTAAAAATAGCGCGGTCGCTCAGATTTTCTGCAGCCTCCGATAAGTAGGTCATAGGTCGTGTGACGTCACGGCAGGAACACACAGCTAGATCCCCTATTGTTGTGCTGACTTTCTGGGCTTACTGACTTACTTCGCATGATAGAATTCGGACTTCCGTGGATTTGGGGATTTATATGGGATAATGGTGAATAGGTGTGTTGTATTTGGGTGCTCTAATGTGCCGAAGAAGGGGGTCTCCCTTCACGAATTTCCCGTGAAAATGAAGGAGAGGGAGGCATGGAAGAGGTTCGTGTGTCGGACGAGGATGCAAAAAGGTTTGAAAAACAGGCACAATGCCTATATCTATATCTATATATAGATATATATATATATCTATATAGAGAGAGAGAGAGAGAGAGAGAGAGAGAGAGAGAGAGAGAGAGAGAGAGAGAGAGAGAGAGAGAGAGAGAGAAGAGAGAGAGAGAGAGAGAGAGAGAGAGAGAGAGAGAGAGAGTTTCAAAAGATTTTATCCTATGGGATTTTACCATATATTCTGCAAGAAAGAAAAAAAACTGACTGCAGTAATTTGAGTAAAATTACATTTTGTTCTATCCAGTTAGCACTGTATGACGCTCGTGGGTACACTGTAAATGTCTACATTTGTGAACATGTTTTCCCATGTTTTATTAAAATATCTGGTTGTACAAACAATCGTATTTCAAAAGAAGCTTCATCAACACACATATGCTTAATTTAAGATTTCATTACAACAAAATAAAACATTTTAGGCCAAAGGTCTCTCCAAAGCAACACAAAATACATACCATGACAAATCCTGCAGCCTCCATTCGGTTTCGGCTTGATCCCCGCTAACGCTGTGTGAGCTTTCCCTATCGTCATCTGAAGCCCCGGTATCCTCAGATGAGGAAACCTCCGGCTCAAATTGGTAGGGCTGTACACCCTCTGAACCCTGTGTAGTTAAAATTTCCCTGTTTGATGAAGGGTCATCACTTTCATCCAAAGAAATACCATCTAAATCGTGGTCTACGCTGCTTCCCAGACCGTCCGCCATTGTTGTTTACACTCTGGGATCCCTGACGTGACGTCACGCGCAGCCCCCGCCCATCACCTCCTATCACCCAAATTTAAAGCTGTGCAGGACCATAAAATGATCAATAAAATCGCCCTGGATCATTTTAAGTGAATATTTTTATCAGATTCGTTTTCTAAGACCCATTGACTTTCTAAATTTAAAAAAAAAATTTGCCACTGCACGAGGCCTTTAAGTTAAGTTAAAAACGTAAAAAAACCCTTTTTGAGAGATGCTAGTTTCTTTATATATATGTTTTTGCTTTTGTTTGTGCTAAAAATGGATATTATTCACATTTATTTAAAAAAAACAAAAAGAAGGTTATGAATGTAAATCCAAATTTCTTAAAGGCTAACCCAAGTCAATGCAGCTCCTTCTAGGTTCTGATCAGTAGAAAACGAGCCCAAATGGCTCTTTTACTGTTGTTTACTTAAAATGTCTACGTCATGCATTTTACCTTCCTCAGGTTATTTTTTAAACGTAATTTCAGTGATAAAAGAGGGATTATTCTACATCAATGCTTTCATGGCATGAATGGTTACAGCTTTGCTTTTGGAACCAGGATCCTGGTGGTTACTTTGTGAACTGACCTGGTAACAGTAACTTTAATTATCAAACATGTTTTGATGGGTGGAAAAAAAATGTCCCAGAGGTTTTTACAAGCGTGCATCAGCTCAATGTATAATTAAGTTAATCAGGAAGACACGAGGAGCGTGGCTTTACGGAGGAACGTGGCAGTTCAATAGCTCAAAGGATTGTTGTTTTAATTAAGAGATGTAAAAAAAATAGCTTTTTTTTCAGAAAATAACATGAAAAGAGCAAGTGTTTAGATGACATTGGAACATCAGCGGAAAGGAGGATGGACTAAATGTTTGCAGAAGGGTTTCCTTGCATACAAACTGGTGGCAGAAGTGGGATTTCTGGTTATGTAAAAGGTTTCCCTTCATGTTTGTGAGTCTACAGCTGTCAATGAAAGATTTCTGCTGATGTGCTTCATCCTTTGCCCTGTCATCCTGCCTCACCTGGCAGAGCAGATCTTTGTTTCTTTTTGTTAGCTAGATCCAATTAAGTAGCCTTAGCAGGGAGCTACTGACTCCGACGGTCAACGTGGCTGGATCAGCAGTCTCCGAGACTTATTTTCTGTTTGGCCGATCCCTTTGTTTTGCCTTTGTATTTTCATCAATCATTTCATTTTGTTTCTTTACAGGATACAGTTCTTTTCTTGAATAAAACTGTGTTCCTCATCTTCCTTGAGTCCATATGTTTGTTTTTGGTGACTTCAGACAGGTTTGCCTGCCAGGGCCGTAACACTGCTTTCTAGAAAATCTAATTCTTGCACGACTTGAGATCAAATATTCTGCTGACCTTGAATAGAGTTAGATGTTTCCGGACTTTCCTCCACGAATCTGGCGGGGTGTCTGATGAAATGGTTGTTTAGAACGGCCACTTTCCTCTCCTGGTTCTCTGTGAACTAATAAAAAAAAATAACCTTTTGGAGACTAGTTTGTGAAACATCAGCGTCTCTTGCGTTTCCTCACCTGTCGAGTTTCACGATCGATGAGGTCAAAAAAGGCCCTAACGGTGGCTAGAACGAGCTCTTTGCACCTAAAAACAAACAAACGGTGTCTTATTCTTTTTAAAATATTAGATGCTGTGAAACGTCTCCACTGGTATTTGGTCTTACCAAACAATAGATAGATGGTCAGTGGAAACCCAAGTCCTTGGCACAGCAGTTACCTACAGAAACAAACACCACCGATGACGTCATCCTTCACCAAAAGTCAAAATGTAATTCAGAAAATGTCACTGGATGTAAAGGTAAATGGTCGTACCACCAATGATAACTTATTTGAGTCTTCTGAGGGACAAGGAAGTGAGGTGAGGCCGGAGCGGACTTGGTAGTCACGGTAACCGCCTCCAACAGAGAGAACGGTAACATTCCGCAGCTTGTTTGCTTGGTTGACCCACCTGGTCCTCACAGCAGAATAGAAATCTAGAAGAAGAAACAACAGAGTTGTGTTGGCATCGCAGCCGTCGGCGCTCACGGACGAGGCTCCGCTCACCCAGCAGGTACGGGTCCAGAGCCAGAACCGGAGCCTGGTGCGGCGAGGCCTGCGTGATGATCAGGCTGACCAGGCGGGTGTTGAAGCGGGGCAGAGTGAACAGGGCTCGGGCCACCACCCCACCCATAGAGTGACCTACAAGCACCACGCTCTGGGGGGGGGCCTTCAGGTGCTGCAAGACCAGACATGCCGCGTGAGTTCCCCCAACTCAGAAACGGAAGATGGACACGTTCCTAGAAAAGGCGAGTGACCTTATAGAGCCGCAGGATGGCCTTGATGCTCTCGTGCAGGAAGTGGGTTTGTCTGAACAAACTCCCGCCGTACAGAGCCACCAGCTCCTCGTTGAAGTCCACGGTGAACACATTCAGGTGGAGACCTCCATCCATGTTCTCAGCTTTCCTCAAGGCCACAGATCCCAGCGAGCGAGCTGCACGAGGAGAACACGACTTCATGAACACCACGAAGAGCCTGAGCTGAAACTGAAAGATCAGCTCCAAAACGTTCACTGGAATTTTTAATAATCATTCAGAGATGGATTTAGAGTCATTTTTTGATTCTTTTTTGAGACAAACACGACTAAAACTGTCCTTTTTTAGCTTATTTTCCTTTAAAATCTTTAAGTTAAAACAGGATCAAGAAATGTTGCACAACATTGTCACTTCATACATGAAATCCTCTGAAAGATACATTTTTAAAGCATTTAAGACTATTTTCAGTAAAACCAAACCTGAAGTGAGGTTCATATGTAGATTTAATCACTTAACTTCCAGTACATTATGGCACATAGCATACTGGATTCAGAAATATTATATACTTATATTTTAATTTGATTTTTTTTTTAAATATATACTTAACCAAAAAAAAATATTCATTTTCTTTTTTTTTGTTATTTTAATTTTTTTGCTCAAATTAGAGCAAAGCCTTCCTAATTTAAAGTTGATTTAAGTCAACTTCTGGTTTTATTGTATTAAGATGACTTAAAATATTACATATTAGGGCTGTACAATACCAGAAAAACTTACAATATGTGATATTAGTGATTAATATTGCAATGACGATATGACTTGTGATCCATGACTGTGTAGCAAAAACAATTAATATATAATTTCTACTTCACTGCATCGGTTTAATTTAAATACATTCAACAGAACTTAAATAATACTCCACAGGACCCACGTCTACATAGGAGGTGAGTTTCTAACATGAAAGAGGTTCATCCGATTGTTCAAATGCAAAAAAACTGCGTTTAATTAGCTAATTAGCATGTGTAAACATTTATGGTAACCATTTATCAAAATTTAAGATGTCTTTTTTGATGGTGTATTGCACTATTGTGATGACTATAAATGTGCAATAGGCCTAATATATATTATTTTCATTACTAGTCTTTGATTTTGACCATCAAGTTTTGCAGTCTAACAAATGAATTGCATTTTTTTTTTTTTTTTGTTCTTCTTACCTTGTTTGTAACTTCCTGCATTGCCAGGTAAGAAGAGAACAGGTGCACCGGTGAGCTTGAGCGCCTGGGTCTCCTGCGCATACAGACCCTCTCCGTACAGGTAAAGCCCGTACGCTGGGTACATTCTGGCCACACGGCGAGGCAGCACCACCCGCTGTGAAGAAACACAGACACAGTTTTAGGAACTCCAACATGCTAAAATGAAGACAAAGGCTGTGTCTGAGTTCCCTCAAAATCCCTAAAAGACTAATATGAGACCATCCAGTGTCCTGGGTATTAACCCAACTCAGACACATTCTTTTTTTTTGTATTTGAACAGCAATGTTGACATCACTTGCTGAAAAAAACATAATGAATACGAACATTTTATGAAGATTATTTATAAATCTATTTATTTAGTGCTTCCACAAACGATTATTTAAATAGTCAACTAATCACAGATTATTTTTTCTATTAAGTGGATGTAAACACACATCTTAAACATCATTAGCTTTAAACTAACTAAAAACTAGATATATTCATTCTTATCTGCGATAATGCAAGGGTGAATACTGTAAGCTGAATTTGGCCACTGAAGATGCTAATGCTGACAGCTGACAGCTGATAGTCAGCTAGAATATTAGCCAAATGCCAAATTAGCCTAAAAAATTAAAATAAAATGTAAATTAGCCAAAACAGCTAGCATGTAACTGAAATATTAGCTAGACTCCAAAACAGCTTAAAAACTAAATAAATGCCAAAATAGTCCAAAAAGCTAGAAGAATGTCGTTATAACTTCCAAATTTACCACACTCTGAATCCATTTACATGTACGGTAATATAAAGTAACAACTAATAGTCTATTAAGTTAGTCGTCGACTATTTTAATAGATGATTAGGCGACCAATTGCGGCAACCCTAGTTCTAATGATAAAAACTTGGATAATTTGTATAAAATACATTTTCCTATTATTTATTTATTTATTTTTTTGGTCTACATTTGCTAATCTAGTGAGCACTGATACTAACTGTTTTTTGCAGAGACTTCTGGGAAATATCCAGGGAATTGGATTTTGTAGATTTGGGAATCCCGACAGAATGTTGAACGCCCTTTAAAGTGAAATCCCTGCTGAACATTACCACCAACCTTCCACAAATTAAATTTAAAAGCTCAATGTTTTAAAATGGTAGAACAAAATAGATAAAAAATAGAGCAAAAAGATAAGTCTCAGTCTCACTCAAATGTTCAAAAAAGGAACAATGTTTCGAAAATAAGGAAAGTAGTAAAACGTAGTAAATAAAATTCAGATCTGACTGCGATTCGCCTCTCAGTCTCGACAGCCATGGCGAGGAGATAAAAATGTGGACTTAATGGAATCACAATGTAATGAATAAAGTGTCCACGTAAATGTAGTGGAAGAAAGATATATCCAATCAAAAAGTTACTTATTTTTTTTATACTTAGTACAAGTAGAAAGTAGCCAATAAATGTACTCAAGTACTTTACAACACTGATGAATCCTGACTCTATGTACAGAAGAACCTGCAGCTTTATTGATAGAATCCCTGCCTTTGCTTCTGCTAAACTTTGACCTCATTTAAAGATTCCAGACCATGATACTGCCACCACCGACTACCAAGTAATCAGAAAAACTCCAAGAAAAAATACAAATTAGAGACGATTCATTCTTGGGAATAAATTATAATTATAATAGATAATTGTTGCATCAAATTCCTACAAATCTAGTAAAAGTTTGTCTCTGTCGAGTGTAACATTTTCCACTTTAGGAGTCACAAAAGCTCAATAAAGTTTGAAGAAAACTCTGCCCTAATACAAGTTTTTGATGTTATTTTTCTTTCTTTCACATTGAAATAAAAAAAGAACACGCCCACAATTTTTCCTTTCAAAATAAAAGAACAAAACAAATCTTGACATAAAGGCAAAAAATGATAAGTATTATCTGTAAATCAATCATATTTAGAATAGAATAGCAATACTTTATTCATCCCAGGTTGGGAAATTAGGTAAAGAAATTAGGTAGAATAAATAAGACATGTCTGTCTTTAATCGGATTATAATCGTTTACAGAATGACTTGAGGACTGTTGATGAACATGCCATCAGACTGGTTGGAAACCTGCTGATCAGCTTCCCTGACAGTCATAGATCAGCTCTGCTCACCTGGACGTGTCAGGTGATGCTGATCTCCTTAGAAGCTTCAGGGATCATAGTCTGAATTCTGCTTCTATAATCCGGCTTCTTTCAGCTAATCTGAACTGATTCGGTTTCTAGTGTTCGCACCTGTAATTACCCCCGTCATGGCAGCAGCCGCGGGGTCAGAAATAGCCCTCTAGATGTGGGGAGCAACTCACCCGGTACTCCGGGTATTCGAACATGTAGGTCATGCTGCAGCGGTTCTCCTCGAAGCCCGTCAGCACCTCCCGCAGGCCCACCACCAGGAGCCCCGCGGCCACGGCGTAAACGGCCACGGCGGCCAAATTCATGTCCGCTTCTCTGCGCCGAGCCTCGCGCGCCGCCTAAGTCCACGTTTCCATTTTCAGGCTGAAGCCTTTCGCCTGTCAGACACGGCAGCTCACAACAGGAACAACGTCCAGGAAGGAGGGCGGGACAACTGGCCGGTCAGCCAATGAGGAGAGACCATAGTGGGAAATAGACCAATAGGAGAGCAGATAGTTCGCGACGTCACACGAATCAGGAACACGCCTTTTCGTCGCAAATAGTATATTATTTTTGTCGTTTTAACACAGAATTCACGGTAAAAACATTTAAAAAATGTTAAAATATTTAATTTTAATTTTCACACGAAATAATTCTATTCAATTTGACGGTCATTTTTAACAGCGTGTCTTATAAAACATATTTTTATTGATTTAATTAATTATTTTTTTAATTAATATATTTATTTTTACACATAACACAATAAGAAAAATATTTTACTTTTGTTTATTTTTTTGTAGCCACGTGGAGTTAAGGCAGGAACTGACTGTCCCTGTCCCAAGCCAGGATGAATACAGAGGGGTGTGTCAGGAAGGGCATTAGACTTAAAGTCTTTACCAAACCAAATAATCAGACCAATAGAAGCTGATTTCATATAGTGACCCCTGAAAAGCTGAAAAGAAAAAAATATTTTTATTAGACCCCTACAAGTCTCAAATGTATGGTGGTGGTGGGAGCATGATGTGGGGTTGACAAAGCAACATCAAAATCTAAGACATTAAAGAAACAATCTGAACAAGTCAAGTTAGCCGGAACTGTCTTTTCTTTTTCACTTTTAGATTTTTCTAATCAGACTTTAAAAGAGACACCAGAACCAAGTTCCATTTGTTGTTTAAAATTAGTGTTAATTTAAAATCTACAAAGCAAAATCCTTAAATATTTTCTTCCATAATTTAAAATCGAATGCAATATTTAATGAAAATTGATGCTTTTTGCTTGTTAAAAGTACGTTTTTGTCTACACGTAAAATTGTGATAAATAACTAGAAATTATGAGTAAACTATGAAATAAGTGGAATTTTGAGTGCATTATTTATTCATGTGTTTTGTATGATAGTGAGTTGAAGACTAATGTAAATATTTGCATTTTCTTTGTACAAATAAGAACTATAAAGGAAGTAAACCCAGCAGTGTAAAGTCATCTTTATTAAAAGTCTTCGTCTGCAGATACAGAGAGGTGCAGCTGCACGCTCAGAGGTCACACGATGTATTCTTGTGGACGAGCAGCTCAGACACAAACAAACAGATTTGAATGTTTTTGGGCTCTGCTTATGTTCTTCATCACCTTCCTCCTCACGTGTGAAGGTCTTCAGGGTCTTCCTCTCTGTTTTCATAAATAAATCACCTCATTATTAAACCTTCAGGGGAGTTGTGATGGTTGAGCATGGATGAGACGCTTCCTGATGAAGGATGCTCCTCTGTCGGTGACTGAAAGCTGATTTTAAACAGCTGTTCAGAGGCAGATGAAACACTTAAAATCTCACTTTATATTTACATCCAGATCCCTCTTTTTCCTTCAACAGTCCACCGCTATCGACTGAGTCCCGCCGTACAGAACTGGATGCTGTTGGAGACGATGACGGCTGCTCAGAGGTCCTTCCTTCCAGCTCGGTTTAACCTCTTCAGTCCAAAAGCTTGGAGTGCTCTATCCTGGTGATGGTCCAGTCCGGAGGCACTCCTTTGGTGAACTCCCTCTGGAATCTGTCCCAGAATAAAACCGGTTCAGAGCAGCGTCTTCATCCGGATCAACACTCTGAAGCGGACACACTCACTCATATATGGCAGTCAGCAGTCTCCTGGTTTCCGTTTCTGCCTCTTTGTCTCCGATCGCCACTTTGAAGAGGCGACTCCCCTCCACGCTGTCGTCAGGGAGCCGCACGCTCGTCAGGTACCAGAACCGCATCAGGATGCTCACGAACTTCCTCCCTGGGGAGGAGAGAACTTCTCAGCAGAGCAGAAAACAGAGGGAGCAGCGGGTGTCTGAGCGTTTCCTCTCACCGCTGTCATCGTAGTAGATCCCCACGTCTCCCGGTGTGGTGTACATGATCTCAGCAGGGTCTGCACACAGCGCCTTCCTGCAGTTTGACGGCAGCGAGTTGCATTTCTCCTCCAGCTTTCCGATCAGCTGTGAGGAGGAGATAGAGGAACATTATATCAGCTGCTAAACTCTGAGAACGTTCAGTGGTCTCTGAACTCACAGCTGAGTTTGACAGTTACACAGATTGGTTACAATAATGTAGAAATTACATCAACCTGCCATTAAAGTACTTTTAAAGTCAAATTTAAAGACCAACTCTGATGGAAATTGTGTTTGTAACATGTTCTTGTTATGATGATAGAGAATATATTTGAAGAAAATGAAGCTAAAAGTTGCATTTCTAACTAGATGAGAAAATCCAGTTTGAAAAAATATAAATTTAAGATGTAGGTAAACACAGCAGATGGACCACAAACTATGGAGTTAATTTAAGATCAGCTTAAAGAGTCACCAAACAGGGAAGTTGGAGGCTGACTCCACCCACAGCTGAAATTTGAAAAATCCAGTCAGAGGGGCGGGGCTTGGTAACAGGACTGTTATCATTACTGGAGCTGCAGATCATGATGTCAGACTTCTGAAACTTACATGGTTTGACCAATCATAAAATTCAACTGTAATACCTCAATTCTACCTGTAGGGGGCAGCACACAGATGGTTTTAGACTATATTTTGAAGAATTAAACAGTTTTATTTTAATTTGTCAAAAATTTGGCTATGACCAGACTACACAGTTAAATACACATTTATAAAGATCAACATCCAAAAAAAAGTTAATTTAGGGGTTTGGTGAAAACAAGACTGACATTATGAGTTTGAACATTTTTTGGGGAAATTTTGAAAACAGTTTTAAACTCGAAAGTAAAAATTGTAAACTTGAGGGAATTATTGAAAATTTTAAAATAAAATTAGCACAAAACCCCGTCCACACGTAAAGATAGGATCCGTGAAAAATTACCAGAAGCTAAAACTGAGAACTGAAAGAAAAGAGGAAAAAAAAAAGTTGAAAATACAAAAAAAATATGTTTTTTTAATTTGGCAACAGTTCAAATTTGCTTCAAATTTTGCATATTTCTTTCAAGTTTACAATATTATTTTTTTTTCAAATTCATAATTTTATTTTCAATTTTTCAATAATTCCTTTAATTCTACAATCTGTACTTTTGTATTTTCAAAGATGAAAATTCCAAACTTACAAAGTTTTTTTTCTTCATTTTTTAAAAATCTATAATCTGGTATTTCTTTCCCTTTTAACTAACCCCCATAAAAAGCTCCCGCTCTGCACCAGACGAAGACGGAGAGATCCATGAACGTCTTTGTTTTCCTCGTCTGAGCTAGAATCTGGATCAGAACTGTACGTCTGGATAGCTCAGATATTTTGTTGTACTGGTAAGGTTAGGTTGGGGTTGTGAGGGGCCGTAAGCTAGCGGTAAAGTATTTGAACAAACAGCTCTCAGTTTAGGTGACAGAAAGGGGGGACGGGGTTGCTCTGCGACACTGGTCCCGCCCACAACTTTGAGGTGAATTTCTAATGAACTCCAGCAAAAACAATGTCCTAGAAAGATGAATTTTTAACAAAATAATTTTCCTAAAAATGGAATCATAGTTAAAAGATCACTGGGAACGATTTGAAAATAGAACAAATGATGATCGGAGGGAGACTTTATAGCTTTCACAATTTTGATTTAAAACAAATAAACCAAAAGTTACAACATAATTGTGATAACTGCAATAAATCTTCTGAACATTATATATAGCTTAGTAGACGTCCGCCTCTTTCTCAAATACGTTTTTCTACATTGTTTTGACCTCGTCTTTGCTTTGTTTATTTCATCATTCTTCTTTTATTTAAACACTTTGAGCTAAAGTATTACAGAATTTACTACTCAGAATTAAGATTTTTGTATAGTTTCAGGTTTATTGTTGAGTTGAATGAAAAAAGAAGCAAAAAAAAAAAATGGATTTCAAACATTTCCACAACAACTGTTTGAAGGTAAATCATCAGAGTAAATTATAAAAGGCCCCAGATTACTAAAGGTTAAAGGGATGGGAAAAAAATAGACCTGGGTCCAGTTCTGGGTCCAGTTCAGATCTGCTGTTTTGAACTCACATCTTTGGCGACGAGTCCATCCAGACCATCAAAGCGGCTTTCAGACAGCAGCCTGGAAACGTGGGAGAAGGCCTGCGAGGAAGAACATCCTCGTCATCACTGACAGACACGGACGTTTCGATTCCACATAAGATAAGTTGGAATATTTTTTGTCTGATGACAACTAATAAACATCTCATTTTAGTACTTGACCTGTGACATGTATATTAATTTATTTAATATTGTCTAGAATTAGAAGAGACCAACATAATTATGGTAATTGTGTTAAAAAATAATACTAAACAATTTAAGTAAATTCTAATAGATTTGGGGTTATGTAAATTAGCATTGTCCCATTTCTTTTCAAGCTGATAAAGTTCCCATTTAATGGATCCAATGTTTCATGTGTCGTATAGAATAGTATAAATGTGTGTACTTGTGGTAAAGAGTAAATATAATGGTGTGTATTTCTTTTACTTTTGCAATTTAAATTTTCCAATCAAACCATGATTAATTACCCAAAGTTTTAAACATCTCTGTAAAGACAAACATCTCTTCTATTTGTCTTTATTAGCATTTTTTGTTGTAACTAGTGTGCTTTGGTGTAATAACAAACCACGCATGCGCGCAGACACACCTGCTTTGCCCCCTCCGTGAACTCCTCAATGTTGAATTCTTTGTCAAAGTAGGTCCGGATCAGAAAATAGTAAATTTTGGTCCGGAACCAGATGAAAGGGTTCGGGATGCCGACCACCACCACCTTCTGGGTCTGCTCCTTCCGCTGGGAGCTGTAAAACCGAGCCGCTGCGGCGGCACAGGGTTTGTCCAACTGGACCGGACCGGACCTGTTCAGCACGGTTCTGAGGCTGAAGACCTGTTGGGTGAAGCTGAAAGCTGCGGGCCTCCTGGGACGAAGTCTATACACGAACAGAACCATCTTTGTCCCGTCCGGAGCTTGTTTGTCCGTCTTTCTTTTCGTTCCGAGTAGAAACAAAGAAGATAGTTTTTAAAATGATATAAAAGTATTTACGACGGAAATATTAAGCCAGTTATATACTCTAAAATATTATAAATGAATTATTTAACATGTATATATATACATATTAATAGTTTGTTATGATTTTCATTCGTACTCTTATCCTTGTTTCATTAGGGAAGAATTACGATGTAACACCATCGTGTTTGCTTACCGTTGCAGACTGAAAGGCTTCTTCTGGATCGACTCAATGATTTCTGCTCAGAAAATCAGGAGAAATGGACCAGCAGGAAATAAAATCTGTCCCGATATTTACTGGAGTGGACCGAGAAAAGTTCCTGCAGGAAATCTATCCCGAGGTAAAGAAGAAGAAGCAGAGAAACCTGGAAAAACTAAGTGAAACAGTTCATGTCTAAAAAAAAAAAAGGCTACTATTTTAAGTCTTTCAACACAGATTTCAGCCTTGTTATGATTTTTTTGCATTTTAATTCTTTTGAAATAAAGTTATATATATTTAACAAACTTTGCTTTGGCCAAAATTCAGTTTAAATGTTTTACTTTTGTGTTTTCCTTTTTTGGTTAAAATTAAACTCAATTGTTGGACTTTTTAAAAAATTTGTTATTACATTTTGGACTTAAAATAGGTTTTTTTTTAGAATAGTTATATTTTTGTGGCATGAAAAGACAGGTGCATCTTTAAATCTTCATCACGTCTCTTTCGTCCTCTGAAGAGGATCAGGTGTCACCTAAAGTTCACCGCTCCCATTTCTCCTCCTGTTTCTCAGCGACGGCCGGCAGTCCTCAGAGGAGTACCTCTGGGCCCGTGTCAGCAGCTCTGGACCACTGAATATCTCGCAGAGAGAGGAGGAGACAAGGAGGTGAAGATCCACGTCTCCACAGTACCACAAATGGACTTTCTGCGTAAAAACTTTGTGTACAGGTGAGCCAGCACCGCAGAAAAACTGAGTCCATCTGAGAAAAAAGTGAAAACCAAACGCAGAACATCTCGTTTCCACAGGACTCTGCCGTTTAATGAGTTTGTGAAGAGAGCTTCTGAGAAAAAACACTCCGACTTCTTTCTGTGTGAGGTGAGGATGAGGAACCCGTGAAGGTCACGTCTGTTTGTTTGGTTGTTCGATGACTTCTGTTTTGATTTTAGGAGGAAAGTTATTACCTTCGATCTCTGGGAGAAGACGTCAGAAAGGTACATCAACTCCTCGCTTTGTTTCAGAAATGAACCACGAGCTTCACCTTTAGTTTTTCTGACCTTAAACATTCCCTTTATTTAGTTTAGGGAAAATATTCTCTCTAAATTTATTTAATTTTTCAGTTTATAAATGACTGAATGTGTGAATAAAATGTGCATTCTTGTTTTAATTGATTATTTTAAATGTTTGCTGCAGTTATACTTTCTTGCCACCAGATGGTGCTGCAGCTCCTTCTTCTGATTTTTTTTCAGAATTTCTGAAATAAACTTTAAAATGCAGTAAAACAATTAAAAAACGAACCATAAAAATGACTTAATTGAAATCACAATTTATTTAAAATTTATTTTTAATATACATATAAACAAAATCAGATTTATTTCACTAAAACTTTACTGCAGTATAATAATACTCATAATAGTTGTTTCTCTGTGGCTCAGCAGTGAAGTCCATTTCTGACATGTTGGGTCCACTGTGACTGCATATGACAACTGGACCGAGTGAGTGTGACGTAATCCATAGAAACGGTTTTCAGGCTTTAACCAAATTAATTCATTTCAGTCGCCATTTTTTGCGATACAGACTTCGTCATGTTGGAGCCAGATACTGTCAGTAAGCAGTGATTGGTCTGAGTCAATGTTTCTATGGAAACTGTTTTCTCCAATTAAGATTGAGCTTGTTGGAGGGCCACACCCCTTCTACTTTAAAGAGGGCAAAATCTGTCAAAGATTTTGATTATTGAACGTGGAGGCAAGCAGGCTCCTCCTACTTTTATCGAGGCATCTAATTGGTCAGTTTAAAACTTGAATAAAAAAAAAACATCTGAAACATGTTCAAAATATTGATCAGATCAATAATGGTTATTCTGACCAATAGAATTACTCTATAGGACTCTTTTTATGACTTCTTGAAACGCCACTCAATCCAGTTCTCATATACAGTCAATGGTTCCACATGGAGCAGCTGGGACTCTGAGAAGTTCATCTCTTAATGTTTGGAGCTTCAGAAACTCAGATTATAGCAGAGAGTTTGTTTTTTAATCCTTAATTAAGCTCCGGATGAACATTTCTGCCACGATTAGTCGACTAATCGACTATTAAATTAGTCATTAGTCGTTGCTTTCTATTATATGAAGTCAGAGTGTAGAAAAATTCAAAGTTATATTAGCCTTATGCTAGCTTTATGGACTATTTTGGCCATTATTAAGGTTTTTTAGGCTGTTTTGTTATTAGCTGTTTTGGCTAGTGTAGGCTTTTTTTTAGTTTTTAGCCTGTTTTAGAATTTAGGTTATATTTCAGCTACTTGCTAGATATCTTGGCTAATTTAGGATTTTTTGTTTTTACGCTATTTTGGAGTTTAGGTAATATTTAAGCTACTTGCTAGATATTTTGGCTAATTTAAGATTTTTTTTCATTTTTTCGGCTAATTTAGCATTTGATTAATATCTTAGCAGGCTATCAGCTTCAGGGTTTTCAGCTATCAATTTCAGCATCTTCAGCTGCCAAATTCAGCTTAGAGCATTCCCACTAGTGTTATTCTCAGATGTTGCTAGTGTGAATAAATCTAGTTTTTAGTTAGTTTAAAGCGTGACCCGATTAGTCGACTGTCTGAAAAAATAATCGGTGATTCTTGGATTATTAAAATGATCGACAAGAGAGACAGCTCAAACATCTGAAACAGAAACCGTTTGTCCACTCACTGACCTCTGGGTTCTGCTCAGGAACCCGCTGATCTGAGGAAGCAGTTCCCAAACCTGGCAGAGGATTTTCTCATCCCACCCTTCTTCGAACCGGATCAGTTCTTCTCCAGCGTTTTCCGGATCAGCTCCTGCGGCCTGCAGCTGTGGACGCATTACGACGTCAGTCTGCTGCTTTTACTCTGTGGTTTCTGAAGAAGTTCTGCATGACTGCGAGCGGATCTCTGTGTCTGCAGGTGATGGACAACCTGCTGGCTCAGGTGAGCGGGACCAAGAGGGTGGTTCTGTTCAGCCCCCAGGATGCTTTGCACCTCTACCTGTCCGGTGGGTTTCTGCAGGAAAGGTGACTGTCTGGATGCAGACGCCTGTCTGATGGATGTGACCCCACAGGGGATAAATCTGAGGTTCTGGACATCGACCGTCCCGACCTGCAGAGGTTCCCGGACTTCGTCAGAGCGAGCCGTCACGAGTGCGAGCTGCAGCCTGGAGATCTGCTCTTCATCCCCGGTAAGACGTGTCCTCCCTCACCGGAGCTCCACAGAACCTGACCGCCTCATTCTGAACACGCAGCTCTGTGGTTCCACAACACGCTCGCCCTGCAGTTTGGCGTGGGCGTCAACGTGTTCTGGCGCCACCTGCGCGCCGACAGCTACGACAGGAAGGACCCGTACGGGAACAAAGACCCGCAGGCCGCGGCCCGAGCGTTCCAGGCGCTGGACAGAGGGCTGCACGCTCTGGACGAGCTGCCCGCAGACTACCGGGACTTCTACGGCCGCAGGATGATCCAGCGCATCCAGCAGAGGGCGCTCTGCAGCCGACAAACGGAGACGAACGACCAGCAGGACGCTGAGTTATCCAGCAAACCTGGATGAGAAAAGGAAGGAACTTCACTCACAAAAATATGGTGTGGATTAGATTTACTCTTAATATATTTTTAAAGAATTCAATCTTTAAAAAAAAAGCCTAATTATGTATATTAAAAAGAAAAACAAGAATAGGGAGTGGAAAATGAAAGAAAAAAAATCTAACTTTGTTTTAAATCCATGAAAAACTACAATTCCCAGAGCCCCGCCCCCTCACATTTGGTGTCCTAGAAGAGCCCCAGATGTCCTCCGTACAGGAAGGAGTTTATTGAGTATTTTGCAGTGGTTAGGAGATATTCATGTTTAGAAAAGTCCTCTGGATGTTTAGAAACTTTTGAGAAAGCTCTTTTAACTAAAGAGCCCACATGATCATTCTTCCACCACCGAACCCAAAGCTGTAAGGTGAAACTTCTATAGTCTCAATTTTACAGATTTTCTTTTTTTTTTCTTTTCTTCAAAGGTTTCTGTAAATTCTTCTACAACAATTATTAAAAGTACATTTTTGATCAAACCAATTTTCTGATGAGCTGAAAAGAAACAGTGAAACAGAAACTCATCATCTAAAGAGATTTCAGAAATTTGTCCCAAATGATTAAAGTCACAGACGTTCAGTCGGAAAGATTCACATAGACATGCAGAAGATCCACGGAGATCCCTCAGGATAGACTCACAACATCAAAGAAACAAAATAACATGGAAAGAAAAAGGCCTCACTGGGCTCAGTAGAGGTCAGAGTTCATGACTCAACAACCAGAAAAACTAAAAATGGATTTATGGAGGAATTTATGGACAGAGACGCTGGTTTATCAGTTTTTTCAGTTCAGTTTTGGACTTGTTTTTTCTCCCAATAAATTAAATATTTAAACAAAATCTCGTATTTATGTGTAAACAAAAAAACTGGTGACAAAATAGTTCATGACAGAAGAAATAAATAAGCTTCCTACAGTTCTCCCACATGTATGTAAATCTGTAAATCATACAATCAAAATTTGGCAGAAAGTGATAAAGATGTGCGAAATCGGAGACATGTTGAAGGTCTTTAGGTGGAGCGCATATGATACAGACTTCCAACCAAATGAGCATGATAAAAGATTTAAATCCTGGATAAATAAAGGGCTAACAACATACCTCTCATTCACACATAAAGGTACATTACTGAGTTCCAATCCTGAGTGCTAAAATTTAATCTGCAGCAGACAGATTTTTTTCAGGTTCCTACAAATGCCAGATTTTAAATAAACAATGCAAAATTACCAATTTATCGTTAAATGAAACCAATTTCTTCAAGATCTTGGAGTGTGCTTACAATTCAGATATTAAAAAATCAATTTCGATCTTATACAATGCTCTCCTAGGTGGGAAAAAGTCAACACTCTTTACATAAAAGAAAAATGGGAGCGGGAAGCTGAACATTTCTGAAGAGGTCTGGAAAGAAAATGGTCATCAACAACTTCATTAGATTGGAGGGAACACTGCTGGAAAAATATTGTAAGGTTTTTCAAAACTCCTCTCCAGGGTAAACATGAAGACGTAAACCGGGAGTGTGTTGGAGGCGATGTGGTTCCATGGCTCCAGGCCATATCATGTGTTTTGGGACTGTCCTGAGCTGAACACATACTGGACAGACGTTCATAACTTGTTCAATCTGTGTTCGAGGTCCAGATTCCATTTGATTTTGTTTCTCTTTACCTGGGCCATGTTCCAGCTCTAGATCAAAGGACAGATAAAAAGCTGTTGCAGGTTCTTTTAGCTGCAAGTAAAAAGACAATAACAAGGAAGTGGAAGAACCCAGCTCCACCAACAGCAGATAACTGGTTAGACACAATACACCAAATCTTTAAAATGGAAAAACTGACATACACACTTTAAATATCCAAAAGGGAAAATTTACAAAAATTTGGTCCAAATTCAATTAAATACATATCACCATATAGAGCGGGTTTTGAATGACCATATGGTATCTGTGGTATCTACTTAAGGATTGAAATGTTTTCACACTTTACCCAAACCATAAGCGAAATATTTGTTTGGAAATTATAAGTATATATACCCTTGTTTAGGTTTATTTTGATCACTTTTTTATTTTTTCCCTCATTTCTGATGTTCTGGCCTCAACTTGGCCTGTTTTTTTTTTATCTATTTATTTTTGTTGGAACTTATGGACAACAAAAAAAATGCTTGAAAAGGATCACCAGAGAAATCTGTATAATGAATCCTGTAAAATTGCTGTACATTGTCTCTTTTTCAAATAAAAATATAATTACAAAAAAAATGTATGTAAATCTGAGTTTTTTTAGTTAAACCCTGAAGAACCCAATAATGGTTCGATTCTGGGCTTTTAAAGTTAAATTGACATTTTTTTTTCATGTATTCATTTTGAGAAGCAGCAATAAGCAGCAGCCAAAAAATTTTAAAAAAGTAGAAAAAAAAGAATAAGCTCTGTATTTTGGTGTGTTGCCACGGGATTGTTCTGCTGTTTTATTGAGTTATTTTATTGATAATTTATAGAATAAAATTTATGTTTTTTGCCTTTTTTTCCCTTGAAATTAAGTTTTCCGTTTTTTTCTGGTTTAACTTAAAGCATTAGACCAGGTTTAACCCTTTTACACCTGAGGTGTGCTCAAATGTTGAGTAAATCAAAGAACATAAACACAGGAGCTCCGGTTCAATAAAGAGCATAAACAGGAAGTCCGAGCTGGAGAGTGAGGAGATCTAAAAGCCTGAAGTTTGACATTTTATTGCACAAATGTTTCACTTCTGGATGTTTCCTTACAAACATGTTAAAGCTTTGTAAACAGTGAAGCAGCATCTCGGCTTTGAGTCCCGGTCGAGACGTTTCACGGGGAGTCTCAGCTTCGGCGGGAGTGCACGGCATCGAACCAGTGACCGACTAGGAGAAGCGGAGGCGCACGTCCGAGCCTCCGGACGAGCCTCGGCTAACGGGCAGGAGGTGCTGGAGGTTCTGAGAAAGACGGTGTTTTCGTTTGTGTGGGGAGTTTCGGCTCTGGCACGTGCACGGACGGTGTCGGCGCTGCACTGCTTCCGCCATAGTCTCTAGACGGCGAGGAGCTCCTGGGAGGCGGGGCATGGCACGTTGCTCGTCGGTGTTGTCTGAATGAACCCTCAGGAGGCGGCTCTCCTCCAGGTAATCGTCCATCCCGGACGCCGCTACGGCGTCGGAGCCAAGCCGCGGCTGGACTTCATCTTCTCCAGCCTCTTGTTCAGGTGGCTGTTGCTGGACTCCAGCTCTTCGATCTTATCCAGCGCTGATCGGAGCTGTTTGGAGGGAAGCAGAAGCGAGTCGGCCAGAGGCTCCAAAACCCAACTGGACCAGAGGAAGGAAGCTCCGCCTACCTCTCTCTGCAGCTTCCTCTTCTCCGCCTTCAGCTCGTCCTCCACCTTCTCCGCGTTCTCTGCTAAAGACTTGTAGCGAGTCACGTGTCCCTCCAAGCGGGTGACCTGCACACCGAAACAGACGTTTGACTCGACCGTGAGACCAAAACTCAAACTCAGCCAGCAAAGCCAAGCGGACGCCATATTGTTTAAGTGGAGGCCATATTGTTTAAGTGGGGGCTCCACCTGTGTTTGCCCACGTTGATTTAAGTGGATACTCGGTGGGTTAGCCGGTTATGCTATCCAGCCATCCGATGTACAGCGTAGCGCGCTGTGGAGCTCTGCTGTATCGAGCTAGCAAGCTCCACTTTAGCATGCTAGCGAACTCCAGTGTAGCATGCTAGCAAGCTCCATTGCATCAAGCTAGCGAGGTGCGCTACATCGCGGTAGCAAGCTCACTCTAGCATTCTAGCAAGCTCCTCTTTAGTATGCTATTGAGCCCTTTTGTAGCAAGCTAGCAAGCTCCGCTGTATCGAGCTAATGAGCTCCACTTTAGCATCCCATAAAGCTACTCTATAGCGAGTTAACAGGCTCCGCTGTATCGATCTAGTAACCATTTTAGCATGCTAGAGAACTCAACTGAAGAATGCTAGCGAGCTCTGTTGTATCCTACTAGCAAGCTCAACTCTAGCATGCTAGTGAGCGCCACTGTAGCATGCTAGCTAGCTTTTTTCTATCAAGCAACAGAGCTCTGCTGTATCA
The DNA here is from genome assembly GCA_003999625.1 of Oryzias javanicus. Lineage (NCBI taxonomy): Eukaryota > Metazoa > Chordata > Actinopteri > Beloniformes > Adrianichthyidae > Oryzias > Oryzias javanicus. Next base: position 1,316,648 of record CM012457.1, read on the forward strand.
AGCTAGCAAGCTCCAATGTATCAAGTAAGGAAGGCTCCTCCTTAGCATGGTAGTGAGCTCCACTGTAGCGAACTAGTTATTCTGTTGTAACAAGCTAAAGAGCTTCGATGTATCAAGCTAGCGAGCGCCACTGTAGCATGCTATCTAGCTCTGTTCTCTCAAACTAGCGAGCTCCGCTGTAGCATGCTAGCTAGCTCCGTTCTCTCAATCTAGCGAGCTCCGCTGTAGCATGCTAGCGATCTCCGTTATATGGAGCTAGCAAGCTCTGCTGACCACCAGGCGGCTGTCTGGCGTCGCGAGCCTACCCACTGAGTATCCATTGAAGCCAATGTGGGCAAACGCAGATGGGGCCACCACGGACACTCCGGAAAACCCATTTGGGGCCCACTTGGCTTTGCTGGCTGGGAAGCTTCCAGTTCTCTGATCTTACGTTCTGCTCCAGAGCTGTGACGTCCTGCTCCGCCTTCACCAGCTTGAACTTCAGGTCGTTGATCTGCCTGCTGGAGTCTCCTGCAGAAGTTTGAAGAAGAGTTTTAGTTTGGAGAAACGCTCTGGTGAGACAGGATTCATGCGAGCGTACTCTGCAGCTCCATGATGTTCGGGTCGTTGCCGTTTTCAACGATTTCCCCGTCGGGACTCGGCTCCGTGCTGTTCTTCTGCGTCTTCTGCTCCAGCTGAGCCTTCAGCTTCTTCACCTGCAGGAAGACAAACAATTCCACATTTCATTTATGAAAGGAACATTATAGCAGCAGTCAAACACGGTGGTGGCAGGGTCATGATGTGGGGCTGAATGTCCTCCATGAGTTCATGACTTCAGACTGAAGAAGATCGAAGTTCCACACCAGAACACGGATCCAAACCCAAAACTCTGTAGAGGTCTGGACATTCGTGTATGAAGTCCATCTATCTCAGTGTGATTTAAAATCTGAAGATTCATAAAACTTTGAATCCATGAAAACAGGACAAGAGGTGCTGCTTCAATCTGTAAACAAACTCTGAGTTGATCTCTCCTGATCAGCACAGATTACTGTAGATCCAGACCTCCAAAAAGACCAAAATGACCTCCAGGAGAATTCATGAAGACGATCTTTGCAAAAGTTTCATGGCGAGTGAATGAAGAAAATCTACGTGGACAAGAAACCGGTTCTTACTTTGGTTTTTGTTTTTCTTATCAGGCTTCACCTGATGGATGGATAGAAGAACTAAGGATGGATGGATGGATGGATGGATGGATGGATGGATGGACGGACGGATATATGGATGGATGGATGGATGGATGGATGAAATGATGGATATATGGATGGATGGAAGGATGGTTGGATGGATGGATATATGGATGGATGGATGGACGGATGGATGATGGATGGATGGATGGATGGAAGGGTGGGTGGATGGATGGATGGATGGATGGATGGATGGATGGATGGATGGATGGACGGGTGGTTGGATGGATGGGTGGATGGATGGATATATGGATGGAAGAATGGATGGATGGATAGATGGATGGAGGAAAGGATGGATGGATGGATGGATGGATATATGGATGGAAGAATGGATGGATGGATGGATGGATGGATGGATGGATGGAAAGGATGGATGGATGGATGGTTGGATGGATGGAAGAAAGGATGGATGGGTGGATGGATGGATGGATGGATGGAAAGGATGGAGGAAAGGATGGAGGATGGATGGATTGGATGGATGGATGGATGGATGGATGGATGGATGGATGGATGGATGGATGGATGGATATATGGATGGGTGGATGGATGGATGGATGGATGGATGGATATATGGATGGAAGAATGGTTGGATGGATAGATGAATGGATGGATAGATGAATGGATGGATGGATGGATGGATGGATGGATGGAGGATGGATATATGGATGGGTGGATGGATGGATGGATGGATGGATGGATATATGATGGATGGATATGGATGGATGGATGGATGGATGGATAGATGGATGGATGGATGGTTGGATGGATGGATGGATGGATGGACGGGTGACTGACCTGTTCTATCATTTTTTCCCGCTCATCCACCAGTTTTCTCAGTCGAATCTCTGGAAGGTAAAACACACCTCTGAAATCGTTGGCTCGTTCTAGACCAGCTTCCTTTAATCAAACTCAGAATAAACTAATCTGTAGGTGGGGAGGGATGGGGGGGGGTCGAGGAAGGGAGGGAGGGAGGGTTCGAACATGTTTAGACGCCGTGTTAAAATTCAGAAATACACATTTATTGTTATTCACATCAAAACCAGGAAGTTTCATCTATTTGAGTCCGATTTAAGAGGGGAGGAGCCTAAAGCAGGTAACTACAGTTACACCTGGCTGATGGGATTTGATGTGGTGGGTGAGTAACAAAGATCTTTTTTTTTTTTTTTTTTTTGGTCTTTATTCGATCGTAAACCGAGATAATAAAAGAGTGGATCAAATTATGAATTTGCGTCTCGTTTGAGGCTGTGTAGCTGTTTGACCAATCAGACACTTCCTGGTTTCTGTGCATTTACTGGTTGAACAGATTCAGTCAAACTTAGATTAATAGTTTAGGAAAAGAAATCCTGATTGTTGGTGTCCTTAAATCTTAAACTGGACAACTACCAGCTGACTGTTTCTTATTATGGATATTGCTTCTGTCAAACCTGATCTGTGTTGAGAGACTTTACTGTCTGCAAAGCTTCTGATATTTATCTCATTCATCTGTCTCGTTTCTCTTAATTTAGTGTTTTTCTGTTTTGGTTTCAGCTCAGGTTCTGTTTTCACTCCGCTGGTCACACAAGTTTGAATCTGTTTTGGTTTGAGTTTGTTGGTCCTGTTTGGATCCAGTTTTTTTTCTGCTGATGCATTTCACCTGAGAAACTCTGAACTTCAGTTTTGTGTCAGAAAAATAACCGAAACTGACCGGAGACAACTTAAATGTAAGTCTAAAACGGCAAAATCATAATTAAATTAGTACTGGGAAGGCTTAGAAAACAGATCAAATCAAAATGAAGTCACTGTAGCTCATTTAGGTTCAACTATTAAATTTGTATTTCCTGCCGTTCTACATACTGAGGTATAATGGAGTATTAAATTAAATTTAGGAAATAAAAAAAATGCTAAAACCTTTAAGTTAATTTGATTTATTCTCTTAAAAAGTGAAAGAAAAACAACAACAAAAAAAAAACAAATATTATCAAACTACAGAGTTCAATAGTTGAACCTAAATAAGCTACAGTGACTTCATTTTGATTCGATCTGTTTTCTAAGCCTTCCCAGTACTATTTTAATTATGATTTTGCCGTTTTAGACTAAATTAAAACAACCTGCCGTCCCCAGAGCTTCACTTGTTTATGTCTTATTTGATCTTTTTCAAACATTTTTTTTCTTCACCAAAAACCAAATTTTTTAGCATTTTCAGGATCTTTATTAAGGAAATAAAAATTCAAAAAATATCTCAATAACTGGTAAAATTGCCTCAGCAAACCATTAATATTAAACTAAATGATTACATTTAATATTTTTTTAAATACATTGACTAAAACTAGCAAATTGAAGTAACATTTGCAAACTTTTTGCTTTAAATTGGTTTAAAAAAGCTAAACATGTGATTCTAGACTGAGGTCATCCTGCTGGCTGTAAAACAGTCTGAACATAATGGATGAAGACATGCGATGAAGGAAGCTCCAGAACCGGAGGTCCGCTTTACCGAGGATGCTGTTCCCTTCTGCAGAGCGGCCCTGTGAGTCCAGAGCCGGCCGTGGCGCCGCGTCCGCCGGCTCGTCGCCTTCTGCTTCCCCGGCGTCTCCGTTGATGCTCAGATCGGGGGCCAGGACGATTCCGTGTTTCTACCGGGAGAACGGCGTTTCAGAGACTTCGAAGACGCCGCGCTGACGGGAAAGGCCGCCATGTTTTCCAGAAAACACAGCGAGTACCTTCAGAACATCTTTCAGCTTCACCACCTCTTCTCTGAGCTCGTCGCGCTCTATTCGGATGGCGTCTGTGTACTCTTTCTGCCGCTCTAAGGCCTGAGCAGCCCCCCCCCAGCAAGAAGCAGAGCGCAGGAAAGAGAGGACAGTGAAAAAGGTGAAAGACTCAGACGTGGGAGGAAGCGCCCGCTCAGACGCCGTACCCCGATCTTTTTGTCCTTCCACTCCACCGTCTCCTGCAGGTCTGACACCTCCCTAACAAAGCCGTCCTGCTTGATGCGCAGCTGACGGATCTCCTAAACGGCGGCAGAAGGAAGCAGACGCAGGGAGAGAGAGGGGCGTGCGAGAGCGTGAGGAAAGAACGGAAAGCCGTGACTGAAGCCCGGAGCGAAGGGTGTGGCGGCGCTCACGTTCAGCAGCTCCTCGCTTTGCTTCAGACTCTCCTTCATTTCGTTGAACTGGAACTGCAGCACGCCGTGGGCGTGCTTCTCTCGGTCGTAGTCCTGCAAAGGAAACAGAAGATCTTCTCAGTTCAACTCTAGTGAGAAAACTGCCTGGTGGCAACTTTGGACTTTGTGGCTCTTTTATCTCTCTGGCTGAAGAAAAATAAAATAATAGTAAATTTCAAAAAAGATTGGAGATTAGTTATTATTTTAGTAACATGCTAACCTTTTTGACTAAGTTTTCTGAGAAATGTTATGCTAATTTGGAGTTTAGCTAATATTTTAGTAAAATGCTAATGTTTTCAGCTACAGAATTTTTTTTTTGGATAATTTAGAATTTAGCCCCTATTTTAGCAACATGCTAACGTTTTTGACTAAGTTAGTTTTCTGAGGAATTTTAGGCTATTTTGGAGTTCACCTAGTTATTAAGCAACAAGCTAGCTTTTTTTTGGCAGATTTGGCTTCTAATTAGTTTTTTATGCTAATTTGGAATTTAGCTAATATTTTAGCAGAATGCTAACATTTTTAGCTAATTTGTTTTTTACTGGAAGTTTTAGGTTAATTTTGAGTTTAGCTTTTATTTCACCAACATGCTAAAGTTTTTCGCTGATTTTAATTTACAGAGAAATGTTATGCTAATTTGAAGTTCAGCTAGTAATTAAGCAACAAGCTAGCTTTTTTGCTACTAAAGTTAAAAAATGTGAAAGAAATACCTTTTTGAGAGATGATAGCTTCTTTATATTTATTTTTTTGGTCATGCCAAAAATAGACATTATTCACTTTTATTAAAAAAAAAAAAAAAAAAAAACACAAAAAAGGTTATGAATGTAAATCCAGATTTCTTAAAGACTAACGTAAGTCAATGCGGCTCCTTCTAGGTTCTGATCAGTAGAAAACGAGCCCAAATGGCTCTTTTACTCTTAAAGGTTGCTGACCTCTGGGCTAGCTATTTTGGCAAATTTAGGCTTCTTTTTCAGTTTTTTAGGCTATTTTGGAGTTTAGCTAATATTTCATTTCCTTTTTTTGCTGTTTTCAGTTTTTATGCTAATTTGGCATTTAACTAATATTTTAGCGGGCTATCACCTTCAGCGTTTTTAGCTATGAATTTCAACATCTTCAGTTATCATCACTTGCATCTTCAGTGGTCAATTTCAGCTTACGGCATTCACACTAACATTATTGCAGGAAATGCTACATATCTAGTTTCTAGTTAGTATAAAGCTAATATTCACTAACTAATGGGATCATCCACTTTGTGCATGACTCGATTATTTGACTAAAACAATCATGGATGATTAGTCGACTACCTAAATGATCGTTGGTGGAAGCATCACCTTGGCTTTGTCCTCGTACTGCCGGCGTGACTCGGACAGCAGCTCCTCCAGCTCCATCAGGGAGTCCTTCAGCGTGTCCACCTCGTACATCAGGTTGCTCTTCTCGTTGTCCAGCTGAGCGTTGGACACCATGGCTTTACGATACTTCTCCTCCACCTCCGCCAGAGAGTCCTGACCCCACGAGACGAGAAAACCTTCAGAATGTGTCGCTTGGAGATCATAACAATTGTTCTAATTGTGTTCAGATCTTTAAAAACCAATCACGGATTGACCCACTAGGTAATACCCCCGTCGAGCACTAGAGGGCAGTGTGATATAAATCCATGTCAAGTCATTGATGCAGATGAAAATCAACAAACCTTTAATTGTTTTGTCCAGCATTCGATGATTAACAGATCAAAGCGACAATTATTGGAGAAATGAAGATGAAGTCATGGAGAAAATGTAAACATAATGATGAACTCTCCTGAACTTTATCCTTCTATTGTTTTGCTTTATGTCGAATTATTTTCTTCACTTCAGTTCTATTTATATTTATAACATTTCTGCATTCTAACATTGTTTGTTAAACTCTTCAGTCATTTTCATCAGTATTTTTTTTTAATCATTTATAATTATTTAAATGTCTGGAGGTTCACTGTCATTTAAACTATAGGTGAATGCTGGATTCTGATTGGCTGATTGCCAGCTACTTTTACTGAGGCATCTGATTGGTCAGTTTATGACTTGAAAAACTTCAGGAAAAATTCAATAAAAATTGAGGATTATCAAGAAGATGTTAAAAATAATGAATCAGACTAATAGAATGACAGAAATATCTGTTTATTTCTCTGTAGAAGTCTATGGGAGTTTGGCTTCCTGTTTAGAACGCCAGGGGGAGGAGTCACTCAGTCCAGTTCCCATATGCAGTCAACCGAAAAAATATCAAAGTAGCAACAATTGATTTAATATTTCTTTTGTAAGAGACCGTGCTATGAGGCAGATACTGTAATGCCAGTGAGGACGTCCATCTTTAGAAATGACTTCACAGAGGTCGCCCGGTTCCCGCCTCCACGCGGGATTTCTGATAATGGACACCATGTCAGACATTATTCCTTACATCACAAACTTTAAGGTTAAGTTAGCATTCTAACTTAAGATTTTAACATTTAACTTTTTTTCATGCTATTAAAATTTTTCACCTTTTTTGTGTATTTTTACACATTTACTTTAAAAAAAGAGAGGAAAGATGACTAAATACAATTCTTTATCATTATTATTGTTTATAATAACTTTATTAGTTGCTTGCCAAAATTCAGCCTTTAAAATAGTTATATAAACTAACTTTTTAACTGTATTATTTATTTTTTTAACTCCCACATAGCTCAGCTAATAGATTTGAGGAGTTCATTTATCTCCTTTTTAAAAAATCTTGTGAAATATAAGCAACAATCTAAAGATTTTTTTTTTTTTTGGAAAAATATGTTCCAAAAATGATGAATTGGATTCAACCGTTGGGTTAGTGTCACACAGTCAAGAAGGAAAAGAAAAAGAAACTGGAAAGAAACGGATGAGGAGGAACTCCATCAAGCAGAAAAAAAACATAGACAGCTGAAGATCTGATTTAAAAAAATAATAGTTTACATAAACTTGATTATCAGTCACAATAACTGGTGTTTGATTTTATCTTTTTACGTAGACATGCTAATTGAGGTTAAGAGCAGCAAACATGAAGGCGAGCAGGCTCCTCTACCTTGACCTCTTTAAGGTTTTGCAAGTACTTGGTTTCCACATCTTGAATCTGATCCTTCAGCTCGTGGATCTCCTGGAGAACGGAGCGGCGGCCGTGAGCGAGCAGAGAAAAGGCCAAGCAGAAAGTTGAGGAGCGCGTGATGAGAAGGGACAGTCATGCAGAGGGAATGAAAGAGCATCAATGAAACAGCATTTTGGATTTTTTTTACGCCACACCTCACAAAAATCCTTCAAATTACGTTTTCTGCACAAACTTTGACAATTGCTCCAGAGTTGGGGCGTCAAGCAGAAAATTTGAGTCAAAAGAGAGGAGGCAGATGGTCGCGTCGGGTGTGAATGCAGCATTAGGGTACCGGTACCAGACAAAACGGTCCGGACCCCTGATTTGATGGGAACAGCCAGAACATCAAGTTGACATGGCAGCTGAGACCTGTCAGGTCTGAGATGAAGCTCCAGGTTTGGAATTTTTTAGAATTATTTAAAAAATATACTTCTTGCAAATTTTTACTGTATTTTATCACTCAACTGATCACCAATTAAAGGGTAACCAAACCCTAAATTATTTTTTTTTGTCTGTTGACATCTATAAATGGGGCTTTAAAAGTGCTGTCTGTTTCTATTTTTGACAAATAGAAATAAAACTGTTTAATTCTTCAAAAATATAGTCAAAAAACATCTGTGTGCTGCCCCCTACAGGTTGAATTGAGGTATTACAGTTGAATTTTGTGAGTTTTAGAAGTCTGACATCATGATCTGCAGCTCCAGAAATCCCCACCCCTCAGACTGGATTTTCAAATTTCAGCTGTGGGCGGAGTCAGCCTCCAACTTCCTGGTTTGGTGACCCTTTAACTGTGACGGAGCTTCTGGTTCACTCTGTGTTCTACTGACGGTCAGATGTTACCTTGATCTCTCGGATGGAGCTGTCTGCATCCACCGTTAAGGCCGTCTCCCCGCTCCCTCTTCGGGACGAGGTCCCGCCCAGCGAGGTGAGGGTCGCCGCCGTCAGAGAGGAAGGCGCCCGACATCCCTGACAGAAATGCGGGAGAAACTCTTTTAAAGCTTTCTGAGAGAAACCCGAGGAGAGGGGTCTGACCGTACTCACCTTTTCAAGAAATTCTCTCTCCTCCGCCTGTGGAGACAAAAACAGATAGATCAGGCCGAGGCGTGAAGATGCAGGAGGACCAAAACGTCGAGTCCAAAGGGAAGCCATGCTGGTAACAGGTGTTAGCTTTAACACGTCAAAACCATGAGATTCACGACCAGCGCCCCCTGCAGGCGCAGACACTCACATGGGAAAAGTCGGGTATTGTGACATCGTCCAGGAGGCCGCTGCCGCTCCGCAGGAAACTGGCAACGGAGCCGCAGTTGTCCTGCGATCGCCACCAGGTGGCAGAGCAGAGCGACATGAAAAACCAGATGCTAAAACCTTCATGACAAAACTTTTGGAGCTGCATGAAGGACGTAAAACACAGAGAAATCTTTAAAAATATTTTTAAAAAACTAGGGCCGGAAATCGATTAAAAAAATTAACAAATTAATCGCAAACTTGGGGAAAAAATGTATCGCTATTCATTTGAAAAATAAATTAGAACATGTAAAAAGTTTTTCTCCAACTTCTGGGCAAAAACAAGCATTAAGAAGTGAAATGAGGAGCATATGTATTGGTTTTCTTTGCCGCTGCAGTCGAGGCTCAGCGACACGTGGTTGAGTTATCGTGACCATGGATCAAATACTTCGCTTTTTGTGAAAAAGCAATCTAAACCGAGAAAAATACCAAGAATAAAGTACTAAAAACCGAATCAATAATTTATAACTTTTTTAAGTAACCATGGTATGAGTGGGATAATATCCAATGTGTTTAAACGCATGGAGGCATATACAGACGAGGCAAAGAGAAGGATTGTTTCTTTGTGAGGTGTTATTAATTTAATAATATATATAATATATTATATAATAATATATTATTATTAAAAATAATATAATAATAAATACTAACATATTAATTCTTTTTTGATTAATCGCGTGAGTTAATGCGTTAATGTTCACAGCCCTAAAAAATAAACATATTTCTGAGAGTTTCTAGAGCCGCTTTGGTTCTGGAGCAGCACAGCCGTCGACTTTGAAGAGGGGGTCTCACCACTGGACTGACGCAGGCTGAACTGGCCCTGCTGGAGGTTCTGGAGCTGCGATAACCAGTGTAGTCTATAGACTGCAGAGAGAACGCACCGTCACCAACCAGCAGAAGCACAGAAACCACGCCCACCGAGGTGCTCTGACCACACATGCGTGTTAAATCACACGGCGTGCACGGCCCTTACGCGGGAGCTGCTGCTGGCGACCCGTCTGGACGCGCTGCACAGACTCTCTTCATACAAGGAGCCCTGCAGGAGAACCAGTTTCTTTTCTTCATCATGTTTTGACCAGAAAACGTGACAAAAAACCATCAGTCTGCCACGCTGCTAGCATGCTAGCATGCAGACCAACCTGATAACCGTTGAACCCTGAGATCCTGGAGGAGGACACGCCGTTGAGGCCGTACAATTCAGAGGCCTGAGGAGGAACCGAGAGGAACGAGCCACGAGAAGGAGAGAAATCATGACTTTTTTATCCAAAGAGTCAAACCAAAACATTTTTCTAGAAGTGATTTTCATAATAAAAGCACACGTCTGAAGACGCCGGGCTGAGGCTGCGCTCGCCCTGCAGGTCCGGGTCGGACCGCGCTACAGGTCAGACACACTTCTGACCGCCTGCAGTGAATCTGATCACAGTGAATCTGATCACAGTGAATCTGATCACAGTGAATCTGATCACAGTGAATCTGATCACAGTGAATCTGATCACAGTGAATCTGATCACAGTGAATCTGTGCTTTTGGTTCCAAACAGAGCTGCAGAGAGCTCGCAATGCGGGTCATTCCAGGTACAAACGGAATTCTGAATATAAACGGTAAGAACAAATAAATATATAAACCAAAAACATTAAGAGTTTGTTTGAAAACCTGATAATTCAGATGGTCAAATTAAAGATAAAATCACACAGAAACACTTCAAAAATAGATCAAAAGATGATCAGAGTGCGACCTTAAATAACTGGTCCCACTTGTGAGTGAAGCTGAAAAGCAGTCCCACACCATCACACTCCCACCACCATGCTATCTGCTGAATCCTCCAGAAGGTTCTCCTTTTGTCTCATCAGCATCTTTTTTTAAAGTTTTGGGTGAGACTCCAGATGTTTCTGTGCGTGAACTCTCTCATGGATCCATTGACCTCTGACCTCCACTGAGTCCAGTGAGGCCTGACCTTCATTTCATCTTATTTTTGTGGTTTTATAGCCTCACTGCGTTATGGGACACTTGGTTTCTGTTTTTTATTGCTTCTATTGAAACAGAAACCTGAAACCGGAGCCCGAGCCGAAGCTTCTGAAGCAGCAGAAGTCTCACCGTCAGATCCATCCTGGAGGAGCGGGAGCCTCTGCTCTCATCGCTGATTCTGGAGCTCTGACAAAACCACAAACAGCAGAGTGACGGACCCTTTCAGAGGACACTCCCAACACACCCAGCTATACTGACCCTGCCGGACACCACGCTGTAATCGTCCTCGAGGCCGTTCCTCTGAGAACAGAGAAGAAGATCAGACCTCCTCACCAGAAGCGTCAGCGTCCTTCTCTCAACATTTACCTACATCTCTGTCTTTGTGTTTATGCTTCTTCTTTTTCTTGGACTTCTTCTGTGAGGAGGAGCTCTTGGAGGGACAGAGAGAAGGAAAGTGTTTCTGTGAGGTCCTGCCGAGCATGCAGACCTCTTTCAAAGGTCGAGCTCAAACCAGCGGTTAGTACGACAAAAAACTGATAAAATTATCATGCAACAAACACAAACACACATGGGGCTTACCCCCCCACCATAGGCACCAACTGAGTCGAGCTCCGACTGAAACAACACAAAAAACCCACAAATCTGCGTCTTCCTCTGGTTTCACTACACAGATAAACAGCACATCCTCATTCTGGATTAAGCTCCGCCTCCAACTCATCCACCCGGAGGAGAAACTGACCCTGAAGCTGCCGCGGCTTCCCACCGACACGCGGTCATCGTCGTCGGTCAGCTGTGTGGAACAACACGCGGTCAGAGACCAGGACGGGTTCTACAGAACTCACACAGAACGGGCGGGGTACCAACCGTCTGAATCCGGGAGGAACGAGAGAACCTCTCGCTGTCCTCCTGAAGGATGAAGAGGAAGAAGATGAGGACAACGGTGACCCACGGGTTCATGCACCAAACAATCCGAAGAGTTTTACTTTCAGACCAACAAACAAACGCAGCTGCTCGCCTCAAACCTCAAAGACTCCTGCAGCAAATATTACTTTTAAAAATCCACTTTAGTACAAAGGAAGGTAAAAGTTAAAAAACTTTAATTTATCAACAGATGATATTTAAGAATTGAAATCCCAATTCCAGCCCCAACAGTTAGTATTGGATCTAGTTTTTGGTACAAAACTCTATAAACTTTTGTTCACGTTTAGTTTAATTTAATATTAGTTTAGTTTAATAGTTTAATATGTTGTCCATAAACAAATCAGTGAATGAACTAATAACTGTTTCAGAAGGTTCATTATGTTTATTCAAAGTGAGGGTGGATCTGCTTCAGATCTGAAGCCCAGCAGGATCAGATCTGATAAATCTCCACCGCACGCCTAATTTATCTATTCATTACTTCTTTTTCTTTGTCTAATTTTTTAAAAAATTGTTCTTTCTTTATTTTCAAATGTATTGTTGGGCTTTGCTATTGACATCCCCGTCTGTGTTGTTCAGTTTCTGCTGTTTAGATTGAACTTCGTCTTTTTTCTTAACAACCATCAATTTATCGGTTGGAATTAAAGATGACTATTAGCCTAAAAAGCTATAATCTTGTGTTATTTTAATACAAAGTGTTTTCCCTGTCTTATTTCTGGAAAAAAATTATAATTTTTACTTACATTTTCGCTTAACTTTTAGATTGTCTCAGGTATTATCAGAGACAGAACTCAGATTATGCCTGTTTAAATTACAAACTAGTACATTTGTTTCCTTTTTACATAAAATGTCCATTTCAAAATAAAACGTGAATCTAGATGGTGCAGTGTTCTGCAATCTTTAACAGTAAAAGAGCCATTTGATTCTGGTTCTTATGGACCGAAACTCAGCAAAAGCAGTAAAGTTTCCCCTCAAAGTTAAAAAAATACACTTTATTTATGTTTTTTGTGAACATTAAGCCATTAATTTATAAAATATAGCTTAGAAATGTTATCTAAAACTGAATTTTTCTATATATAACAAATTTAACTTCTAATAGAACACTCAATTTCCTTTCAAAATAAAACGTGTTTAATCAGATCCTTTGATTACTTTAATCAAAAATGCAAGAAACATGAGATTTTCTATTATTGACTTTTTCTTCTTTTACACATTAGTGTAGAATCCAAATTATTTTAAAACCTATAAATGTATATATTAAGTATTGTACTATCCTTTCTATCAGTTAAGCCTATCTGACATTTTTAAATATCTAAACATAAATGTAATTATTTAATTATTGAGTAAAGTTTGACGTTTTCTTCAAATCCAAAGAGCCGCATGAGGCTGTGGAGCGTCAGCATTAGTGCAACAACAAGAGTCACAATCAACTTGCAGCATTTCTCTAAACTTCAGGTTATTTTTCTTTTGCACTAGTGAAAAATGTGATGCAGGGTGAATGTAAAACCTCTGATTTTCATCAACAGTTTTCTGCAGAACTCGTTGGATTGTCACACGCAAGCAAAGCAAAGGCACACAATGTTAGAATACCACAAAATGTAAGATTAGTGCGGTTAAACCACGTCAAACAAACATCCTCATGAGGAGATTATTACAGATTTCCAAGCTTTTATCAGTTAATATCCTGTTATTAGATCTAATCTGAATTATTTTGGGATTGTAACTCCAATGAATCCTTCTACAATCAGGTGCCAAATGAGGCAGCAGTTAGTAGGTTTCCATGGCGACGGTACCATCCACTGCTCAATATCCCCCCATCTGCTGTCCCGCCGCTCGTCGGCTTTGGGGTTCAAGTCATAATACTTCTGAAGAGACAGGAAGTGCAGGAAGACAGGAGCGTCAGAGTTCCTTCCTGCGGCGGGAAGGCGGTTCTCAGCGCGTCCTGGAGGACCTCACCTACCTTCTGCACCTGGAAGATCTGCAGACGGCGGCACAGGAAGGAGATCGATCAGGAGAGTTCTGCAAGATCTGGGTTCGTTAGAGATTTCCCAGAATTCTTTGTGGTCAAGTCAACAATGGCTTTAGTTTCTGAAGCAGTTTTGTTGGTTCTCAAATGAAGCCTTAAAGTTTGTTCAGGTTCAGGTGAGTTTTATTAAGCTACAATCTGTGAGATTTCAGCGGATTTATCCTCAGAATAAAAATCACTACCTTTAATGAATATTGTTCAGGATATCTACAGAATGGAGAAATCGACAAACTCGACGAGGATGGATTTACTGCCTCATTTAGACCAGACTTTAACTGAATTCTTAGACTACCTTATGTAACTGGGCTGTTTTATTTATTATTTTGATAGATATTATTTTTTGCGTGTTTTATTCTACTTAAAAAATATTTGTTTCCTGTCTGTGTTCAAAAAACAAGATAAAAATGATAAGAATTGTGGATGTGCTAAGTCAATGTACAATTCATCATATTCTTAATAAAAAATGTTTTATGAAAATAAAAAATAAAAATGACTGCTGTTTCATCTTTATGTTTTAAACATTTTGTTTGTGAATATACTCACGAGTTTCTCTCTTTAATAAAAAAAAAAAACTTTTGTCCTATTTTAGACCAAATCATTTTTTTTTTTTTTTTTTAGGCAATAAGCTTTAATTTGCAAATAAAATTTAGTCATTTTAATTTTTCTGCGCACATAAAATGCTGGTTCAAAAAGATCGACATAGAAAATATGCTGGATGGGTCCAAAGCTCCCTGCTCTGAGCTCTCAGCTATGGCGATGGGAAGTGCGGCGGGACTGCTCCACATTAAAAGACAACTCAGAGGTGAATTTCTAATGAACTAAAGCTGCTCTGCAAAATATATACACTAGGAAACAAGTTTATTTTTTTACTTTGGGTAAAAATTGCATCGACATAGTTTAAGAAAAAACACTGTAACACTTTGAAAATAGATCAGAAGATGATCGGAGAGGGATTTAATGAGGAATCTCTGTCCATGTCTGTGACGGTATTTTGATTTATGTTGCGCACATTTAAAAAACGACTTTGATTTTGACACAAAAACCTGAAGGATCTTTAGAAAGATGAAAAAAATATGCATAAATATGTTATGCAACAAAACAAAAATATTCTGCAAACATTTTGGAAAATCAGAAATCATCCAGAATCCAGTTTTCCTGCCTGTCTGGTGCAGCTGGAGGCGGATCATTTGTCATTATTCAGCTTTTATTTTTTGGACTTTAATGTCAAATCGTTTGCAATCTGTTTTCCTCTCCTTCAACTACATAACATAATCACATTCACTGCCAAATTCTGCTGCTTTTATCCACATTCCAGCCGAAAGTGTCCGGTCATTTTGCCCAAACACAGGATTGACAGCTGCCGATTATTAATTCAATGACCTCTGACATCATCACAATTTCACATCATCCTACCTCAGGGGTGGGCAAACTTTTTGACTCGTGGGCCAGAAAGGGTTCTAAAATTTGGCATAAGGGCCGGACAAGGAGCAGATGGAAGGAGAGATTTGGGTAATCAACCTCATAAACTAAAAAAATAATATGGAATTTAGAGAAAAACATGCTTTAATTTAGACTACAATTCACATATATTCATTTAAAAGCAGAAAATTTGGGAATTTTAATTTCTAAATTTTGATTTTTGTTCTCTTTTTGGGTTGATGTTCTTCAGAGGAAAATGCAAACTCAAAGAAATACGAAAAATCACCTTCTGACTCAGAAAAAAACACACACGAACGCCAGAGAAACAACACCATTCATGAGAAGAAACCAGAAATACAATGAAAATAAAACAATAATTAGGATTTTTGATTCAATGTATTTTAATTTGGAGGGCTAGATTAAGTATCTTAAGGGGCCGCATGTGGCCCCCGGGCCGTAGTTTGCCCACCCATGTCCTAGAAGTTTTCTGGAATTCCAAACTTTCCAAACCAAATCCAGCCTCACAGACGTTCTTTGACAATAACAAAGTTCAGGAACCGGCTTTGATGGCGTCCCGTTTCGCGTCTGGACACCCAATTAGCAGATAAGCCGTCCCCCGTCATAAGTCCATTCACCGGGAGTTACACAATCGGTCTCCCAGCTGGAGCCCGGCCCGGTCCACTCACCGCGTTCCCTTTCTTAGACACAGGGGCTCTCGGGCGTCCGGTGAAGACCGCCCTCAGCCCCCTCCCCTTCAGCCGCCGCCCAGCCGTCCTGCCGCCGTCAGGGATCCGGTGAAAGCATCCTTCAGCGGGCAACGCCGCAACCAGCCATGCAGGTCTAGAGGTCTCTGCTGAATTTTAGGAGTTTTCTAACAGTCCGGCCGGGAAAGCCGCCTCAGATCTGAGAGGGTCCACGAGAGTCCAGGAGCGTCTGCGGGCGCCGCGCTCCATGACTGCAGCTGCACCTGCTCGGCGGCAGACTGAACCGAGGAGAGCAACCTACTAAGCTACTTTACAAGTCGGCTAAAAGGTTCAAGGGGCGCACACCCCAAGCAGACTTAATCATGACCACTAATCCTCTGTATGTACACATGATCAGGAGAAAAGGCCGAAAGCAACCGAGAATAACCCGGCACAGCGCCGCCAGCGGGGACCGGAGCCTGTAGTGACCTTCGGTTTTCATTCTTTCGTTCAAAACCACCAGATGGGAAAAAGTAAACCCTCTTGATGAACCACTTTTATAGGAAATCATTTCTTCTGAAAACTGTCAGAGCCATCTGGAAACTCCGGATGTGCTTCCGACTGGTTTTTCTGCAGCTTTAAGACTCCATCTGTGATCATCCACACATGGAAGACGTGGAGATCGTCCTCAGGAGCGAGCCGGAGTCACTCGAGGACTCCAGGAGGTCAGGAAGCCATAACGAGCCTTAGCGTGTTTCTGCACGGCGGTTTAGCTTAACGAGGGTCATTTTGCTGCACGTATCTGATGCAATAACAATAAAAGTATTTATAATTCCATTCTAACCTGAAAATGTGCTTCTCCTCACATGACCTCCTCCTCTTATCTCACTGAGTTGAAGGTCCAGCAGCTGACTAACGTTGTGTTTGGGTCATAAAGTCTCTTCTCCCTCTCGTTTTCTCTTTCAAGAATCATTCCTTCCAAAAGACACAAAACTGTTTAACTTCTGCTCAAACAAAACTGTAAATGAGAAAAAGGTTTGGTTTGTTTTTGTGCGTACTGACCCTCAGCGGGAGATCAGAAACGGACCAACCGCAGGGCTTCAGAGGCCTGCTTCAATTTGAGATTACGGCCGACTAAAAATAGTCGGATCGGAAAAAGCGAGGCCTCCTGCCGTGAAGATCCCTGCGAACGCACAACTACACAACTTCAAAGCTCGGACCCGAAGCAGCTGCAGGACACACAGCAGGTGTGAGGCTCACCTTTAGGGAGTTTTCCTGATCTGCAGTGACAATGAATCAATAATCAGAATAATTCAGACGTGAAACCAGATTCCCTACAGAACTGCGTGTTTCTGATGTATTTGTGTCGCAGCTTCACAAAAAAACAGCACAACAAACCAGAGATAGAATTATAAGATTATAAATGTTTTTCAATCTTTGAGGATTATAAAAAAATAAAGCATTTTTAAAAATAGTCGAATTATTCCAGATTATAGTCTGTCGTCTTCTTGAAATACTATGATCTAAAAAACAATCATGGATTTCACTTTAACCAAACTTTTCAGGGTATAATTAATCTAATTAACAGTAAATGAAAATAAACTTAATTATAAAATAATTAACTTATTCAATTTTCTTATTAAATTACTAATAATTATGATTCTAAACATTTTCTAATTTTCTAATATTTTCTACTTCTAAATATAATTCTATATAATAAATAATAATTATTAATATAATTAAATAATTATTAAATAATTATTATAATTAAGTAATAATTATTTCTTATTAAACTTATTAAATTTAATTTCTTTTCTTATTAAAAAATTGAAATTAACAAAAAGAAACTTTAGCAGAAACCTTTCATAAGCAAAATTATTTATTTATTATTTAAATCATTAAGTAATTAATGAGATTTTGAAAACTTTTAATAGAAAAAATAACATTTAGCAATAAAAAAATCATAATTCATTTGTAACTGTATAATGTAAGTATCACACATTTATTCAGAATTAAAAAATGAATATGTATATAAATAAAGAAGAAGTGAAAGAAGAATTCCTATCGCCCATTGTGGGGGCTCGTCCGGGATAACTTTTAGGGATCACGTGTCTTTTAGGATCTGCAGTTACCTTGGGTGATGCCTGTTGTCACCCACATGGGACGTAACAAGGAAAATAAGTTTTTTGCAGAATTAAATTGAACGTTGCTTTGAGCTTTTCATCTTAAGTTCATAAAATTGTATTTTTGTGAATCAGTGTTTACAGGTTCAGTATCACGAACCCTCTCACCTAGTTACACCTTACTCACCTTTAGCTGTTGTCCGAGCATTCTCTACGACCTGTCGCTGGCGGCATGTGTGTAGAAGAAAATGTGTCACATGTCGTGAAGGCCACCTGCTAAAAGGTTTGACCATTTTTAAAGGCTAAAGAAACCCAATCTGCATCAAGAAAGTTTTCACGACTTCAGTCGGGATCTGTTCTCAGTCTAACTGGAACCTGTTTATTCTGACCCGTCGGATTCTAACCAGGAAGAGAAACAAAACCGTTTGTGCGAGGAGGAACGCTTCCCAACGTTAAAACCTCTGGATAGGACTGAATGTGAGATTGTGGAGGAACTCCTGTGTGTGTGTTTCCGTGTGTCGTCGTGCTCCGGTTGTGTACCTCCTTCTGTTGTCGTTCCAGCTCCTTCATGCGGATCTCTCGGGCTTCTGCTCTGGCGGCTCGCTTTGCTGCCAGCCTGGCCTCGGCCTGGAGTCGGATTAACAAGGAGAAGACACAAGGAGGTGAGACGAGTCAGTTCTGCTCGGCTGAACACACCAGCTGTTGTTGAACGGTATTTCCACTCTTTTATTTGACTTTTAACCAAAATCTGATGACATCAGATGGATGAATCCACACTAACACATCCTAAAAACCTCTTGAAAATCTTTTCAAACGTTACTTTATTCTTTATGGATCAGAAAGCGTCTAAAATGTCTCCCCTTTTAGACAAAAAAACAAAAAATATGAATGGATGAAGGAGCTTTTTCCCACTTTAAAACTACAAGAGAAAGAAAGTGAGATTGAATTTAATTAAATAAATGTGAGGAAATGAACCCTGAAAAGAATCTGTTTTAGATTTTTTTTCCTAAAACATAATTTTAAACAGAGACTCATTTTAAGAGCTCATCCAAACTGCTCAGGGCTAACGAGAGTTTCAGAGACTCTATGTTTCACTCAGCACTCTGACAAAAACAGGGATTTGTCCTGTTATTGTGTGTGTAGGTGTGTGTTTGTGTGTGTGAGTCTAAGCACTTCCTTCCTTTAACTTAGTGCTACGGTTGCAGCCCTTTAGCTATTTGATTTAATGCCTCTTAATGCATTTCCTCAAGAACATCACTGAGAGTAAAGTAGAGGGGGAAAAAAAAATCTGTTTTTCTCAGTGACTGTACAAAAGATCTGGAGTGAGTGACTCCTCCCCCCTGGCGTTCCAAACAGGAATTATCTCCTGACTCAAAGAATCCAAAATAACTATTCTTGCTCTCTTTGATCCTCATTTTTTCACATCATATTTTTTTTTCTCTGCTGTTCAAGTTATTTAAAGTTATAAACTGACCAATCAGATGCCTTAATAAAAGTGGGTGGAGCCTGCTGGCCCTCACCTCCAACTTTCAAAAGGCTATATTCACAGCCCATTTTCAAGTGGTACGGGTGTTAACTTCCAACAAGGTCATTCCTGATATGTGAGAGCGGTTGCCATGGAAACGTCGACTCAGACCCACTTGAACCAATCACAGGTAATAGTGGAGCCAGTTAGGTTGATATTCCAGGTAAACTGTGGATTTTTATGATGCGGGCACCAAATTTGGCATGAATGTACCAAAGAATTCCTTCTTTCGGGAAACCACATTAGGCAAGAGAAAAATCCAAAATGGCTGCCAATTATAAACATGGCGGCCATACACTCAATAGTTACAAAAATGTTGAACATGTGTTTGCCCCGGTCTGACCAATATTGGCTATTAATGCACAAAATGTAGTCTTAACACTTGATGGGTACCTACCGAATACTATTACATGTGTATTATATATTTTATATTTATTTTAAATCCCCAGATTTTCTCCTGGCTAAGGCGACGGCCACATTTCCCACAATGCCACCATGCGGCGGACTTTATAATTGGGAGGCAGCAGTCGCTTTTCTAACATTAAATGGCGACCAGACAACTTTTTGACATTGGTCAATGGCAGTTCACTGACAGGTGGGTGACAAGAAGAAAGCAGCGTAATATTTTCTGATAGGACGGTCTCCAAGATCCCCAAAATTATCTGATGATCAGACTGCCCCCCTCCAGCCACCCCCATGCTTTTAGAGCAGAGGTGTCAAAATCCAGTCCTCGAGGGCCGGTGTCCTACATGTTTTCTAACTACCCTTTCTATGGAAGCTCTTCATTGGCTAAAAACACCTGATCCAGGTAATCAGCAACAGATGAGGCGGGATTTCTTAAAAACCAGCAGGAGGCCGGCCCTCGAGGACTGGAGTTTGACACCCCTGTTTCAGAGAAACCATTGACCAGGATAACGGGCGGCTGGAAGCCGGTGGAGCTTTGTATGGACGGTCATCATCCAGAGACATTTACATATCGTCCAATCAGAGATGCTGCCGGCCAGCAATCCGGCTGGCTCCGCCCAGCTGTCGGAATGACATAATCCCTACCTGACTTTCTACATTCGTGACCACGCCGACGATTTAAAAAAAAAATCTGAGTATTCTGCCGATGCCTCCCTATCGCTGTATTTGTGACAGTAGAGGGAACCCTAAGGTACATCCTTGTCAAATTTGGTGCTTGTACCACAAAATGAATGGTTCCTTTCATAACCGGTTCCACTGTCACTGATCATTCGGCTCCAACATGGCAGCATCCATGTTGCAAATTTGGATGGAGCCAAAGCAGTTTTCTAGAGGTGACGTCTCACTCTTTCACTCCAGTTCTCATATACAATGAATGGGGCCAGCAGGCTCCGCCTACTATTATTGAGGCATCTGATTGGTCAGTTTATAACTTGAATAAAGGTATTAGACCAAGAATGACTGAGTAATAGCTTTTTTTTCTCAATAGAAATTAATGGGATTTTGGCTTCTAGGAGCCACTTCCTGTTTGAAACACCAGGGGGGAGGAGCTAGTCAGTCCAGTTCTCAGGTACAGTCAGTGGTCTGGACTCAAATCCTGGATGATCTGACTAGAATATGAGAGTTGAAGATGGAATTTGGTATGAGCAAATCAAACTACTGGTGACCAAAAAGGACAAAAAAAGGACAATTTTACTGCAAACTGGCAACTAAAAAGTAAAGAGAGTGCAGAACTGCTGAGCTGTGTGAGTGTGTCGATGTGAGGCTTGTTTGGCGGGGCTGGCGTCTTAAGGTGTCATGGAGACGGTGAGATCATTCACACGTTACCACCCTCCTCTTCATGGAGAAGGTTCTACTGCTCATGTGGGACTTCAGCTGGGCTGAGCTTATAAAACACTCCCACATTTACTCACCCACGTTCACACAATAGCTCCATTGAATTTGTGCCCTTTTCCGTCGTTTCTTTACAGCTCTAATGGTGTTTTCTTTTTTTCAGTCACATTGAAGCCTGTTGGTCTACATTTCAGTTAGAGGATGAACCAAAACTAGGCCAGGAGATCCAGCTCTCCTCTTCGGTGCAGCTAAATTTACTGACCCACATGGACTCCATCTTCATCTGAACTTTTCTAATTTAGCTCATTTTTGAACGGGGCGCCTCCCCGGAGAGGATATGAGCCAGTTCTTCACAGAATTTGGTTCCTCAATGGGTAAAAACTCATTTTGGGATGAAAATCCTGATGCTTCTCTACCAGCTCTGACTCCAAAAAAACATGATATTTCTGTAGAATGAGCGAGATCTGCGGTCCTAGAGACCGTCAACTGGTTGCCATCAGAAGGCAGAATTTACATGCAGCATGCCAATCCACTAAGAAGAGGGTTATTTTCATAAGAGAGATAGAGAAGAGTTCAGCCACTCGGTGAGGTTTGAGCTCCAACGGGGCGGCACCATCAAATGGATTTCAGATGAGTCCAGCAAATCCACGTAAACCCAGTCCACAGTCGGCTCATGATGCGTTTGCACCTGAGGGTTAACTCCTGAGACCTTTGGGGGGATTTTCCTCACATGGTACAGAAGTGCTTACATCAGCACAAAAGATAGGAAAAAAACATCAAATGTTCTTTCTATGGGCCTCATGGTGAGATTCCTGCAACTGCAAGTTTATCAAAATCAAATCAATAATCACCTAAAGATGGAATGATATTGTTCATCAGGCCCAAGAGTCAGTTTTCTTCTAAAGAAATTTGTATTTTCATGGAGAAAAACTAAAAAATCTAAATTGTATTAGTTAAAGTTCTACCTTTAATTAGTTTAATTTAAATGTTATGTGAGAACTAGAACAGAGTACTAAGGTGAAAATAAAATAAATTAATATTTGGAAATTAAGTCATACTTTATCATGAAATAATTCTACAATTAAGACCAAAATTAAAAAATAAAGTCATATTTGTGTGCCACAAAAAGTACTAATTTTACAAGAAAAAATCACTTGTCAATTATTTATTTATTTTTTTTTAAATATACCATTTTATTTTAAAATAAATATAACCTAAATTTAAAAAAGGAATGACTTTTACTTTGTAAAAGTACAACTTTTTAAATCATAAATGTACCATTTCAATTTTGTAAAATATTTTGTATATTTTGTAAAACTTTTTCTGTCAATTTTACATTCGTTCTTCTCCTGCTTCTTCTCTTTTTCTTTCAATTTTCAAATTTTTTGCTAAAAAATTTCTATAAAATTTTTAATTTTTCTTTTAATTTTACAATTTTTTTTTTCTCTTAAATTCATACTTTTTTCTTTGAATTTAAGACCTATTTCTTGTAAATGTTTTTCTTTCATGGTGGCTCTAATATTCTGTCATACAAAACATTTTTGCAACCAATAAAATAAAAAATTAGATCAACATATCAATATTTTTATAATAAAAAAAATCCTGAATTCTAAATCAAATGGAATTGTAAGTCTGAGAATTGTTTTAAATTAAATCTAATATTTTGACCAAACAATTTAAAAAAGGGGATTCAAAGGAAATTGTGAAACATTAAATTAGAGGATTAGATCTTCTTAAAAGTGTGATGATCTAGAAGTGAAAGATGACAGAATAATGTTCAAAATGGTTTAAAAAAGACAAAAACAGAATCAAACAGAAAATTCCAAATGTAAAACCAGCGAAAACCTCCTGGAAACAGAAAAAGTGTCTCGGTTCTCGCAGAAGCTTTTAATTTGGCAAAATCTAAAGACAAATGAGCTTCCTCCTTTAAAATACAACAGAAATCTGTCTAAAATAAAAACTTCTGATTTTTATAAACACAAACTCCCAGCTGCTGGAGGAAAGCGACTCTTCTGAACTAACAGTGTGTGACAGCAAATCACAGTCTTATTTAGACAAGCCTCCCCTGCAGGATTTGAGTTGATGAGCAGCTTATGGATTTGGTAATTACTCGCCAGCCAGTCGATCATCAAGCTGCAGACAAATGAGGTTAAAAAGGATTAAAGAAATCGCCTTATGCTGCTTTTTGTTGTCCAGGATTTCAGTTTAACATGATTTGCTTATAAAGATGAACTGGGAAATGTGTGTGTGTGATTTAATAAGATTGGAACGATACATTGACGACACATTTTTTTTAATCTCTATTTTTCTGATTGTTTTTTATTGTCTAGTAAACACTCACTAGTTTGTAGAGAAAAATCATTTTATTGTGTTAATATTTCAGTCATTTCTATATTTAAATCAGGCCTCTGGTTTTTGTTGAAAACAACATAAAAAGTGTGAGAAATAGCCATAAATCAGTGAGTGAGCAGCTGTTTCTGTCTGACTCCACCGGCTTTCATTTATCAAGCTCTAAACGAGGTTATCTAATCAAGTTGACTTTTATTTTGAAGAAGTCACTTCCTGCTGCGTGCTGGTTTCCTGTCGGTCCTTGTTCACACCTGATTTGAGTTTGTGTTTTCAGAGCTGGTTCCTGTTTGTGCTATCTGTGTCTGAAACTGGTCTGGAGTGAATTCAGTCTTCAGTCAGATTTGGACGCCGCCATGTTGGACCCAGACCTCATCTGTAAGCGGCGATTGGTCATTTCTACGGTCAGTTTATAACTTGAACGACAGAATTTTTTTTTTTTTTTAAATTTAAGTAGAGGATAATCAACAACATATTAAAGTATTTAAGAAACAAATGTTAACTTTGCCCGGATATAGACTATTTTAAACGTTACTTCTGTCTGTCTGTGGCCCAGTTTGATCATTAACCCAAAAATAAAACTGGAAGATTTTTTATTATTATCTTGATGAAAATAAGAAAAACATCATAAGCTCATGGATCTGGAGCGATTGTGCACACTACAACAACACCTCAGGTTGCTTTTCGTCTGCCGGTCGGCGAAGCTCGCTACACTCACGCAGCAGGCTAAGTAAATGGATAGATGAAAATCTTTGCATCGAGCAGCCATGTTGGATTTTTTTCTTCATGTGCCCAAAACTGAGTCCCTGATTGGTTGATGCGTTACGCCAGTTTTCTCATTTATTTATTAGATTTCTAATTTTTTTTTAACCACTATATTCATTTCCTAATTAATTATTTTTTATTTTTTTACTTCCTAGGTAGATTCCCAGTGATGCTCGAGGAGTTGGGAGGTGACATCAAAATCCCTTTGGAGGAGTTTAAATTTGTGAAGATACTAAGGTGAATTCATTTTTTTGTTTTGTGGGGGGGGGGGTAAATTTAAGATAGTGACCTCTTCCAAAAGTTAAAGGTCAATGAGTAGACTTAAGCCTGAAGCATGTATGTGTAATTTTATGAAGATCGCTTATAAAAATGTTTTTTTTTCTTTCATTTTGTGAGAAAAAGTGAAAATCGTCAAATGTTATACTATTCCTCCAAATAGAGGCCAAGTCGTACATCCTGTAGCCATCCCATAACAATTTCAAAACTTCCTTTGGATATCCTCAACATGTGTGCTTTGGTTTCGTTGGTGAATTCTGACTTTTATCAGGTACTTGTTGCCTTCAAATCTGGGCGAGTTTTTAGTACGTCGCGTGGGTTTAATTTTCACTGGAACGTGTAGATTTGCAAAAACAATCTGCTGCGGGACAGAATAAGATTAAAGAGAAGAGAGAAGTTGTTTTAATGGTTTCATAGAGATCCCAGCAGGCCGTGCTCCCCCTGATGGTCTGCATGAGTTCAGACCCAGCGAATGAAGGATTAGAGCGACTGCGTGGTGCAGTGAGGAGGTGTTGGGGGGGTATTTAGCGTGGATTAGTCTGAGCCTTGATGGGGCAGAAGAAGAAAGCCCCCGTGCCGTCCCCTCTACGCTCTGCAGTCATCTGGGGACGCGTTTGAGCGCTGCAGACGGGTCTTTCTGTGCTGGACCGGGCTTCAGCTTCAGCTCATGGTGCCACCTCAGAACGCATTGTTGGTCCAAACTCTGCACTTCCTGACCTGTGCAAACACAAAGACCGGCTCCAGTCGCCCGGCTTTAGTCTCCTTAAAAGGAAGCGGAGTCTCTCTGAGCTGGTTTCCTCTGGATGACATCACCGCAGGCGCAGCCCATGCAGATTGTTATCACAAACTACTTCCTGTTTATTAAGCATGGCTGATTCGCTTCTAAAGGAGGGGGGGGTGGCGTTTGGGAAGTGAGGGCACATGCGGTTCTTTATCAAATCAGGTGCACATCAGGGATGTGAGGGAACGAGCGGCTGTGAGGACGGCTCAACAACAAACTTCTGCGGGTTTACGCGTGATAAGAAGGAGGAACTCCGATAAGAAAGCCTTCACAGGAACATCCCTGGTTCCATGAGTTCATTCTACTGAGAATGATTGATTTAGGTCCAAACAAGCTAAACTTAAAAACATTAAATGGAGTTTTTCTTCTTTCTACTGTAGAGATGAAACCAAAATGACAAACAAAATGAAGCCAATAAGAAGTTTTATGCTAGAATATTCAGAGATAAATATGCATTTTTCATCTGGTTTATTTGCAACCTTTATTAAAATAATAGGACCAGACGACTGTTTCACTAGTTTATTTTTATATGAGCTTTATATAGAACAGTGGACGTTAACATAGTGACCACAGGTTCTACTTTGTAAATTATCTTCAGATGTGATACAGCAGCACACAAACCTTTAGTTTTATCTCCTTGTTTTTAATTTACAATAAACTTTAAATTGTGTTTTGTGCTCCCTCAACAAATATTTATATTTTTTATTTTCAAATCTTTCCCATGGTTCTCTTAGTTACGATTATGCAGGTTAAACCTGTGACATAGTTTCTGCAGAGCAGCAGGAGCTCATCAGAAACGTGCCTGGGACAGCTGGTGCAGAAGTTGCTCATTTTCCATTCAGAACTGTAGCAGAGCAAGGAGACTTTGACCTTGCTGCATCGCAGACTTGAGCTTTTTCAAACCTTATCCAACACGGTTTGAATAAAGAAATACTCAGAGATTCAGTTTTAATCTCAGATCATTGTATAAATGTCCTCCATCAGGCAAAAATGCTACAGAAACATCTTAAAAAAACGCTATTTTGATTGGAGAGGATATGTTTTTGGTCCATTGTTTTTGTCTACTGAACAAGTTTATTGAACATTTATTCATTTCTATGTACTACTAAGCAATATCTTTGAAACGGCAAGAGCTAACGACGCTAGCAACTGTTGCTAAGGACAATCGTATCCAACGACAAAAGCAAATGCAAAGTTTTAAACATAACGCTAGCTGAAAGAAATACAAAGCTATCATCAACACCTGTCTAGAGAGAGGGTTAATGTGATGTGTGTGTATTAGGGGTGTAACTGATCACGGATAATCCGTGGTCCGTACGGATCAGAAGCCACGGTTCGGGACACGTGTGTAATTGAATGGAATTTGCATCAAATTCATGTGATTCCTCTTTGTTTTGACAAATGTTTATCTTAAAGTCTGTTCACCTGAAGCTTCGCTGCGTGTGGGAGGAGCTTCAAAAGCTTTTCTCATCTTCACAATGGAGGACGTGGATCGATAGATATCAGGTTTATTTAATTTTAAGAGTTGAATAAAAGCGGTACTCGTTTCCATTTCTGCAGCAACTGTCCCGCACAGGAGAGAACCGCTTTTTCACAACGGACTTGCTGTAGCCTTTAGGGGCTGATTGTACGGCAAGCCAAAGAGACCAAAAATCCCCAGGACAAGTGGGCGCGGAAGTGCCACGTTTTACAGATAATAATGATTATTTTAAATATTTAAATGTTCCCACGGTTAGTTTCAATAAAACAATTAATTCCAACAAATAATTTTAACAGTTTTATTTATGATTTTATTTGGATATTAGGCGGGCAAGAAGAGAACATTCGTATTTTACGGGATACTCCAGATAGATTTGGTATTTTCAACACTATTTTTAAGCATTCTGTTCTGTTTTTCTGTAGATTTAGTCTCAGGACATGTAAACATAATCAGAAACTACATGTTTTAGCATTTTGTTTAAATTAAAGTTTAAATATAATTTGTTTTAATAAAAAGGCCTCAATGACCAAAAGTTTTGATTTTCCTACATAAATATTGTGTGTGTAGTGTACTTTATATGCTTATTGAATATATGATTTGAAGCGTTTTATATTTTTATATATAAATATATGAGAGAGAGAGAGAGAACCTGTGTGACTCTCAAACCATGACACAATCTGAACTGGGGGTTTTGTGATCTGTAGCACCCCAATGACTGACCACATGCAAGTGTGCACATATGGAGATGTGCACGTGACTTGCAAGTGCCCACACACAAACTACTCTGTTTACTTTTCTCATCTCTACCAGTCGGGCTGCATGAAGGAGTATCACATAAACACCACTGACAGGCTCCTTGCTTTGTTAGTAGGATTTTGGAGGGTTGAAAATAAAAAAACTGGTACAATGTGCACCTATTTCCCCTAGTCTAGCCTTATGTGTTGTTTTAGTGACTGCAGCAAAAAAAAAAAAAAAAAAAAAAGCACATCAACAGTTTTGCTTAACAGGTTCTGTGATCTTTATATCTTGAGCGGGTCACCTACATGGGCTGTAGTCTCTTGCTCATTCTTAACCTGCAGACACCCTGAAGTTGTGACCAAAAACTGTCGTTTCCTCACTAAAAATAAAAAACAGCTTTATAGTTTTATCTCCTGTTTTTTTTTCTTCAGAGATGTTCTCCATTTTCAGACCTCTGATCTCTAAATGTGGTTTTATGAACGTGTTTTGTCCACTAATGTAGATTATGTTTACATGGAACAGTGGAAAAGCCTGGCCTCTACCTTTGCCACTAATAAACAATCCTCTAAAACAAAAAAAAACTCCTTTAGAAAGAGTTGCGGAGTGCAACTAAATCTCCTCATAAAGCAAAGATTTATTTCCACAAAGAAAGTGAAGATGGCCGCTCGGCCTCAGCTCTTGAGCCACACGAACATCTCAAACTTTCTCAGGTAAAAGAAAAACTTCTGCGTTCGTTTAGTTCAGGTTCTGGGCCAGAACTTTGTCGATATTCTGTGTACGATGAAGATCATAAGGAATGTGGAGAATTGCCTCCCTGGGCTTCATTATGTAGCTCTGGTGGTCCATCCTCTGTTTTATTTTTAGAAAGGCCTGCAGCAAACAGCTCTTATTATTCTTGGCTGAAAGTGTTTTGCACAGTTGCAGGTCAGTAAGTCTGCAACTGTGCGTTTCTCGTTCACGAGAAGGCATCTATTAAACTGAAACTTCGCTCCATATTAAACCTAGTTTCTCTTTTTTTTTTTAAGAGTAGTTTGGACAATCTCTTGCACCTTGTAGAAACCCTCTCGACCATTAAAGAGTTTTCTAGAATGAACAGGTTGAAAACGCTTGAAGAAAGATGATTTTAGGGACTTTTTGTTTCAGAAACTGATGAACTTCTGGATCCTAAAAGAAAAAAGTTGATAAAAATATCAATATATTTATATCAGAAGAAGGTTAAGAAAGTTGGAGATTAGAGGTTGAACGAGCTCTAAAAACCTCTTAAAACAGAAGCGGTCCAACATTTGTTTTACTTCAGTTTCTATGTGTTTTTCTCAGCTCACTTTGTCTTTGATGTACCTCAGGGTTCAATCATAGAGCCACTTGTTTTGTTTTTAACAGTAAAAATGCTTTATTTTGGCCACTTTCTCTATCAACACAATGTCTCCTTCCACTGTTGAACTGATGACCTACAGGTATACCTGCCTTTTAGTCTATCCATGTGTTCTGTAGTGGCATTTATGAAAAAAAATTGACTTAAGGTGGGATAAATGCTTTTATATCTAGACTCGACTGATGAAAAACATGGAAATTTGGAATCTCCTTGGTAAAAACAAGGCTTAAGTGATGCTTTTCTAATGTGTTTTTTGTACTTACTCAAAGTTAAGTTTAGACCTTTCCAGGCTCCTCAGATCAGGATACGTTTGCTTTTCTGAATGATTTAAGATTTCTATTTGCAGTCAGAATTTTCCCATGTTTCCCCAACAATATTTATTAAAAACTAGTTAGTTTAAAAAAGTTTTTTTTCCAACTATTATCATTGTTAGGCTAATTTCACGATAAAAGATGCTAGCTTCAGTGTAATACTTTCCAAATACTAACGTGCAGAATAACTAACATTTGCACACCAGTGGGTTAACAGTTGTGAAGAAAAAGGATTATTTGAAACCACTTGTTTTAGTTTTAAATCTTTGACATGTATCAATTTCAATTTGTCATAGTTTTACTTTTTCAAACAAAATTTTAAGGTACTAAAGGCAGTTATACAACATGCATATCCATCTTTGCAAAACATGTAGATGCTTGTTTTCCTGGATGAATAGCAGACACACTGCCGAGGTCGGCTCTAGAATGACGTCATGACCATCAGGAGCGAAAGGCGGAGCCTCAGAGATTAGGCGTCTTACTTCTGGGTAGGAAATGAGATCACATAAAAAGAACTCATATTTCCTAAATCATTTGGTCTTTAGTGTGCCAAAGGCACTATGTGATCATAGATATGGATATAGTTCACTCTTAAATGACTCGGCCCTTTAAGACCAATTTCAATGAAAATTGTATTTTTGGTGTTTTTAACATGTACTTGTAGCATTTTTTTTTAAAGGATAATGGACATATAAAAAATAAATAAAGCTTAAAATTACATTTCCAAGTCCAAATTGTTGTGAATTAGGAGCAGATGAAGAAATGCTGCTTGAAAAAGTTTTATCTGCCACTTAAAACATACCCCAGCTTTAAGAGCTCTAAGCAGTGGGGGAAGGGAACAGTGGGCGGGGTCAACATGTCAAGTGTCCCGCCCATAACTTGGAGGTGAATTTCTAATAAACTCCTGCTGCTCTGCAGAAACTATGTCTAAGAAATGACAAAAGAATGACAAAAGACTGGTGGGATCAATTTAAAATGCATTAAAATATGATTGGAGTGAGACTTGAACACATTTTTACAAAAAAAATTCCTTCACCTAAAATAATTTCAGCATGAAAACCAGGAAGACTTTTATTTTAACGTTACTGCCAGGAGACTTTTTTTCCTTTTTTCATCAATAAATTTGGACACTGAGCAAAAGTGTCGACACTTATTGGAGCAATTTTGGACTTAAAGGACTAAACACATAGATTTAGATATCCTAGCCAGTAATTTTTCCTGATTTTGGTCGGATACCGGGATTACTGGATCCATAAAGAAGCACTTCTAACCCTCCTTTGCCGTTTGTCGGACCGTGAGTCTGACAAAAAAAACCAACCACAGCAGCATCAGAACAATAAACGCCAGTCTAAATGGGAGCCAAACCCTCAGTGCTACGGAGCGACGGCAACAACAGTGCCAGCCCATTCCAAGAGAGCTGGTCAGCTGGTGAGCTGCCCCCCCTCCCACAGACGCAGCCTAAAACTGGGGTGCAACAACTGCTGATCTTCCACGGGAGTCTATTTTTAAAACTCTTTTGCAGAACTCATCAGGGCTGGCATGCTGACCTGTCAGAGCAGCGGCTCTGACAAACTTCACCCACTGCTACTTAAAGGCACACACTTCCCCTCTGTGGTCTCTGAATCCACTTCATCTTGTTTGGATTCTGAAGCTCCCTCAAGCTCCCATTAAAGCTCCAGCTGGCTAAGATTTCTGCTACTGCAAATACAACCAGAGATGATTACAGCTACAGGAATGTGCAACCTCAGACAGCCCACAGCAGTGTAAATAGTCAGGGAGAGAAGAATAGACCTCAGCCAAACGGCAGAACTCATTCCTATCACACAGACCTGCAGAAATAATAGAAAATATGCTAATTTGACTGCAGGAGAAACTCAAACGCTCGAGGAGCTGGGATCCTGCGGACAGTTTGGAATGCCGATCTGTTGAACCCTGCGGTAACGACCCGACCCTGCCTCCAAAACAGGATGTTGTCCAGCTGGGTCATCATGGCAGATTAGCACACGCTCTTCTTCAAAAAGCAAATTACATTCAAACCACAAGAGGTGCCAAATGTTTGCCGACATTTCTGAGGGCAAAGTTTGGCTTCACAACAACAAAATGACATGATGTTTTTCCTTTTGGCCAATGTGGGCTTGGGTGCCTTGCTTAAGAGCAGAATATCTTCTAAGTCAGGGATTTAAACCACTAACAAGCCTATTGGGAGACATCTGATTATCATATTAACTATTGTTTTAGGCGAGGAACCAGCAACTAGCCCAACAATAACAGGTGGAGTCTGAGCTAAAACAACACCACTGCCCTAAAAAATAAAAGCCTCCAGGGCTTTAGGTTTATGTGGTTTTTGAGTTTTAAAGATATTTTTATTCTGAAAGGCACAATGCGTTGCAGACATATGAAAGGGCTTTAGAAATAAAGTTTGATTTGATCTAAAAGCCTTTTTATTTTATTGAAGATGGGGCTAATGCATCAATTAGTCATGACTATTAAAATAGTAGTCGATTACTTTTTTTTTTTTTACTACGGTGAGCACTTTCTAATGCCAGCCGCCACCGGCTTTGACACACATGCGCTAATACGGGTCACTAGTGATGTCACAAGAAGCTGTGGGAAGACTGACATCATTACAACACATCAACAGGTTAAGAAACTAGCGTCCTAATTGTCTTTATTTTTAGTTGGCATATAACTTAAACACTACAAGTTTAACGCTAATGATGGTTAAGATGTGTGTTTTACATCCAGTTTTTGCATGAAACGATTTGTTGACTAATCAGAAAAAAACAAAATAGGTGACAGTCGACTATTAAAAGAATCATTTGTGGCTCAAATTGAAGAATAAGAGAACGGAAAAACCGGAACTCGTCAACTGTTTATGCGGTTAATGTAATTCTAACCCAAAATTTACACTGAATCGTCTGCGGCGCGTCTCCGTCTCATGACTGTCGGATCATTTGCATGGACTCTGTTGCATCTCCGGGCCTCGCTCCTGCATCACGGAAGAGTGGTTTGTTCCGTCACCCCGGTATCGAGTAGTTCATCCCGCTCATAGACGCTTAAACGATCAAACCTCATACCCTCTCCATCTTAACTGAGTCCTTGTAAAATACGTGTTTTGTGTCATGATGTTCCGTTTTCAAACTTCCACTATGACACTTTCATCGTCCATGATGGTGTTATCCACGGTGTTGTGTGTTATCACGCAAGCATGTCACTGTAAATATGAACTCAAGTCTTTGAATAGGGACGCAACAATTCAGTCAAACCATGTTTCAATTCCAGTTGTTTTAAAGTCATGATTTCTATTTTTTCCATTTTTTTTTTCTCTCAACACAATGAATTAAATGTATTTTAACGCCAAATACGTTTTCTTTTTGCCCCTTAAATCCAACTGTCTTCCTACTAACAGAAAGGATTCAATGCAAATAAACAATTGTATATACAGTATATATAATACTGAAATGATCACAAATCCTTTCATACTCGGTTCATGTTGTGCTCCACATGTGATGGAACGTTCCGCGCCTGCTCAGCGCAACCCTGCCTTCCGCTGCTGAACACGTACTCGTACTCGGCGCTAATGATCGTTCATGCACGGCTTGCAGAGAAAAAAAGGCTAAGAGCTAAAGAGTTAATAAAAAAAGTGCAAGGGAAGGAGTTAGAAGGAGAACAGTCGTGAAGCTGTTGTCACGGTAGGTTGGTTAAAGTTGCGATCAAAATGTTAAGTTGCAAGGTGAACGACAAATCTCAGCTTTGCTTGAATTTGAGTTAATAGTTGCGATGGCAACATTGCGAAATCCTGGAGGGACTGACTTATGTAAACTTTTAAATGCAGTTATGCTAGCACCTAGGAGGGGAGCGCAGCTGAAGAGCGCGCACCCTGTCCACTGCGCACACACACTCAAAGCGAGCCTGCATGAAGAAATGTCATCAGCTCTGCATTTCTACATTTAGGCACAGACCGTGACAAACCAATTTTTTTAATCTTCTGCAATAATGAAAATGTTAACGAGTTTTTTTTTTTTACTCATTCCCAAAGAATCATTACATCCTAACTCATAAAAGTTTATTTATAAAGTACAATGGAAGTTTTTATTTCAAAACCCAGACCTGTTTCTGGTTCCCCTGGTTTTTGCAGCAAAATTGACGCGTCAACGGACCATAAATAAAACTCACGTGTAAAGCTTGCATTGCAGTGTGAAAGACGGATTCAATTCGATTCAATTTTATTTATATAGCCCAAAATCACAAATAAATTTGCCTTATTGGGCTTCATGCAGGTCCACGGATGTGGACGGCAGACATGACAGAGGCAAAGTAAACACTCCCATTGATTAATAAAAGTCCTATTTTTGTGTCAATGCAACGGAGACGCACCCCAGACGGCCCAGTGGATTCCGTCTTTACAGATTGTTCTCCATCAGAATCAGCGGATTTGCATTAATTATGTAAACATTTCATTAATGTGAAGGATTGCATTTCAGTACAAAGCCGCTTTTTTACCACTTCAGAATCCACTTGAATTACATAAATGGTTGAAGAGTTACAATAATTCAAAGAAACATTAGCACTGGAGCTTTAGTTAAATGAAGTTTTGAACATGCAACACTAAAAGAAATACCAAACATCTTGGTGAGTTCACCGGCAGAACATTCACGTTTTTAATTTGCGATCACTCATAGGTCTAATTTCTAATTTCACGACCGGTTTGTAAACGTAATCCAACAGAATTAGCTTGCAAATGCTGAAAAAGAACATTTTGGCCCTTACAAAGGTCATAGTTGGTCTTTTTCTATAGTTTGAAGTCACAAATTTGGGGCAAAATACACGTTGCTTGCTTATACGTCCTGTACATAAATGATTGTGCAGTTGTGAAAACATTAGGGGTAAAAAGCCGATGGAGTTGGCCATGGAGAGGAAGATCTGAACTTATTGACATAGCTGCTTCTTTGATCTGATCACCAGATTAGGCAGGAAATAATGGATGGGTGGATGAAAACCCACCAACGATGTGGTCAACCCATAGACATGTGTACTCCGGGTTGATCGTATCTGAGGACACCCTTAGTTTCTGAATGTCTACAATG
Organism: Oryzias javanicus; assembly: GCA_003999625.1. Lineage (NCBI taxonomy): Eukaryota > Metazoa > Chordata > Actinopteri > Beloniformes > Adrianichthyidae > Oryzias > Oryzias javanicus. The sequence continues at coordinate 1,351,026 of CM012457.1, forward strand.
AAGCCTGAAATGACTCTGGGAGCCATGAAACTACTGGTTATTTGACAAACTGCAACTATCAATCCAATAAAGCAAGTTTGAAGCAAACCTTGTGGCATGCAATCAAGAACATGCAAAATGCAGGTTTATGGTGTTCACAGTGAACTGTCACTATCCAATACTCATGCATGTATCTACAGTTGGAAGGGGCTTGATATGAAATGTCAAAGCGATGCAAACCTTGCTGCTGGCTTTTTCTTTCACACGTCTATTCTAATATATGAAAGACTTGGTGTCGTATAACTACAGCCAGTCACAAACCGCAATTGCTAAATTCTCCTTCATGATTCCCTGATCGGTCAAAGTTCAACTAGTTTAACTTTACAAAGGGACATAAAACACTTAAGAACTTGTGTGTCGATGCGTGAGCGCAAGAGTTTTGAACATGGAAGTCTAAAACACGCGTCTAAAGTCGGTCCTCGAGGGCCAGTGTCCTGCATGTTTTTCAATCAACTTGTCCCCTGTATTGGTGAAACACAAAGGAAGTAGTCATCAGAACACGCAATGCTGAGACTGGTGTGTGAACGTAGCACTAGATTGATCTGATATCAGTTTTTTAGGTCTAAAGTTAATTCTATTTTAGCTAGGTCAACATAACTTCTTGTTTTTGCTTTTAAATCACTGGCAGGTACGGCACCATCTTACCTTCTGATTTGATTTTAAAATATTCTCCCTCTAAGTCTTTGCGTTCTGCGGACCAGTGTCTGTTACTGGCTCCGACAACTAAATGTAAGTTCCGGGGAGATCGTGCTTTTTCTGTACTGGTTCCTAAATTGTGGAACCAGTTGCCACAAGCTATTAGAGAAGTCACACTTTTGGAGAGTTTTAAAGCTCAACTGTTCCTCCACTATCGCGCTATTGTATCTGCCTTGCTGCTTTTTATCATGTAAATTTTAATTTATTTTTAAATACTGTAGGTTTTTACTTATTTATTTTTTTAAATATGATTCTCATGTATGGTATTTTCTTGTGTACAGCACTTTGGGCCTCCTTGGCCAGTGGTGAAAGGTGCTTTATAAATGAAATGAAATGAAACTAAACTTCTTCCAAAATGGACCAATATGTGGGAAGAACAACCATGTCAGATCTAGACTCTATACTCCAAATAGACAAACCTTTAATTTTTGTTTAATTGGGTGTATTGGGACCACTTATTACCAAAACTTTTTATTTGCTTAGCATAACAGAAGTTACAGTTTAATAAAATTAGGTTAATAAGAGGGGAAAATGACAGTCAGTTATAGGAACAATGACAGACTAGGTTTTCCTATGGCAGACACTGGGCGATCACCAGTCAACGCACTCAATTGTAATCTATAACATAAAAAGAACCAGAATGTAACCCTTGTGCTATCCTAGGCATGTTTACATTTGAAGTGGGGTCCTCTGAACTCTTTCTTTCAAACCTTTTGTCTCTTTACTGCAATGTTCCCTATAATTTTTTTTGTGCCTGAGCAAACACAGAAACTCACTGAGCGATCCTTCGACCCCCGTGAGCAACACTGGGGGTTCACTCTGTATTCATGTCTATATTTTAACTGTCTGAAATGTCAGGTCTTAGCTTATTGAAAGAATGAAACTAATTAATTTTCATCCAATTGGGTTTAATAGAAGTGATATGCAACAATAACAATGAAAAGTCAAAAAAATCAGAAAGTGGATCTTACTCCTGCTGTCTGGGAATAAATTCCAATTCAACCTCAATTGTATAAAACTTTTTCAGTTACCGAGTATCTTAAAGTGCTTTCCATAATAAATAAATAAATAAACAAATAATACAAAAATAACAAAATATCAAGACAAACAAAGAACAACAACATAACATACAAAAATACAAATAAAATTACAAATACAATTTATAAAATTAAATTAAAACATGTGGACATGTTTTGATCCCCACCTTCTTGGTTTTACTTATCAAGAATTAAGTAATAACCACTGAAGACATTTTTTTTTTTTTAGAATAACACTTATTCCGCCTGGACACAAACCTTTATTAACTTTTGCAGTTAAGGCAGCTGCACGTACCACTGCACTAACATTTAGTGTGACATTCACAGCATGGTAGATCTTTTTGACAGGCATCTCCAGTGTTAAAGGTTTCAAGATTTCTATTGTTAAGGGGTTCAATGAGAGGAAAAAACTAAAAAAAAAAAAAAAAAACTAGATGGTGTTAAATTCTTTTTCTTTTTTATTCTGGTATTTTTTGAAGGTGAATAAAACTGAAAAAAAAAAAACTATCTTGAGCCCACGTTTTCCACAGCGGTTGTGTCAGGCAAGGAGGGGGCAAGCACCAGGCAAAACAATTCTTAGTTATTTTATTTATGTTTTTATTTTTATTGTATCTATGCTTGTTTATTTTTTTCTTTTTACACAAAATGAGTTGTGTGTCAAACTGTAAAAAAAATACATCAAAAAATAATTGCAAATCAAGCGCCCCCTCCAGCAAACAGTGCCCTAGGCGGCCGCCTAGGTCACCTATGCCACTGGTTACTCCCACTACCCGATCGATGTTTTGTGGCTAATATATTTTACATCACAAATATCTTTGTGTAAAACGCTACATTGTCACTGGAGTTGACATTTTCAGTTACACGCCACCAAGTGGTTACTTTATGAAGCGACCTGGCTCCAGGTGGGTGAGATTTGTTTGCTTTAAACTGGCAGTCATGTGGTTGCTGTTCAAAAAAAAAAAAAAAGTCTGTTGCTGCCCTCTATAAAAGTCAGATGTCCATAATTATATTTCATGGGGATAATGTAATATTTTAGAGTTTCAGTTAAATAAAATGTGTCAACATTGATCAATTTGAGAACATTAGTGTTTGGTTACATCAGCTGTTATTTATTCAACCAGGTCGTTTTTTATGAGTCTACACACTTGAGCGTCTCCAGAACCCCAAACTTCAGCGCTCACACCACGTGACAGTCGTGAAAGCCGCGTTTCCGAACCGGGTCGGAGCTTGCCCGCCTCTCACCTCTCTCGCTATGAGGTTCAGCGCCTCGTCCTCCGCCGTCGCGCGCTCCTTCTTGGTGGACCGTTTGCGTCCCGTTCCCTGGGTGCCCATGTCTGCTTCTGCCTCCGCGAGGTTCGAAGGTCCGGTTCGGTGCTCCCGAGCTCTCACGTGCGGTTAAAAAGTCCCGTTAACAGAAGAGGAGAGAGCGCGAGCCGCGGCCGGTCATTGTCGCACATCCGCTCCCTCCCGCCGCCAGAGGGGGGGAGAGGGGGGCCGCATCTGGAGCTCCAGAGTTCAATAAAAAAAACAAAAACGATTAAATAAATGTGGAAATAAAAATACTATAAGAGAATTAATAATATATATTTAAAAAATAATCATTTAATGCGAAGATCCAAGCATTTGATGCGTTCACTGTCCCAGAGAGAGATTTCAAAGTCCCTCTAAGAAGATGCATTTCAGTGCTGTCGGAGATTCCATTATCCTACATCTGCGGACACAACAGAACATAAACCATAGAGATCCTTCACTCCACCATCTTCAGCAGACACTAAAAAAACACAAACGTATTTGTTTACATTTTTAAACGAGATAAAATATCCATTAAAACTTCCGGCATCCAGAACCTCCGTTTCTTCCCTGAACTCAGCACGAAGGCTGCGCGCGGGGGCTCCACACATGTTCAGGGGTTGAGTTTCAGCTCCTGCCCGGGCACTCTCCCACACCCCCTCTGCTATTTTTACTGAAGACCTCCTAAACGGTCCTGAATGTCTTAAAGGAACACACTTCTTCTGTTCTCCTGAGGGGAATGGAGGTGCCTTCATGGGACCCCGTCGTGATGGAACGTGGCAGAGATGCTCAGGTGCATCTTTTACTAATTTTCTGGAAAATATGATCATACGGGAGATCAATTTATGACCAAAATGGCATTCGTGGACAGTAAAATTCATAGCGTCACGTGACTTTTATTTTAAAAAGACCTTGGTTGAAGTTTTAACATGTTTCTGTCTTCTATCATACTTATAGCTAATAAATAACATCTAAAACTTATGTTTTATCTAATTATTTATTGTAATTACCATTTGCTGTATGATAACTAATTAAATGTCAGCATTTTAAATAGATACAAATATAGCCAAATGAAATATCGCGATACATGGATCTTCCCTAAACTTCTAGTGACGTTGCATGAAGAAAATACTTCTTTTTTTATTTTTTGTTACTTTGTTTTTATTGAACACTTAACAAATGTGATCATAACCAAATAACAGTTGGAACAGAACAAATAACATAATTGAATATAAAAAAAAGTTACATAATTAAATTAGCAAACATAAATACTCAGGCTTTTCGTTTAACTTATTGGCCTTAACAAAGCACATTTGTTTCTTTTTTCTTTTTCATGAATTTCAATTAATTAAAATATAAACAAATCTTCTCATGAAATATATTAAAAATATATCACTATATGGATGTTGCCAAATTGGGACCAGAAATCGTTGGTCAGCAGTGATTGGTCCAAGTCGGACACAGTGACTCCTCCTCTCACCAATCAGGAGTGAGCTTGTTGGAACGCCACACCCCTACCTCTTGAGCTACACGAAATGAACATTTGACTTGTGATCAGATACTTTTATTGAGGCCTCTGATTGGACAGTTAATAACTTTATTAGCTTGCACTATAGACAAAAATCCCGAAAAAAGGTGGAGGAGGAGGAGTCACTCAGTCCAGTTCTTATTTGCAGTCACTGGTATCCGCTTCTACTTTGTTTTACTTATAAGCTAACCTGTGTAAATGCTAATCGCACACACGTTTTTACACACGAAGGAATTTTAATTGCCTTAGTCTATGGAAGGAAATGACTTCAACGTGGTCATAAGGACTGGTCCCAGTCAGTTAAGTTATAATTTGATTAAAAAAAAAAAAAAAAAAAAAACTCAGCCACAGACCATGACACTGTAGCCTCTGTGTTTGACCGTTGGCATGAAAGTGTCATGTTGTGTTTTTGCGTTTAGTTGCAGCTTTTAAGAAAGATTTTTTTTGATGTGAGATGAGTTTGTGGTAACGTGTACAATGCTGCCCTCTACTGCAGAAACAGAGTAATGCAGGAAGTGCTGGGCGTTCATGACACCATAGGTCAGCCTGATGTTTATTTTTGTGAACTCAGTCATTGTAACAGCAACAATAAGTCACTAAAGCTTATGAATTCATGAATTAAAAGTTGACAAAAATGTTTTTAAATCTGTTTTTTTATCCTAAAAAAAGCTAAGTAACCAAAAATGTTGCACTACATACACACTGCATGGTCATATTTACCTAAATTCAGTCTGTAGAATGGTTGATACAAAACTGAACATAATATATATTTTTTTCCTCAGATTTCCATAAAAAAATCTGAAAACTGATTGTTTCAAATTGATACTTGTGATACATGACTTGAATATTTTTATTTTTTATTTTAACAATAAAGCTTGTTTCAGGACATAATTTTTCCAAATAAATCTGAGTGTTTATGGCTAATTTCAAGATTAAATTTTGTTTTAAATGATCAGGAAATAACAACTAATTTAAAGAAATCTTACCAAAACAGATTATACATTTTTTTCCACATAAGACAAGAGAAAAATATCTTTTATACTGTTAAACTTGTTTTGAGAACGACAGTTTTCCAGTGGTTGGAGGAAAAATTATTACATTAAAATGTTTTTTTTCTTCTAATTCCCCCCTTAAGTTCTAAAAGCTTTATTTTTGTTAAAGTTGTAAAACCAAAAAGCAAGTTAAGAAGCAATAAAAGTTGCTTCTTAGGTTGCCCAAAGAGGCGAGTAGATGTGAGGACAGCTGCGCCTGTGAGCCTGCATGTGTGCGTCTGTGTGGGACTGTCCTGAAACCTGATCAGAAACGATGTTTCACCTGAACTTTTTACATCAACCATCCATATTTCAAACCTCAAAACCTCAGTTTGAGTATCAGCGTGGCAGACTGCAAGAATGGTGTCGCCATGGTAACCGTCTGCCTCAGCAAACAGAAGTGGGACGTCCCCCTGACGACTTTCACGGACCGTCAGTGGAAAACAAGAGTTAAAAACCTCCACCTGGTTGTTTTCAGTTTGACTTTTCTGACCTCAAATGTCTTTTTTTTTTTTAATGTATAAGGAAGTTGATTGCAATTTATCTTCATGTCACCATGACCCAGAATTAAATATTCATTCTAAAGATAAAATAACTCCACCTTTGCTGACCTCTGGTGGTGGTGTGAGATGCTGCACTCGACGTGTAATCCCTGAATTTGTCTTTGGTTTTAATCTTGTTTGGCTGCATTTTGCTTGAGTTTTGGGGGATTTTCCCTTCTTACGTCTTCATTTAAGGTATGTAAATGAATCATGCGAGCTCATAGGTAGCTGTGACATTTTCTTTTACTGAAGAAAAGCATCTTTTTACTTTAAACGCCATGGCAGGGATGGCTGCTGCCAGGAGGTTTGGAGAAAACTCCCACAGGTGACGAAGAGAGTGTACCTGAGTATCGAAAGTGAACATTTTCATCAAATCCTTTCTCACCATATATTTTATAAGTAATTCACAGGTAAATTCTAACTTAACTCGTAACTCTTCAGCTTCTCAACTTCCTATATTTTTTTCTCCTCAAGCATATTTTCAATAAAATTTAGGGAAGAAAAATGGGGAATAATTTATTCCATGTAGGAAAAAGCTGAATCTCTAAAAATAAGCCTATAAATGATTTGACTTCTGGTTTTTTCCTCATGTATTTTGTCTGAATGAAAATTCTTTTATTTATCGTGAGGAATTTTTGGGATTAACTTGTGGCTTATTATCATTTACCATGTTTGTAAGAGCCGTGAATTTAACTGTTGCTTGTATGAAGGTGAATGAATATTGTTTATTATTATAGTATTATATGTGGCAATATTGAGCAGGTAAAATCACCTGGTGGGTCACATGTTTGTGGGCGCAGACATTTTTTCTCATGAAAAACAAAAATGAGCTGGGTTGCCACATTTTTTGTTCCCCTCCGTTTCATGCTTTTTTTTCCTTTAGCTTATTATAAGTACAATGAGTTTTCCTAAGTTGATTTAATTATAATTTTTCATGAATTAAAGGATGAAAGCATGATCTAATTAGAGCCCCTTGTTTGGTTTTTTTGCTAAAGTTGCTACTTTTTTTTTTTTAGCTTTTTGATTTTATTTTATTTTTTTTTTTTTTTTTAAGATCCAGCCCCTACATGGATAGTTCTCAAGCTGCAAAGCAGCCCGTATCATCATACTACCGACACGGTTTTGTGGATGTTTATTTGCGCTCTTGATGCTCAGCAACTTCTGTTTCTCATTTTCTCCCAATGTTTTCTCTAAAGTTCCTTTCTGACAGTTGAATCAGGAGCTCTGACCTGATCTGAGGTGACCCTTTAACTGCCTGCTCAACCAAACGGTGGGAAACATTTAGAAAATATGTTTTTAAAAATATTGATTGTAAGTACAGAGCTCATAAAGGTAAATTTAATTAAAAACATTTTTTTTTCCTTACAAAAATTGTAATGATAATAATAAAATAATATTGGTTAGTAACTGGTGAGCATCAGTTTGTAACCAGAAAATATTTTTTTAATTTATTTTTAGAAAAAAAAACTACTTAAATTTTTTATTTAATTTTTTTTTGGTTTTTGTTACTTAAATTCTTTTACTTTGCATTTAAAAAAAAAATATTTCTTCAATTTATAATTTTTCATTTTTACTTTGATGTCCCTTTAGGGGGTCCTTACCAAGGCAATAAACAGCAGAAAAAATTATACAATAATAATTTTTTTTTTTGGATAGTTAGAGGGTTAATTGAGGTCCGTACTTCTTTCCATCTTCTGTCAGGAGGTGGTCATTTTGTTGGGTCTCTCCTGAACCGTTCCACCAGTGTTCACTGTTTTCTCCGAGTGTGGACGATGGTTCTAAACGAGGCTCTTCCGTCTTAAAACTGCAGGAATGTCTGTGTGACCCTTCAGACTGAAACATGTCAACATGGTTTTATGGATCTGGTCTTCACAGCAGCTTCTATGTGAGAACGCTGGTTTCACAGCTTCACACAGGAAGTGTTCCCGTGAATTTACATGCAGCCTCTCCTTCTCTGCAGAGATGGTGTCGGTTACAGCGCGGCTCACAGGATCTCTGCAGAACCAGCCAAGTCTCCTCCAGAACCCGAGCCGTTCACAGACCTTTATAGACGGCCGTCGCACTCGAATCAGGCGGTCGGGAGGACCCGGTGCAGAGGAGATCAGGTAAGAGGAGCTTCTGCCCTCGCTGGAGCCACGTCAACTTTCAGAATGACTCTGAGGGCTTGAAAACTGCTGATGATCTTTCTGAACCCAAAAAAGAGAATAAATATAAATGGCAGGTTGTGTTTTGGAGAACCAGAACATGAAGATTCATGTTTGTAGAATTTACAGAGATCCTAACTTCAAGTATCCAACACGTGGATGCAAGAAAACCACAATTATTCATTGAGAATATCCTAAAATCCTGACCAGTTATTAGTGTTTTTGTTCGATCATTTTTAGGCAGAAGTGGAAGAACATCTAAAGATGGGACGTTCTTTTTGGGAGAGTTAGTTCTCATCATCTGCAGGATCTTCTTCCATTAACAACGTTGTGTTGTCTTCATTTCTGTCAACATTTCTCATTCTAATCTGATGCTGTAACCCTTTCAGCTGTGTGCAGACTAACGGCTTCCTGTGGCTGTCGGTTCAACTTCCACATCAGTTTTAGTATTTTTTGCAGCCTGGCTGAAGGGTTTTCCTCTTCTGCTTTTGCTTTGAGTTCACACTGGTTTCAATCCGGTTTAGTTTTAAGGATATTTTTCTTCTTTATGATGCATCACTGAAGCAACCGGATGTTTAATCAGAAATGACTGAGGCTCCACCTCCTTTTGGTCTTTATTGGTGGAGAGGGAGGAGAAATATTCACCAAAAAACAAATGATTGCTGAGTTTGTTACTGTGAGACGGCGCCATGTTTCTGGAAAAAAAGCAGAGATCAGTAGGAGGTTATAAAGAGTTTTTTGATGCAAATGAAACTGTAGCTTAATTTGATGTTTTCTGCTAAAGCTTTAAGACGTAAGGAGTAGCAAAGCACGCTGTCTGCACATCATTCTGATGGAACAGCAGCGTCTTAAAAAACTGCAGAAGAAGAAACTCCCGCCTGCAGAGTCTACTCTCTGAATCCAGCCGCACAGATCAGTTTGCAGCAGTCAGGATGTGGTTCATCCACCTGCGGAGGCGCCTCGAGTCTCGCTCCACACTCATCCAACAATCTAAACCCACAATCTCAGCCAAGCGTGCAAACGTTCTGTAAAACCGGGACCAAACCTCTGTGTTCTTTCTCCACTGTTTATGTTCTTTGATTTACTGCAACTTTTTAGATGTTGGCATGATAATTCCAGTAGATTCTTGTTGAAAATTTTGTGTTGAGGCGTCAGTCGGGTGTCCCAGAGTTTCATGCAGCATTTCATTTTCTTGAGGTCAAAGTGATCGTGCGGCATTTGCTCCTCATTATATATTCATTTTTAGCTGAAAACAGCCAAACAGAAGGAGCTGACGTTAACAGGATGCAGCGCTTCATTGGTGAAGAATCTGGCAACTCTGCAGAACTTTCACATTCTCGTCATTAAATTTGAATTTTCTGCACAATTTCCACTTTCAGTGTCTTCTTGTCATCTGGCAGCATTTGAATTAAACCAGAAACTAACAAAACAGAAATGCGTTCTCGTCAGTATCATCAGCAAATCATTAAATATAAGTTGTTTTTTTTGTCCTTAAAAACAGAGAAAAGACCAAATCGAGGAAATACTTTTGAGGTTTTGGAGCTGTGAAAATAACAGAAAAAAGACATTTTAAAAAAAGTTGCAAGAATATGAAGGAAAGCTAGTAATGAAGAGCATTTGATGAATTTATCAAAGTTAGGAGAATCACTCTTCATTGAAATTCACTGACAAAAACTTGGCAAAGAAGCAATTTACCTTTAAAAGCAAAAAAAACAAAACTGCAGAACACTCATTTATGGATTTTTTCAGAGCAATTTGTTTTAAGTAAAAACTACAAACCTTTATTCATTCATTTTTTTCAAAATTCAATTTAAATCTTTCATTTTTACATTTTTAAAATAATAATTTTTTATTTTTTTGGTCACAATTATTTGCTGAAACCCGATACAAAAAACAAACAAAGACAAAAGAAATGGTCAAATTAACCTTAAAGACCCCTTTAGTGTTTTTAACATGTTGTATTGTCCGGATGATGGAGGACACGTATGAAGAAAAGAGAGCTCCCGGTTACTGGTAATGGAAGGGGTGGGGTGGGGGGGTGTTCCATGCAAAAGGCCCCGCCCATAACAACCATATTAGGGAACAGATGCTGACTCATGCATCCTTCAACAGTGTTGGACCCACATGTCTGCCAGATGTGCTGCTGGTTCACAAATCAAAGATCTGAGATCTGCAGGAAATCATCCAGAGACGAGTGCCGTCTTTTGTTTTTTTGTTTTTTCCCCTGAGTTTGCGCCCTGGGCGACATCCACGTTCCCCATACGTGAAGCACCTCTGGAGTCCAACAGGGCGAAGCTTCTCTGTATCCTAACAGGTCCAGTTTTCACACTGAGAAGGTAGAAATATGAAAGATCATTAAAAAACTTTATTTATTTCATTGAGAATAACTGAATATTGTTAACAGACTACTACGTTTCTGCTTTTTTACATTTAGTTAGTGATTTTTTCCAGGAAAAAATGGACAATTTCTCAAAAAAGGTTCAATAAAATATTGATTTAAAGTCACAAATGTCCAAATTTACCAACATTTCACGTACCTCCATTTATTAAAGGAGCTAAATAGATAACACTGCCTTGCCAAAAGAGAGTTTTGGGTTGAATTCTGTCTATGATCTAAAACAGGGGTGGGAAAACTATGATTCTCCTGTCAAATTTTAGAACTTTTGAGACCCACAAGTCAAAAAGAGATTAAAATAAAGTCTTTATTTCAATCACTTTTACTTGTTTATATATATATTTTTTAGTTGGAATGACATTTTTATTTAATTCAAGCTTTTTTTAAATGTATTTACCACTTACTGTTTTATTTTTATGCTTGCTTAATCGAAACATGTTTTTTTCTAAAAACTTGGTCTCCTAAAGCAAATTTTCCTGACTTACTTTAAAATTTGCCGTATTTTTTTTTTTTTTTTTTTTACTAAAACACATTCAGTAAAACTTCTATTTCCATGAATAAATTTACTCATTAAAATACGTTAAATACTCTGAGGTAAGACTTAAAAATCCAAACCATTCTGTTGTTTATTTAAAGTTGTGGTCTTTGAGTGGAAATCCGATTCTGACTTTAGTCATTTTTCTTCATATTTAAAGGAATTGGAGAGAATTTTATCTACTGTGAAAATAGAAGCGCAGCAGAAAATGTCACGGTGAAGAAAATGAATGTTCAAGTTTCATTTTTAATATTCACTTGGAAAAAGGATTTGAAAATACAGCGATTAGCTGTTCCGTGTTGACTCAGTGGGTGATAATTCCACATCATCAAGATGTTGTGGTAAATTACAAAATTTCTGAAGCTAATAAAACATTGAGAAGCAAATGGATAACTATGCAGCAGATGTTGGGAAAGAAACAGTTTTTCTAGCAGCAGCAGCAGACATGGTTTCATCTTTGTTGGTACCTTTCAACACAAACGTTTAGATTATAACGTAAAACTTCATCTTTTTAATAAACTCAACCTAAAATAAGGTTGAATGCCGAGGAAGCTGTAGCAGAGGTCAGATTTAAGCAGGATTTTCTGATGGTTAGTTCTTGTAACATTTAGTTATTTTTGTGAATAGTTGCTTTTTTGTAAATAAATCCCGGACGAGCCCCCAATTTATGTTACTCTCTTTTACAATCCCCTAGATGTGGTGAAACAGTGCAGAAATAATGTATACTACCTTTGATGAATCACAGAAAAGTTGTACAGTGTTTTGCGACTCTGCCCGCCAGCCTTCAGATCTCGGATCGGTTTAATGTTGAACAATATTTACCCGTACGAGGCTGAAGTGGACATCAGATTTTTTTTTTTCCCTTAACTGTTGATGGTAAAGCGAATCTTCCTCCTCTGTAAAATATCTTCTTTAATCTTCATTTGTAAACTAGCTTCCCTGTAGGAAAGTAAAATGGGATTTTGCATTAACCCAAAACTGTCAAAGGTTAAAAAAAATTGTTAAAAATCCAACTCCAGCTTTCACCTAGTTAAGGTTTTAATGTGTGACTGATAAACACAAAATAAATAAATACAGCCACTAAAACTGGTGTTTTCTAAACACAATAATGAACTTAAATGGTTTAAACAACTTTATTAGCAGCATCCTTGTAACATTAGACAGCCGGTTGCTGAATGTGATGCATCAATTAATCCATTTTTGGAGTAAAGACTCCTGCTATTTGTTTATTAAATGCAGATTTCTTTAATTTTATTTCTCTGTTTCCTCTGCTAAAATAAACTTTCCAAATCCATTTGTTATATTGTTAACTTTGCTAACTTTGGCGTTTCAATTTAGCAGTCGCTTTAGTCACTTTGAGAAAGAAGTGGATGGATTTTCATCACATGGATCAAAAATGAATTTGATGTGGTGGAGTGAAAATAATAAAATAAAATAAAACTTCCTTCACAATCAGATTATAAATAAAACAGAAGAAATGTACATTGTTGTACATTAACTAGCATTTAAACCTTGATATAATTTACATTTATTCCTTGGGTTCACCTGGAATGTATGACGTTATTGTTTGGTATTAATGAACAACACACTTGATTGACCACAAAGACTTTTCTGACATTTTTATTGCTGATTGAAACAATGCCAAGTACTTTAGTCATTCTTTTTAGAGGTTTCTATGGTCTAAGGTGTCGAATCAAAGTTCAGTGAGAGCCGCAAAGTTCCATTAGAAAAATAAATGTCATTTATGTTGTAATGACACTTAAAACATTCATTTATAAAATGTATCTTTAAATAATTACAATAATTGAGTTAGAGAAGTATTATAATATTTGATACATAACTTCTTTTACTTTGTCAGAAACAAGTTCCTTTGAAAATAAAATAAATATTATGTTGAATAAAATCCTCCTGCTGCAGCAGATTTACCTGAAAGAAAGTATTTCCTATCATTTTTTATTCTCTTTTTACTCCAGAATATAAACAGGACAGCATTGGTGTAGACTCTTCTGTTTGAATCCATGCATACAAATGTTATTCTATATATTAAGAATTCTGGCGCTTAAACCTTTTACTATCATTTTGTACTTTTATTTGGCAAGTTACAATACTAAGAATAAATGACAAAACATAATTAACTTTAAAAATATTAAACTAATAAAAGTAACATTACTTATTCAAATCAGAATTTTTCTTGATGATGCAAACACAAATACTGACGTTCTTTCTTTGTTTTGTTAGCAGAACTGACTTCATGACGTTTTTTCTTTGTCCGCTAACATCCTGCAGTTTCCTGAGTTAAAAGGAGTTCGAGTAACCATTTACCACACTGCCGTCATTTTTCTCTGCCAGAGAACCAGCTTGAGCGCAGAACGTGTCGGAAACTAAAACGCAAACCTTTCAGAATGCACGCAGGGTGGCATGAAGGCTGGATGGGAATCCGTCAGCATAAAGTCTTTGTTTTTATGACTCATTTTTTATATTTTAATGACTGATCGCTGCAATACTTTGAAATTCCACAACATGAAACTACACATCTATGATATTGAGATTTGTCAGAATGAAGGCAGGAAAGTTCTTAGTTTTGCATTTTTGTCAACGTTAAAAAAACAAACTGATTCATTTTTTTAAGACAAAGACGTTTTTTGACTGAAGTCTGAGAAACTTTTACACTCTTAAAATAATTTTCTGCTTCTTCCAGCGATGCAAATGTCTCTTATGTAGAGGACATTTCTGAACCTGAACATCTCCCAACTCAACAAACTTATGTTGGTATGCTGTAAAAAGTGACAAAATGGATCAATTAAGAAAAGCTCTGTAATGTAAAATTATTAGTTTTCATCAAATAAAAAATTTGAGTAAATCAGTTACTCAAATTTTCTTTTTTTTTTACTTATTACTTGTAGTTATTTATTGCAACTTTCTGTCTTTTTGTGGTGCCATAAATGTATCCCTTGGGATATGAATAAAGTTCAATTCAACTTAAATATTAAATTAGATTAAAATGTTTTAGTGCAACATATTACTGTAGCATATTGAGCTTTTGTTAATTGATCCAATGTTTCATTTTTTACAGTGTATCTACAGAGGACATTTAGGGCTTTTCAATTATCCCAAAGAGCGGTGTCGGGGAAAAATCGATTTGGCGATATATCGCGATACTTTGTTTGGTGAAACTTTGGTACCATCGATTTAAAATGTTGACATGACGATTTTAAATTATTTTTTTTATGTTTTAGAAACTTTATTTCTGAAAACAAACAGTGACAGAGTCTTTTATTTTCATGTTATTATTAAACGTTATGGATTTCTGGGAATAGTAGTTCTTGGTGGATCTAAAACAGGGGTTTCAAACTCATTTTGGTGTGGGGGGCCACATTCAACCCACCTGATCTAAAGCGGGCCGGACCAGAAACATAATGACAAAATAAACTATGCGCAATTTGTTATCTGCAGCTTTGTTTTTTGTTTTGTTTTGTTGACTTCACCAACATTGTATCCTAGAGTAACAGATTTAAAAATAAATAAAAAAACAGAAGGTTGAATAAACTTATATTAAAGCTATAGAAAAAATGATGAAAAACCTGCTTAAAATTTAAATATGCAAAATAATTTAAAAATAAAATTTAAACTAAGTTTAAACTACATTTTATCCAGATGTGGGCCACTTTTACAAAGTTTTTTACAGTTTTTTTCTTTATTTCTTATAATGGCGGGCTTGCTTTTCCTTTGCTTCCCCTAGTGGCGGAATTGTGCATTGCAGCCATTTCTTTAAAGAAGCAGAACTTGCCCCAGGAATGTGCTAGGAAATTTTTTTTTTTAACAAATTTTTCCTCTTCACAACTGGGCCGGATTGAACCATCTGGGGGGCCGGATTGAACCATCTGGCAAGACAGATTGAACCATCTGGCGGGTCGGATATGTCCCGCAGGCCGTGTCAGGCCGATCAATCTTTTGTGTTCTGGTCTTCTTTCCTTTTATGCTTTTTGTAGAATAAATAAATTTTATTTCATTTAAAAAGAAAAAATATTTTACTTTACATAAAAAATGTTTACTTTTAAGCATTGTAAGAATAAGAAGGTCATCTTCAGCTATATCACCTCTGATCTTTTTTTTTTACACCAATCTTTAAAAATAAATTGGTTAAATAAGCCAATGGGGCTCTACTATAGATGATTAAGTGCAAAATGTTGTTTAACCCATTAGCACCTGACGCCAAACCAAAACTCAAAATCTGTATCATACTGTAACTTTTCAACCATTAATGCGAGCACGCCGCTTTTCTCCTTCAAAATCTATTAGAATTACGTTGATTGTGTTAGCAATAAAAAAATTGCCAGTTTCCTCAGCTAATTTAGCTTAAAGTGAGTAACTTTAAGGTTTCAAGCATCAGTTTCCCACATGCACTTCAGCAGGAAACGGTTTTCTAGTGAAGTCCTCCCTGCCTGCATCTGCTAGAAAAAGATGCTGACTCTGGTTTAGGAGCTTCGGCACAACACTGAAACCAGATTCATGTGCAGGTTCCTGATAGTGAACCACATTGTAAAAATGACAGCATCAGAAAGCAGGAGCCGCTTTCCGGGTAGCGCCGGTCTGACTGTAACCTTAGTCAGCGCCGTGAGCTGAAGCAGACTGAGAGTTTCCACGTAAAAACAATGACGGAGGGCACAGAAAAGCTGTGCATCAGCACGCCGGCGGCGGGAGGTTACCTTCGCAGAATTAGCACTCTTCCGTCATTGTCTGCACGAGATGCATCTGCAAGTCTTTGCATTCAGAAATTCTGAATGTGATGGAGGATTTTGCTGTAATTTAAAGTTTCTCAAATAATTCTTGATGCTGCAAAGTTCTGCTAATAGAAAGGATCACATATTTCTTTCAGCTGCAGTTTCTTTGATGGGAAACCTTAGTGGGAACTTTCAATAGAAACAATTTCGCTTTAAAAAAAAATTATAAAGAACAAGAATAAAAATAAGCTTCATATTATATAACCATAACTTTGGAGCATTGAAACATTCAACTTTTTTCTCCTTTTTAGGTTATTTTGAACAGAAATCTTCAAACAGAATTTTTTTTTTGTTTTTTTTAGTTGAACTGAGTGGTCTGTTTGCTGTTTGTTTGCTTCTTGTATCTTAAAATACGATTAAATCTCCGAAAATAACTTCAATGAAGCTCATTCTGAGGATTTTTAATAGGAAGCAGCTTTCTGCGTTGTGATCAGGGAAGAAGATATCAGGTGGAAAGTAGACTTTCGTTTTTTTGTTGTCATTCTTCGACAACAAATAAATATATTTTCCTGTTCGTTTTAAATGCCTTTCAATCATCCTTTAATCTATTTTCAAGGCATTCACTCGGGCTCTTTTCTAGGACATAGTTTCTGCAGAGCGGCGGCAGTTCATTAGAAATTTGTCTCTGAGTTGTGGGTGGAACTGTTGACGCAGAGTAACCCCACCCCCTTCTCCCTCCCCGTTGTTGAGAGCTCTCTGTTTACACTCTCTCCTCCTGCTTGCTTACAGCCCATCACACAACAAAAGTGGTGATAAATCTTGGAGCTATCCAGCCGTACAGTTTTGATTTAATCAATAATCAACAAGCACTTTACTTTGCTATTGAATGAAAAAAATAAAAAATAAAATAAATAAAAAACAGCAACCGGAAGAATTAATTATGCAAAACAGTTAAATGAAGTAATCAAGTAGGGGTGGGATTATATAAGTTCGCTTCTTCTCACTCCTTTTCAATCAATCAATCAAACTCTACTGACTTTAGTTAATAATCATAAAGAATGAATGAACCAAATGTGACATAAGTGTATTTCATTTTTGTTTGTTTTCTACTTTCTAATCAATACATCTTATTGTTTTTGTAATGAGTTTGAAATAATTGTGTGTTTTGTCCTGTATTTTTCAATCTATGTTTGAAATAAACCAATCAATCAATCAATCAATCAAGTTAGATTCTGGCTCAGATGAGGACAACAAAGACGTTCACGGATCTATTTGTCTGCAGGTGGATGCATAGATAGATAGACTAGACTTTACTGTTATTATACCTGATATAATGAGATTGAGGTAAAGTTCCTATTCAGAAAAAAATTCTCTGGAAACTGATGGAAGTGAAAGTTAACACAATATTAAAAAAACACAGAAAGATCTACAATAAAGAGGAGGTGTAAGCCGCTGCACCCACGCGCCAGCATGGAGCTGGTGGCCCGTCCCAAATACAATCTTGTTGTTCAAGCGGCAATGTTCTCGTCTGCTCCCGATTCACAATGATTTGAAAAAAAGAAATGCTCAGAAATGCAGCTTTAAGAATAATTTTCTCTACATATTTCCTCCATTATCAGAAACATGTTAAATTAAACTGTAATCCAACACGAATCCCCGGAAATGTTGGCAAACTCTTAAATGTCAGTTGCACCATGGTACTTTGACTGTGGTGCAGCAGTAGGACGGTCAAACTCTGATCGGAAGAATCGCAGGTTCAATTCCCGCCCATGTGTCGAAGTGTCCTTGGGCAAGACACTAAACCCCACCTTGCCTAAATGGACCATTCTTTCACCCTCAGAGTCCTTCTGCGGCGCTGAACTCACATCTGTAAAACGTCTGAGTCTGTTTCACTTTTGCGTTTGTAAATGAGATCGTAGTATGATCTGTTTTCATGAGAAAAGACACCTAAAACTGAAAAAGTATCCATTTTTTTCAGCATTGATCACCATAAAATCTGGAACTTTTCAGGATTTTGGAAAAAAGTTTCTTATTTCAAACACCTGTTGTTGAGAGAAGGAGAGTTGATGATAAAACATCCATATTTCATCCCAGATTTACATAATGATTCAGGAAATGAACAAATACACATGAGTAGAATAGAAGCTTTTATTGTCATTTTAGAATAATGAAACTAATTATTGAAAACATAAAAGAGAAATAAAAATAACAAAAACCAATAAACATTTATGGATCTTAGAACAGAAATAGAGTTCAATAATCTTTGGGAGGTAAACTGTCCCTAAAAGAGAGAAAGCAGCAGGTTGAGGAGATAAAAACCAGGATGAATGCTGTCCATCAGAACACTTCTGGTCCTGCTGAGACAGCAGGAGTCCAGATGGAGGTTATGGTAGACGGAGGAAAGTCTCCTCAACACATGCAAACAGAATCATTTCTGTGTTATCTGTGTGAACGTTGTGTTTTTGCTGGACAGGTGTCCTCGCCTTTAGCTGAAACTTCTGAAGTTTCTGATCCTTAGTTTCTACTACTATGTATTCAATGGTGGTTAGCATTCTTACCTCAGAAGACCTTGATTCAAATCCCAACTGGGACTTTTCAGTTTGCATGATCTCCTCCAGCATGCTGGGTTTTTTCTAAAAACTCCACGTTCCTCCCACAGGCCAAAAACTGCTTTCATTGGTTCACTCCAATTGTCCCAAAGTGTTACTGTGGTTGTGTGTCTCTGCAGCAGACTGGTGACCTCTCCAGGATGTACCATCAGGGGGTTGGTATAGGCTCCAGCAACCCCTAAAGAGATTAAACCTGTTCAGAATGGAGGGAAATCTTCACTATTTTCTGTGGTAATTACTACGATTGTACACGTTTTATGATTTTGCAGTTTGTGTGGTGTTATTTCAGTCTTGAAGGGAAACTTCAGAAGCCACAGGAGTTCAAATCAAAATTTTACCGTGAAAAAAATATTTCCACTTGAACTTTTCGTTCTTTAGGTTTCCACTCAGCACATCAAGAAATCACTGACTGCCTTCATTTGGAAGCAGAGGAACTATCTTTTAGAACTAGTTTAGGATGTGGAAAAAAGAAAATTTTAGATGGTCGTGTCTGGAAACTTTTATGTAAAAGAAATCATGTTTAAAGGTTTTTCTTTACATGTTTTTTGGTAAGTGGGAAACACGGCTGTAGTCTCGATGTTCTGACAGAAGACTATCAAAAAACACTGGAAAATACTAGAAACCTTAACCTATGGTGCTATGTTTCTAGCACGTGAGACACAAGCTGACATCACAACCGTTAATTTGAATGAGGACGCTCACTATTTAAATTTGATTCAAACTTGTTTCTTAAAAAAAAAGAAACCTGAACTTGTTCTCTGCAATCCTGCAGAACTGTTGCTGTTCGTCTTTACTGGAAAAAGCTGACGTCATTTCCTGCTGCCACACAGTTTCCAATCAGAGCAACTATAAAGATGAGTTCCATTGTTTTTGAAGCATTTTTGAACGTTTCACGTTGGTGTCAGCGGATGATCTGGGCTGCAGGTGTTGAACTTTAGGGTTTTCTGTGAGGCTGAGTGAAATACTGCAGGATGGTCCGGGCTGACGGTGTGTTTGGGTGGAGAGTGCTGACAGTCTTGAGTGTTTTCCTCCCTCTGTGCAGCGGTGAGTATGAGATAACCTCGAAAACTTTTAGGTTTTTGTGTTCTCTTTGATTCCTGAGATCAGAAAGTGATCCTGAGTACAGAAACTGCAGTACTGAGAGTACGACGAACAACAACGTGAGCTTCCTAAAAATGATTACAAAAGAGCAGATCAATGGAAACTGTAACAATATCAAAAGTTTGGCTTTTTTTTTTTAATACTTTCTTCAACTGAAGTTTAAAGAATCAATTCAAGTTTCTCTATTAATTGACTAGAATTGTTAATTTTTTGGTACATTTGAATAATATTTGCACTTAAAGCATTTTTATAAAAAAAAAATTAATGTAGGATAAAAATAAAATGGACAGAGTCCAAGAAAAGAGCCTTGTGGCACACCTTTTTTGTCTGTGCCTGTTTTAAATTAATCATAAAAAGTAAATAAAAAGTATCTTTTCAAAACGTGTTTTTATTTATTTCTAGGAATGTGAAAATCCCCAAGTGACCATTAGAGTTGCATAAAAGTGCTCCTTTAAAAGCTCACTTACTGCTGTTTGTGTATCTTGTTTTGATGGCATTTGTTGTTTATCTTGTTGACAAATCAAATGGTTTAACTCAAATCATTAAGAATATGAAGTTGTGTATTTATTTTAACACTAGTGGCAGCATGTATCAATCCATGACTACATTTGTTTTCATACGTGCTGCTGAAAATAGTTGTAGAATATTAAATTTAAGCATTAAAAGGTTAAAAGTACCTCATATGTTAAGTGGGCCAATGCTAGAACCCTGTGGAACTCCATTTTTGATTATCGCTGTACTATAATCTTTCAACTTGTTTCAACTGTTGTAATTGTTTGCCATTATTATCAGTATATTTTTGTAGATCATATACTATTAGTCTAGTAGTTCAAGTACATTTTAAGGTTTAGTTTATTTCTAAATTGTCTCTCAGCTCACATAAATGAAAACAAATATAACTGAATTGAACTAAAACTCCTCAAAAAACTAAAAAAAAAAAGTATTGTAGCTGATCGGTTTCTAATGTCTGTGATGATGACGAGATTTAACACTCCAAATTGTGTGGTTTGTTTCATGGTGGGAGTGTGGGCAAAGGTTGTGGCCTCGCCGTGACCTTATGGTGGCGACGGATTGTTTTTTTTTTTCTCTGTTTCTGTTTTTCTAAAGAAGACACCATTTACATTTTCCCTTCCAGCTGTGAAGGTGGTGCAGCCCTACAGGGTGGAGAGCACCGACGGCAGCGCACGGATCCGCTGTGTCTTTCATCCGCATAAAAACCCAGAAGATATCAAAGTGACTCTGCTCAGAGGTCTCCACGGCCGTCAGGAGCTCTGCTCCTTCTTCCTTAACCTCACAGGCCAAACGGAGACGCATGGAGGGAGACGGGGACGGGTGAGAAACTCTGCTGGGATTTACTCCTGAACAAAGATTTTAGTGTCATTTTCAGGTGAAATTGATGCATGTATATATATTTTACACAACAAGAATTAACGAGCCATGAAAAAATGTGTTTCAGGTGCAGTGCTCGGCTCAGACCACAGATGGCGCCGTAGAGGTCGCCCTGTCCAATCTGACAGCTGCAGACACCGACATCTACCGCTGCGAGATTCAAACCTTCTATCCGCCTCCGTACCTGCAGCTCACCGGAAACGGCACGCTCGTCCACGTGATAGGTGAGGAGGCCATCTCCAGGTGTGTTCACGCTCACCTGCTGCTCTAACCTCTGACTCCACCCACAGAGCGTCCCGACTGTCCTTCTGTGGATGCTCAGAGACAGCCTGAGGAAGAGGAAGAGGAGGAGAAAGAGGAGACGGGGACAGCAGCCAGCGCTCCTGTGACCGTTCTGGTGACGGTCATCATCTGTGTCCTTGTGATCATCATCTACCTGCAGGTCAGAAGGTCACACCGAACCATCTTTCATTAACTTCACTCTGGAGTCTAAAAATTCCCTTGGGAGTCCTTAATTTCTGCTTAACATTTTCAAATTAGAGACATAGGAAGACTAAAAGCAACAGTGAAGTGTTTGATTCAATTCTGATCACTGCACTTTAAAGGGTCACCAAACCAGGAAGTTGGAGGCTGACTCCACCCACAGCTGAAATGTTAAAATCCAGTCAGAGGGGCGGGGCTTGTGGGCAGGACTGTTATCATTACTGCAGCTGTAGATCATGACGTCAGACTTCTAAAACTTACATAGTTTGACCAATCCAAAAATTCAACTGTAATGGCTCATTTCAACCTGTAGGGGGTAGCACACAGACGGATTTTGACTATATTTTGAAGAATTAAACAGTTTTAGTTCAATTTGTCAAAAGTTTGGCAATAACAACAGACAGCACTTTTAAAGCCCCATTTATAGAGATCAGAGTTAATTTAGGGTTTGGTTATTATTTAAGGAAAAGCTGAGTATTGTAATATAATACAGATAAGTTTAAAGCTCCACTCCAACCATATTCTGATCCTTTATTCACAAGCCCAAGCTAACATTATCAAGTTCTCCAGCCGTACAGTTTAGATTCAGATTCCAGGTGAGATGAGGAAAGCAAAGACGTTTAGATCTCCATGGCAACAGAGGTTATTTTTAACCATGCCCACATCCCTAACATGTTCACATCACATGTCATATAGTTTTGTGATTCATGCTTCATGTTTTCACAATATTCAAGTAAAAATGATCGAGTAACTGGAATACTTTTGCGAACTTGCCACACTAACGTTGTTCAAAATCCACAAATCTTTCCTGATGTCAAAGGTCGAGAAAACTTCAGGTGTGGTTGTAGACTTAAGCTGTTGGTATGTATGTAACATTTATTAAAGATGACTCAAACAAAAAATATTTTTTTTGATCCATATTGTGGGAAAAAGTGAAAATAGCCAAATGTCACACTTTTCCACAAAATGTTCACCAAGCCAAAGGTCACGTGACCTTCCCATAATAATTAAAACATTTTCCTGAGACGTGTTTTGGTCTTGTTAGATCAATTCCATCCATAGCTCCATTCAATTTTTCATTCATTCATATTTTTTGTTTTGTTTTTTGGGATGTCAGGGAGATATTTACTACGCCAAGAATTCATTTTCACAACCCGCGTGCAAATTTAAAATTGAGGGTTTCTTTAGACAACTGTTTATGTAAATGTGTCTGTATTTTTGTTTATATGTAAAAGATCATCCTCATTTTCCTTGTTTGATACATTTTGATTTAATTTGGTCGATTTAGTAACGGGGGCAGATAATGAGATTTCTTCTCTCTGCTCCTTTTAATTTAACAATTTTATGTTTATATAGTATTATTTTGATGAGATGTATTGTGACTAAATTCAATTTAAAAAAAATAAGAAAATTTGCTAAGCTTTTTGAAAATTGCAGGAATTACATTTTCACCAAATGTGCAAAAGAAGAATTTTAAATACAATCTAGTCCTTCAGTCCAGAACTGATGTGTGACATAAATACACAGCATTATAGTGCAGTATATCACATTTTAAAAAAAAAATATTATTGGCACAAAACGAAATACATAAATTAGTAATGATAAATCATAAACAAAGTGTATTGGCCAATCTTAATTCCAACACATCTTGCTCATGATCTTCCTCTAAAATTAGTTCCCATTTTATTTTAAACCCTTAATCTTTCAAAGAATAAAAACTATATTGAAATAAACAGATCCTCTCCAAGCAAAATTTACTGGTTTTTTTTTTACTTAATAACTTAAAATGTACTCCTCCTGAGAAGAATCTGTTTCTTCTACCAACTTTTCATCATGCACATGTTTTTGGGTGAATTAAAAGAGCTTGTTAAATAAGATGCATTAAAATACAGATTTTTCTCTTTTTTTAAATAGTGTATTTTTTTCTTCTGCAGATTGTTCAGTGTGAGCGAAACAGGAGGGAGGTGGTGAGGACGCCGCTGCCTTACGTTCATCACAGAGCCAATCCCAGCTCATTTCTGACCAAAAGCGTTGTATGAACGTTCACAAGCTTGAGCGTGTGTCTGCACACTTATGTACTTGTCAAGTACCAAATCCTGTTTACATTCTGGTAAACACACATTGTATTGAAGCTGCAGCTTTGTTCAGTATTATGTACAGATAATCACTCAGACTGAGATGGATCAGATTATTGATCTCAATGAAGTAGGAATCTTGTTCGTTATCACTGCTTATGTTCATGTATGCATGTAGCATTTTCTTGAAAATAAAGTGCAAATGTTTTCATTTCTTAATACCACCATTTTTTTTAATTAAGAGTTTATACTCTATAGAATTCTAAAGAAGAAAAAAAAACATCTTTAAATATTAATGTTCATTATAAACATTCATTTAAAAAATTAATCATGTGAAATAATGCGTCACTGTTGACATCCCTAACAAAAACATGCTAGAGTTCTTAAATTCATGAATGTTTGGATAAAAAACACAATAAGATGAGGAATTGAATATTTGTCTAGTATATATTAGAGCAACTTATGAACAATATTCCGATATTTGTGACCAAATTTCACCGCAAAATGAAACCATTAGCCAACACCATTATGTCTATTCCAAAGTTTGGAATAAACGTCCAGGTTAACGAAGGCAGATACATAATATGTTTATGCATATTTTAAAAAAAGTGGAATGAAATGGGAGTTAATTGCTGATTAACTGTTGATTGCTGTGTCCCATCATGCACCAGGGTGAGTTATAACAATGACAAACCCTGGTTCACAGCCAAACTCAGACGGCTAAGGCGGGCTAAGGAGGAGGCCTTCAGGAGTGGGGATAAAGACAGATTCAGAGAGGCAAAATACAAGTTTAGTAAAGCGGTGAGAGAGGCTAAACAATTGTATTCTGAGAAGTTACAACACCAGTTCTCAGCCAACGACTCTGCAACTGTCTGGAGGGGGCTCAGGCAGATCACCAACTACAAACCTAAAGCCCTCCACTCCATCAACGACCGACACCTCGCCAACGCTCTTAACGAGTTTTACTGTCGGTTTGACAGACAAAGGACAGTTCTGCCACCACCCATCAGCTCCAGTCACCTACTTCAATTTCACCCACCAACAGCTCCATCCCCTCCAGTAACGACTCTTTCCATCCATGAAAGAGACGTAAACAAACTCTTCAAGAGACAGAATCCCCGGAAAGCAGCTGGACCGGATTCTGACTCCCTGTCCACCTTGAAGCACTGTGCTGATCAGCTGTCTCCAGTCTTCACAGCCATTTTTAACATCTCACTGGAGACCTGTCACGTGCCAGCCTGCTTCAAGTCTTCAACTATCATCCCTGTCCCCAAGAAGCCGAGGACCACAGGACTGAATGACTTCAGACCCGTCGCCCTGACCTCTGTGGTCATGAAGACTTTGAACGCCTCGTGCTTTCACACCTCAAAGCCATGACAGACCCTCTTCTGGATCCCCTGCAGTTTGCCTACAGAGCCAACAGGTCAGTTGACGACGCCGTCAATCTGGGCCTCCACTTCATCCTCCAGCATCTGGACTCTGCAGGGACCTATGCCAGGATCCTGTTTGTGGATTTCAGCTCTGCCTTTAACACCATCATCCCGTCTCTGCTTCAGGAGAAGCTTTCCATGCTGAACGTTCCTGGCTCCATCTGCAGGTGGATCACAGACTTCCTGTCTGACAGGAAACAGTGTGTGAAGCTGGGGAAACAGATCTCGGACTCACAGACCATCAGCACTGGATCTCCTCAGGGCTGCGTTCTTTCTCCTCTGCTCTTCTCCCTGTACACCAACAGCTGCACCTCCAGTCACCCGTCTGTCAAACTCCTGAAGTTTGCAGACGATACCACTCTAATCGGACTCATCTCTGATGGCGACGAGTCTGCGTACAGGTGTGAGGTCGACCGTCTGGTGACCTGGTGCAACCAGAACCACCTGGAGCTCAATGCTTTAAAGACAGTGGAGATGGTTGTGGACTACAGAAAGAACTCAGCTCCACCTGCCCCCATCACCCTCTGTGACTCCACTATTGCCCCTGTGGAGTCCTTCTGCTTCTTGGGAACTATCATCTCCCAGGACCTCAAGTGGGAGCAGAACATCAGCTCCCTCATTAAGAAAGCTCAGCAGAGGATGTTCTTCCTGAGGCAGCTGCAGAAATTCAGTCTGCCAAAGGAAATGATGATTCAGTTCTACACAGCCATCATTGAGTCCATCCTCACCTCCTCCATCACCATCTGGTACGCTGCTGCCACTGCTAAGGACAAGAGCAGGCTGCAGCGGGTCATCCGGTCAGCAGAGAAGGTGATCGGCTGTAATCTTCCATCTCTTCAGGACCTGTACTCCTCTAGGACCCTGAGGCGTGCAGGAAAGATCGTGGCAGACCCCTCCCACCCTGGACATGGACTTTTTGAGCCACTCCCCTCTGGCAGGAGGCTGAGGTCCATCACAACAAGAACCTCTCGCCACAGGCACAGTTTTTTTCCATCTGCTGTTAGCCTTATTAATAAGTCCCGGAACCTTCCATCACTTCTCCCTGCCCCCATCTGACTGTCACATTGGACAGATTTTTATTTTATGTATTTGTTTGTTTATTTATTATTTAATGTGTGTATGTGTATATATTTATATATGTGTATATCAATTTAAATGACATTAATAATATTAATTATATTTAACATAACAATAAATATATATATTTGTAATATCCTTTTCTGTTCTTACTTAATATTTTGCTGTTTCTATTTATTCATGAATGCACCATCATCACCAAGACAAATTCCTAGTATATGTTCAATTGTAC
Source organism: Oryzias javanicus (assembly GCA_003999625.1). Lineage (NCBI taxonomy): Eukaryota > Metazoa > Chordata > Actinopteri > Beloniformes > Adrianichthyidae > Oryzias > Oryzias javanicus. Next base: position 1,377,380 of record CM012457.1, read on the forward strand.
TTGGCAATAAAGTTAATTCTGATTCTGATTCTTCTTTAAAAGCTTCAAAACTGAGAGGTCATTTTTAAATATATTTCCGTTTCCAGCTAGAGATGGTTTCTGGAGCCATCTTCCATGTGACCAGAGGCCCCGCCTCCTTTCATCCAAACTCTTTCACTCAGAGTTCCCACTCATGAAATAAATGGAGGAAATGAAGAATTTGTTTTCATGCATTTCTTTAGATCCTGTATTCATTAATCCATGATAAAATAACAGTAACTCACATTAGTAAAAATGAATTAATGTTAAATTACAGTAAAAACAGTTATTAAAATAGAAATCATAATATATATGTATAAACATATTTAGATGAATTCAAACTAAACAGGAATAAGTTTGTGCTGAACTGGAGCTCTCTAACATCCGTTCAGATCAGCTTCCTCCAGAACTAAACTCATCTAAAATAGCCTTTATTCATGTTTTTGTTACCATTAAACCTTTTGTTTTCTAAAATGTAGCTTTGAAATATTCACAAAATATTTACAGAACTGAATTTGACAGCAGCTTGATCAAGTTCCTTTCAAAATAAAATCCACCCTGTCAAAGTAGATCCTCCTGATGCAGCAGAAATGAGAATGTCAGAACATCAAACATGGACGGTTTTATCAGTATATCGGCTTATGGTGCAGAATGCAGTAATCAATAATAATAATAAACCCGTCTGACAATAGATTAGACATTTACTGGGATTGTTTATGATTTAAAACGTTTTAACCTGAAACTAAAACTCCGTGTTTATTCAATCTGTTTGCATTTGTCTTCAGATCCAGATCCACTAGAGAAGCTCTAACGAGGTCACAGAGCGCTGTCCCGCCGTGGAAGTGTCCTGCTCCTTCAGATTTTTTAACCCTTTATTTCCATACAGGACAACTTTATGTCCCCAAATGTCATTTCCTGTCTGAAATATTTCAGTGTTTTTAGATTTCCAGACTTTCAATGGTCCAGAAATTTGATGGAAAAAACTCACTTTTCTATCTCATTGGAACACGTTAAAGTCAGGGCCCGGGGGCCGGATCCGGCCCTCCAGATCCTTTTATATTATTGTTATCTGGTAACATACAAAAGGCAACGCTGCACTCTAATGATGTCATCATTTACTAAACAGAGTTAATGAAATAATTCCATTTGTTTGGGTTAAAAAGAAAACTTTTTATTTTTATTTTCAGGCTTCGTTTGTTTTGTTCAGGTTTGAATCATTTTAACAGGAAATATTTGATGGAGATCCAAATCTTTAGGATTATTCCTTTTATTTCATTAGTTTTTATTATTAGTTTTCATAACAACTGATTCATACCAAAACATTTTAATTCAACCTTTAGTATTCAGATGTAGCTTTCTTTCTTTCTTTTTTTCTTTTTATTAAGGATCCCCATTAGTTGCAACCGAATAGATTGCAACTATTCTTCCTGGGGTCCCGACATTTTTCAAACCTTCTACATTATAATATTCCATGTACATATTCCAGTAATACCATGTTTAAAAAAAAAAAAAAAAAAGACAATAGACAATAATAATAATAAATACATAGATACAAAAACACAGAACCCAGTAACTGCAACACTCAACATGATCAATAAATAGTTATTTATTTAAATAAGTATGCTTTTAATGATGATTTGAATGTGGATTTGCTTTTTAGCTGTGAAATTGCTGTGGGTAATGAGTTCCAATATGACATCCCTCTGTACAGGACAGTCTTCTTGATGTTATTGGTTTTTAATTTTGGTAGAGTAAAGTAACCGTCCTCTGCGTGTCTTGAAGAGTAGTTATGTGTATTGCAACTAAATGTAAGTTTGCTATAAATGGTGAATGGTATTTTTGTTATGATAACATTTCTGATAAAAAGCAATAGTAAATAAATTAATCTGTCCTTTACTTGTAGCCAGTTTAATTGTTTATGCATATAGTAGATATTCGTTCTGTAATTACACCCAAGTGCTACCCGTGCTGCTCTGTTCTGTAGCTTTTGAATTTTGCTTAATAGTGTTGATGTGGCTGTGGCCCAAATTACCGGACAGTAGTCTATGTTTGAAAGTACTAGAGATTGAACAACAGCTTTCTTTGTTTGAGGTGTTAGAAAAATAGCATTTCTACTAATTGTAGAAATTGCTCTGCCCATTTTAGTTATTATGCCATCTATGTGTTTTTTCCAGGTTAATTTATCATCAATAACTATGCCCAGAAGTTTTATTTCATTTACTTGCTCAATTACTTTTCCTTTTACACTTAAAATTAATTTTGGATTTGCACTCAAAGCATATTTAGAGCCCAATACCATACACTTTGTTTTTTTTACATTTAAGACTAACTCATTAGACTCAATCCATTTTATTATACATTGTAATTCCCTCTCCATTGTGATGTTAAGCAGTTTTATAGAACTTGCCAATGAATAAATGGTCAAATCATCAGCATACATAATGAGCTTTGATGCATTTAAGTTTAGGTATATCTAAATATATGTATATTCAAATATATATGAAAATAAGAAACAACCTGATATTTAGACATTTAAATGGTCTTTTTTTTTTATATGTTTATTGATTTTCATATAAAATAAACAGAACACACGTAAACATAAAACATGGCCAGACAAAGAATAATAGAACAACACCGATTAACAAAATATAAATAAAATAAAATCTTAAATCCTCTCTTAGTTCATTACATCATCGTCAAATAACAGCACGGTCATTTCAATTCTCCATTGACTGTAACATCTCATACGAAGCCTCTGTGAAGAATAGCAGACACGTCAACATTTACATAGTCCAAGAAAGGTTTCCACATTTTAATAAAGTTATCCGTTGTAGAATGTACTGCATTTGTTAGGTAGTCTAATGGGATATGATCCATTATTATTTTCAACCATCCCGATATACTCGGAGGCTTGCTGGAGATCCAGTGGAGCAGGATATTTTTTCTGGCACAGAAGGTTAAAACATTAAATAATTTCCTTTGAGTTGCACTTGTAATTTGCATATTGGAGAGGCCAAGGAGAAATGTTAGTGTTTCAGGTTCAATATTAATTTTGAGCATTCGCTGTAGTTCATAAGCTATTGAGTTCCAATAGATCAGTATTTTAGAACATGACCAATAACAATGTGTTAAAGTACCAACAGTTATTTTACATTTTGGACAAGAAGAACTAACCGAGGTGGACTTAAATTTAGAGAGACGGTTTGGAGACAAGTGTACCCTGTGTAGAATTGTAAGTTGTAGTGCTCTAGTTCGATTACAGACTGTAATCTTTTGACTATTGTGCCAGATGTTTTTCCACATGTCCTCTGTGATCTCCATTCCAAGTTCTTCCTCCCAAATCCATCCCAAATCCCCCGATCGAACAGCAAAGTTTCTTTTTAGTATATCTATATATAAACACTTAATTGATATATTTGTTGTTGGACCAAATATCTGCTTTTCAATCTTTGATACATTAAGGTCAGTCAGCAATGATGTCTTTTTCTTAATAAAGTCTCTTATTTGAAAAAAACGAAAAAGATCATTTCTCCGTACACCATATTTTTCCAATTTGATTAAGGTCATAAGTACCCCATCCTGAAAAATGTCCCAAAAGGATACCCCTTGTTTCCCAGTGTTTGAAACCTGGGTCCAAAACACCTGCTGGAAAGTCATAGTTGTTTGTGAATGGGGTATAGATGGATGTTAGACCATGTCTTCCCTCCATACGCTGTGCTGCCCTCCATGCTTTAACAGAGTTGATAACAATAGGGTTTTTGCAGTGTTTTTTAACAAGTTTCAGACTGTTAAGAAAAAGTAAGTTTAAAAGAGGGGCAGTTGGATGTTGCTGTTTCTATGTCAACCAAACAGAGGAAGAGTTGTTTACGAACCAATCTGAAACTGATTGTAAAAGAGCACTTATTTGTATTTTTTAAGATCGGGTAAGTCAAGGCCACCCATCACTAGAAATGCAGAGTACTTAATTTTATTAGAGGCTTTGTTTATGCCAAATAAAAGAGCTGAACCATCCGTTTATTTTACGAATAACTTTAAGTGGAAAAAGAATAGGAATCATTCTCATTGGGTAAAGTAAACGAGGTAAGCGGAGAAGTGCTTTCAGCCAAAACGCCTTCTCAATAACAGCAGCGCAAGAATGGAACACTGTCCCTCAAAATATTAGAGAGGCTTCTACTTTTAGTCTGTTTAAAAAGCATATTCGAAACTGGCTTTTATCACAGCAAACATGTACACATTGAATTTTAATATGCCTCCCCTTTTATGTGTTCTGTAATCTCTTCTTTTATATTTGTTTTAATGCTTTGTATTGTATACATATATATACATTTTTCCTTTTTTATTTATCAAAATGAATTTTAGGTTATTGTTTTATACTTGTATTTTTATTGTTTATTCTTTTTATGGGCTTTGACATTTTAAGTGTTTTTATTGATTGTTTTTAGGTTGACAATTTTAACATCTGTCAAGGGACAACAGATGAAAAATAGCCGTGGGGCTAATTCTGGCTCATTGCATGTAATGCTTTTAATGTGCACTGTCCCTGAAAAATAAATTTATTTATTATTATGTAAGACATTCATTTTCAAATTGAGATTTTACCCAACCATGACACAGGAAGGGAGCTCCAGCGTGCTAAATCTGATTTTATTTTGTCAAAAAGTGGATTAAAGTTAGTTTTAACATTTGATAGAAATCTGGAGTAATAAATATTCCTAGATATGCAAATCCTGAGGGAGACCACTTAATGGACAGGGGAAGTTATAAATTAATGGCACTTGAGTGCATGGCTTCTGATTTTGAGAAGTTAATCTTATATCCAGAAAAAATACTGAATTTCATTAATTTTTGTACGAGTCTTCAGTTGAGACAGCTGGATTTGTCAAAAATAGTAAAATATCATCTGCATATAAAGAAATTTTATGACCTTTTGACCACCACAGCCAGTCCAGAATTGTTGGTTTTTTTTACATGCACCTTCAGTCTCCACCATGTCGTAAGGAATCTGTTGATAGTTTCAGATTCAGAAGTGATGGAAAACAGCCCAAAAAGGAGTAGCAGGAAAACCATTAAACACCCAGTTGGTGTAAAAGAAACAATACAGGTTTGTGTTTGTCAAAATTGGTTCATAATAAAAGGATAACAAAACAATAACAGCTTAGCTGACTCGGAGCTAACTTAAGCTACAAAATAAATAAAAACACACAAAAATGTTTTAGTCTTCTTGTGTTCTCTTGGCACTGTCTGTGTACTACTTGATGATTATGGGTTCATGTGTAATGATTGGAGTACAAGACATATGAGATAATGAAATCAAGTTTATGTAATCTATTTACCAACTGGTGAGTGTGCTTCATATCCTATATAAGCATCTTTTTATAAGATACATGTTGTACCAAGGAAGAATGTGAAATGCACAGCGGTTCTAAATCAATATCAATTCCACATCTAGTTTTACATTCAATTTTTCTGTTATTAATATGATTTATCTTTGTTATGAGTCCTAATTTTCTTTGTCTTCAATACAAAATTTATGTTAACTTACTTTAAAAATCCTCACAGGCATATATATATATATATATATATATATATATATCGATGTTACGTTAAAATAGGAAATTCTTTTGTTCCTAAGACACTGCCCTGTCGTTATTTGTATAGATATCCAACTTAATATTAAGATCTAATGTGTTTCTTTAAAGTGAATTTAATTTTTGTGAGCAGTGTATATATAAACAATGCAGCCCAGTCCAAGTTTTCTAAAAGAGAATATGATTTTTATTTTATAATTGACATTTCTTAGGCGCTTTTCAAAAAAAATATGTATTCAAAAACATTGCAACTTTTTACAAAAGCTGCAGCAACTTCAGGCACTTCAGGCAATCATAAAAATCTGCCACAAAATCCTGGAGGGTCTGAATAATATAAGTTTGCACAGTATCATAAATCAATGCCTTTTCTTTCTCAAAAGATTTCGTTTGTGGTTTAAATTTTTGAATCGAGAATTGATTTAGAATCGGAGCACCCCCCCGAGAACTGGAATCAAATTGAATTCACATCCCTAATGTAAACACATATGCCAATATGATTTGAATATATTAATATGACATCAGAGAATACAAAGTATAAAAATAACTAGAACTTCTGGTGTTAAATACACATTTTAACAGAGACTGAATATAATACACTTTACAACACTCTACCTAAAAACATTTATGTGTACATTCTTTGGAGACAATTAAAGTACATTAACATATGAGATATGCAATTAAAATATAGGATCACATCTACCAAAAGAAGTTATAAGGCAAAAAGTCATGTGATACTGAGTAAATATTAAATGTCAAACCCAAAAAATTTAATACCATATATACCAAAATAAGTAATGTGACCTAAATCAGTTCCTGAAGCGAAGAAAGCAACTTTACTACAGAGCAAAGCGTGACACATTCCTAATATGACACGCAGAAATCGTAATACCTTCAGGTAAAACGGCGACTATTTATATATTTTTCTGCAAACGGGTTAGCAGATCCAAGGCATTATGTGCAGCACCGAAAAACCCACCGGCGATAAGAAAATCTGGGAAAAGACTCTATGTTGTGTGAAAACTGTGTTGCTACTCTGGCGCCGTTCCAGCAGTAACCTCACGGTACATAAGCAGGACCCAAAGAACGGAACATAAGAACAAGAAATAGAAGCGTGGAAGCTGTAATAGAAACCAATATCAGACTAAAACTTACCAAACTGAAACGGAAACAAACGCAGTCTAAAATAATAATAACACATTCAAGCATTCACATGCAAAATAGAAACCAAAACTAAGCTAAAACTAGAAACGTGCAAAGAGGTGTGTGTCATCCATCTTGGTAATACAGGAATACAGTCTATGGTGGTTTCTGGTGGGGGCGGTTGCCCTTTGCCCTCCTCAGCTGAGCGGTCACTACCACTAACGTATCGCAGCACAGCCCTGCTATAGTGTTGCAGGAGGCTCCTCAGGGGGAGGAACCTTTTTGTGATGTGAAGCGTGCATCCAGGTTGCACGCTCAGAGACCCGCACAGCCGTGTTAGTGGTCATCAGGATCTGGAATGGGCCGACCCAGAGCGGGTGATTCCACCTCCTGCCTCCTGAAACTCCTCATCAGAAGGAAACCACCAGGTTGGAAAAGGTGAAGGACGCCTTCAGCTGGACATGGGAGGGCCGCTGCTACCTGGGACCGGATGCCTGAAAAAGTCTTGGTGATGTTTGGATATTACCTTCATCCAGGGCTGTCTCCGGTGGAGGTGCAGTTGGTGGACCCAGGCTCGTGCAGGGAGGAGCTGTAAACAAAATCTCAAACAAACAAAGTCCCACCCTTCCCTGTTTACGCATGTGCAGATACATCAACACCAAAGAAAGAGCTTCAGGCCAAGGAAGACCTGTGTCTTCACAACATTACACCATTTTATTTTTTCAGTGTCCCATTCTCTCATTCGACAGCACCTCCGCTGGCCGCATTTTTTACCTTAGGAGGGGGAGAGTTCAATAAAATCCATCATGACATGTTCCAAGGACCTTCTGGTGGCAGATGAGCTCCTGGGTGGGAGTCCTGCTGCTTCCTTCCTGGGTTATGAGAAGCACAAACCATGCAAGCACTACAGGAATTTTGCACATAAACTGAAAAACCTTTTGTGAACCAACGTTGTGGGAGACAGGACATGCCTTAAGGGTCCATCCATCCTTCAGGCGTGTGCTTGGCATCAGCCTGCTTCCATAGTTTGATGTCATTAGGCCAAGCCAGTTATTGGAGGGCTGAGAGGGAATAGGACTCTGAAACAGAAGCAAAAACAGCAACAGGAGCAGAGGAGGGAGGGGGGAGGAGAGAGGCACCAGCTCCCGCCTTTCCTGCAGAAATGGGATCAGAGGCATTAGTGTGAACATTGCATCTGCAGACCGTGATTTTAACTGTAGCAATAAGGTCTCCAAGAGCTGAGAGTCCAGGTCCTGATAAAAAATTGGCTTTTGATCAGACATGAGAAACCCATGATGGCGCCACAGAGCACCAAAGTCATGCACTACACCTAATGGCAGCAGAGTCAACAGCTGTCATGTCCTGGACAAAACGCCATTCTTCCAGCGCAGAGGTAGGGGGCGATATTTCTCACAGGTAGAATGGTAACGGCGTGGTAACGAGAAAACATCGAATGGAACGATGACGCCTGCTCGCATGAGAGAGTCAAACATCAGTCGAATGTCTGCAATGGCCTCGGGTCTCAGGGGATATTGGGCTCATAGGAAAACAATGAGACTGATGAGTGACCACAAGCGGCTGGCAGTTCTTAATGAGTCCAACATTATATTTGTGGCTAGCCCACATCGAGTCCTCAGACAGGTCGACTCTGGTTCCTTATAAAACTGCAGAGAAGAGTAAAAGAGAAGAAGTAGCTTCTGTTCTCTTTTTTTTTCAGAAAAGGCAGATCACAATGAAATTTACAGTTGTTCTTAGCTGAATTTTTTTTTTTTTTTAGGCATTCTACTGCCAAAAGAGAAGGTAAAACAAAGAAACAAACAAAAGAAAATACAAGAGCGTAACAACTTAGTAACTAATCAAGACTGTCCTTATCTTTAATGTTGGAGGAGAATCTCCTTCTGCTTCTGTCTGCATGCCTCCACTGTTACCATCCTGGCTGTCTGGCGCTGCTCCTTGCTGGGCTGTTTGGAATTTTTTCAGAAAATCAAATTTGAATTTTTCCACCGTTGTCATAGGAGGGAGCATCTGGACCTATAAGAGAGTTGAAAAAGCTTCAGGTTGTGGATTCAATCTGAAAAACAATCCCAAACTGTTTACACAGTGTTCACAACACTTAAGAATCTCTGACTCTCTGTCTTCAGTCATTCAAAACATCTAAATCCAACATTTGCTCCCAATGATGCTTGTAATGTGCTAATAATGAACCTTTGACAAACTTTACAAACTTTTTTTATCCACTAAAACCATTTCAGACACTTTTGTAAATATCTTCCAGATATTTTTGTAAATTGACTGCTAATTTTTTTTTTGTTTTTGTTTTGAAAGTGTTTTGATAGTGGTCAAAAGGGGACATGGCAGCCTGAGTCATGACAGACTGGTTGTTGACGTTTAAAAAAATTTGAAATACAAAGCAAAAAGCCCCCATGCAGCAAGTCTTTCATTTATTGTGCTTGTAATAACTATTTCATGTGCTCTATACCTAAACTGATCTGTTATGGGATCACACGAATTAAAAAATAAATAAAAATAAAAGTCAATTTTCCTGAGCAGGAATTGAACCTCAGACCTTCTGACTGGAAGTCACCTGTTTATACCGCTGCACTACCGACGGTCGGAATCCAGAACAGCACATTTAGTTCTATTTAATGCTGACGGCCTCTAAAGTCAGAACACAGAATGAGTGTGTGAGGAACAGGCGGGGGCGTTTGGATCCATATGCAGAAGGTTCTTTAATAGCAAACACAAACAGGCAAGGGCAAGGCAAGACAGGAAGAAGGAGCAGCAGAGGCTGATGGGAACTTGAGTGCAGAAGAGGCCCAAAGTGTCAATACTCAGGTGATGGCTCCATCTGGTGGTCAAAAGGTGACATGGCAACCTGAGTCATGACAGACTGGTTGTTGACGTTTAAAAAAAATTTGAAATACAAAGCAAAAAGCCCCCATGCAGCAAGTCTTTCATTTATTGTGCTTGTAATAACTATTTCATGTGCTCTATACCTAAACTGATCTGTTATGGGATAACACAAATTAAAAAATAAATAATTAAAAATAAATATCAATTTTCCTGAGCTGGAATTGAACCTCAGACTGGAAGTCACTGTTTATGCCGCTGCACTACCGACGGGCGGAATCCAGAACAGCACATTTAGTTCTATTTAATGCTGACGGCGTCTGAAGTCAGAACACAGAATGAGTGTGTGAGGAACAGGCGGGGGCATTTGGATCCATATGCAGAAGGTTCTTTAATAGCAAACACAAACAGGCAAGGGCAAGGCAAGACAGGAAGAAAGAGCAGCAGAGGCTGATGGGAACTTGAGTGCAGAAGAGGCCCAAAGTGTCAATAATCAGGTGATGGCTCCATCTGGTGGTCAAAAGGGGACATGGCAACCTGAGTCATGACAGACTGGTTGTTGACGTTTAAAAAAATTTGAAATACAAAGCAAAAAAGCCCCCATGCAGCAAGTCTTTCATTTATTGTGCTTGTAATAACTATTTCATGTGCTCTATACCTAAAATGATCTGTTATGGGATAACACAAATTAAAAAATAAATAATTAAAAATAAATATCAATTTTCCTGAGCAGGAATTGAACATCAGACCTTCTGACTGGAAGTCACCTGTTTATGCCGCTGCACTACCGACGGGCGGAATCCAGAACAGCACATTTAGTTCTATTTAATGCTGACGGCCTCTGAAGTCATAACACAGAATGAGTGTGTGAGGAACAGGCGGGGGCGTTTGGATCCATATGCAGAAGGTTCTTTAATAGCAAACACAAACAGGCAAGGGCAAGGCAAGACAGGAAGAAGGAGCAGCAGAGGCTGATGGGAACTTGAGTGCAGAAGAGGCCCAAAGTGTCAATACTCAGGTGATGGCTCCATCTGGTGGTCAAAAGGGGACATGGCAACCTGAGTCATGACAGACCTGGTTGTTTGACGTTTAAAAAAATTTGAAATACAAAGCCAAAAAGCCCCCATGGCAGCAAGTCCTTTCATTTATTGTGACTTGTAATAAAATTTCATGTGCTCTATACCTAAAATGATCTGTTATGGGATAACACAAATTAAAAAATAAATAATTAAAAATAAATATCAATTTTCCTGAGCAGGAATTGAACATCAGACCTTCTGACTGGAAGTCACCTGTTTATGCCGCTGCACTACCGACGGGCGGAATCCAGAACAGCACATTTAGTTCTATTTAATGCTGACGGCCTCTGAAGTCATAACACAGAATGAGTGTGTGAGAAACAGGCGGGGCGTTTGGATCCATATGCAGAAGGTTCTTTAATAGCAAACACAGGCAACGCAAAGGAAGAAGAAGGAGCAGCAGAGGCTGATGGGAACTTGAGTGCAGAAGAGGCCCAAAGTGTCAATACTCAGGTGATGGCTCCATCTGGTGGTCAAAAGGGACATGGCAACCTGAGTCATGACAGACTGGTTGTTGACGTTTAAAAAAATTTGAAATACAAAGCAAAAAGCCCCCATGCAGCAAGTCTTTCATTTATTGTGCTTGTAATAACTATTTCATGTGCTCTATACCTAAACTGATCTGTTATGGGATAACACAAATTAAAAATAAATAATTAAAATAAATATCAATTCCTGAGCTGGAATTGAACCTCAGACTGGAAGTCACTTGTTTATGCCGCTGCACTACCGACGGGCGGAATCCAGAACAGCACATTTAGTTCTATTTAATGCTGACGGCGTCTGAAGTCAGAACACAGAACGAGTGTGTGAGGAACAGGCGGGGGCATTTGGATCCATATGCAGAAGGTTCTTTAATAGCAAACACAAACAGGCAAGGGCAAGGCAAGACAGGAAGAAGGAGCAGCAGAGGCTGATGGGAACTTGAGTGCAGAAGAGGCCCAAAGTGTCAATACTCAGGTGATGGCTCCATCTGGTGGTCAAAAGGGGACATGGCAACCTGAGTCATGACAGACTGGTTGTTGACGTTTAAAAAAATTTGAAATACAAAGCAAAAAGCCCCCATGCAGCAAGTCTTTCATTTATTGTGCTTGTAATAACTATTTCATGTGCTCTATACCTAAAATGATCTGTTATGGGATAACACAAATTAAAAAATAAATAATTAAAAATAAATATCAATTTTCCTGAGCAGGAATTGAACATCAGACCTTCTGACTGGAAGTCACCTGTTTATGCCGCTGCACTACCGACGGGCGGAATCCAGAACAGCACATTTAGTTCTATTTAATGCTGACGGCCTCTGAAGTCATAACACAGAATGAGTGTGTGAGGAACAGGCGGGGGCGTTTGGATCCATATGCAGAAGGTTCTTTAATAGCAAACACAAACAGGCAAGGGCAGGCAAGACAGGAAGAAGGAGCAGCAGAGGCTGATGGGAACTTGAGTGCAGAAGAGGCCCAAAGTGTCAATACTCAGGTGATGGCTCCATCTGGTGGTCAAAAGGGGACATGGCAACCTGAGTCATGACAGACTGGTTGTTGACGTTTAAAAAAAATTTGAAATACAAAGCAAAAAGCCCCCATGCAGCAAGTCTTTCATTTATTGTGCTTGTAATAACTATTTCATGTGCTCTATACCTAAACTGATCTGTTATGGGATAACACAAATTAAAAAATAAATAATTAAAAATAAATATCAATTTTCCTGAGCAGGAATTGAACCTCAGACCTTCTGACTGGAAGTCACTTGTTTATGCCCCTGCACTACCGACGGGCGGAATCCAGAACAGCACATTTAGTTCTATTTAATGGTGACGGCCTCTAAAGTCATAACACAGAATGAGTGTGTGAGGAACAGGCGGGGGCGTTTGGATCCATATGCAGAAGGTTCTTTAATAGCAAACACAAACAGGCAAGGGCAAGGCAAGACAGGAAGAAGGAGCAGCAGAGGCTGATGGGAACTTGAGTGCAGAAGAGGCCCAAAGTGTCAATACTCAGGTGATGGCTCCCTCTGGTGGTCAAAAGGGGACATGGCAACCTGAGTCATGACAGACTGGTTGTTGACGTTTAAAAAAATTTGAAATACAAAGCAAAAAGCCCCCATGCAGCAAGTCTTTCATTTATTGTGCTTGTAATAACTATTTCATGTGCTCTATACCTAAACTGATCTGTTATGGGATACACAAATTAAAAAATAAATAATTAAAAATAAATATCAATTTCCTGAGCTGGATTGAAACTCAGACTTCTGACTGGAAGTCACTGTTTATGCGCTGCACTACGACGGGCGGAATCCAGAACAGCACATTTAGTTCTTATTATGCTGACGGCCTCTAAAGTAGAAACACAGAATGAGTGTGTGAGGAACAGGCGGGGGCGTTTGGATCCATATGCAGAAGGTTCTTTAATAGCAAACACAAACAGGCAAGGGCAAGGCAAGACAGGAAGAAGGAGCAGCAGAGGCTGATGGGAATTGAGTGCAGAAGAGGCCCAAAGTGTCAATACTCAGGTGATGGCTCCATCTGGTGGTCAAAAGGGGACATGGAACCTGAGTCATGACAGACTGGTTGTTGACGTTTAAAAAAAATTTGAAATACAAAGCAAAAAGCCCCCATGCAGCAAGTCTTTCATTTATTGTGCTTGTAATAACTATTTCATGTGCTCTATACCTAAAATGATCTGTTATGGGATAACACAAATTAAAAAATAATAATTAAAAATAAATATCAATTTTCCTGAGCAGGAATTGAACATCAGACCTTCTGACTGGAAGTCACTGTTTATGCCGCTGCACTACGACGGGCGGAATCCAGAACAGCACATTTAGTTCTATTTAATGCTGATGACGGCCTCTAAAGTCATAACACAGAATGAGTGTGTGAGGAAAAGGCGGGGGCGTTTGGATCCATATGCAGAAGGTTCTTTAATAGCAAACACAAAACAGGCAAGGGCAAGGCAAGACAGGAAGAAGGAGCAGCAGAGGCTGATGGGAACTTGAGTGCAGAAGAGGCCCAAAGTGTCAATACTCAGGTGATGGCTCCATCTGGTGGTCAAAAATGGGGACATGGCAACCTGAGTCATGACAGACTGGTTGTTGACGTTTAAAAATTTGAAATACAGAGCAAAAAGCCCCCATGCAGCAAGTCTTTCATTTATTGTGCTTGTA